>CAVLYN010000396.1:0-303000 GCA_963675135.1 Galeopsis tetrahit | reverse complement strand
AGCAACCTGTAAAGAAAAATGAAGTTTAAGTTAAAGTGAATTGTTATACGTTGTCAAGGAAATACATTTAGTTAAATAATAGATAGTAATCTATTTATTATAACAACTTCAGTATTATTGGAAATTATTCATTGTGCGTGAAATGACATTGCTCCTTATTCACACGAGTCACATAGCTTCTTGATTTTATATAATATATTTAAGGTTAGATAACTTTCATATTACAAGAAATTGAATTATACATTATGTAAATAATGTCACTGCTCTTTATTCGCACGATACACATAGTTAGTTGATTTTTTTCCTAACATTTTTAAGATTTTCCTCCAAATTAAATTTCCGCTCGTGTGTCGCAAAATGTAACATCACCAGTTAGATTTTTCAGCAAATTTTCTTTGTTAGTCTACAAAGTAATAAACGCACGGGTGATTAAAAAATGAGATAGAAGTCAATTTAGTCCCATAATTTTTCTATCTTATTTGAAATATTTCCGAAAAAGTTAAAGGTATCAATATAATCCCAAAAATCATGTTAAATCGTTAATTTTATGTTTAAAAGACTCTATTCATGTTAAATCGTTTTAAAATGGGCATCGTGCTGATTCATTGACTAAATATTGTAACAATTAATTCATTGCATTATAAGTTGTCTGAGTAATGACATTGGGCCTTATTCGCACGAGTCGCATAGTTTTTTTTTTCCAAGTGTATTTAAGGTTTGTTAGTCCTATTTGAAAGATCCTTGTCCCCATTTTAGATCTAGGCGATCGGCAATATACTGGTCGACAATAGATACATTTAATAAACAGCAGAAACACAATTTGGCCTTTTGTAGTACAAGAAATTTTCATATTACAAGAACTTGAGAATTATTCATTGTGCGCGTAATGATCACTCCTTATTCGCACGAGTCACATGGTTTCTTGGAAACCAGCACATATCCATGTACATGGTTTCTTGATTTAGTCTAATATTACAAGAACTTGAGAATTATCAGACACTGACCTCTACTTCAAAATATTATATTTCAATGTTTTATCGTACTTAATATTTCATAGTAATCAATTTATTAAATTCAAATTCAAATTACAAAAATCTTAATTATTCATTATTTGCACGGAATCACATGGTTTCTTGATTTAGTCTAATGTATTTAAGATTTGATGCATGAATTGTAACATTTGGAATGATCAGACTACTGCCCATGACTGAACTTTAAAAATCTTCATTTGTCTTTGTCTGGATCAAATTATAGTCCTTTGTTTTCAATTTTGGTCCTGTTTTCAAAACCCCGTAGTGCTTCCATAGAATTTTCATTTTCCTGGCCCCGTAAAGCATTTGCAATAGCCTGCATAGGAATCTTAGCTGCAAAGCTTATCTCCACTTTGAAGGTTTCCTGGCGTCTTAACCTTTTCCTATCACTGTCATTTGACTTGTTCGTATTTTTGGATAAATTTTTCCCAAGTATATTTTCGTTCCAAGGACTTAGTTGAGTGTCAATGAATCCCTAAAGTTGCAAGTTATCATGCTATTGTAGTAACTAAGCTTGTTTGTTTGGATTTTCGGGAATAAGAACAAAGATATTAAACTAAATTAACTAAAGTAATAAGTAATAGTGACTAGAAATAATGAACTAACTAACTTTCGTTTGGAAAGTGCAAGAGAAGTGTATTGCCTCGGGTGTTTCCGTTTTGTTAGAAATTAATGAACTAGTGAAACATTTACATGATCTAAATATGAATTCGGATTAAGCTAAAGGCTATCACATAAGTGTGCAAACCCCCTCGAAAGGCATAGGCGAACATCGTGCATTGTTTAGCAATTATAGGATCTAACCAAATACCATAAGCTCCTAGGATAGTGTTTCATAAGCACTTTCAACACGGTTACTAATGCTTATGAAACGCCCTCTCACCAAACTCCTAGACGACCTCTATTCGTTTAGTGTCTAAAGTTGTCGGTCTAGCCATTAACCTCCTCTCGGTTAGCTAATTACTAATTAACTTCTATTCAATTGACCAAAGCTCACACTCACACCCCAATCTTGCAAACCCAACTCTCGTTGCAATCAACACAATCGAAAATGCTAGCTAATAGGGTTGATCAATCAAATGAATC
The DNA here is from genome assembly GCA_963675135.1 of Galeopsis tetrahit. NCBI lineage: Eukaryota > Viridiplantae > Streptophyta > Magnoliopsida > Lamiales > Lamiaceae > Galeopsis > Galeopsis tetrahit. The sequence goes on along the minus strand of CAVLYN010000396.1, from coordinate 300,883 downwards.
AAACAAAATACAACTCTGGAAACATTTACACCCAAATCCTAAGTGAATCATGCAATTACTTCACAATTACACTAAATTCCCATCAAAACATCCACACCCAAGGCAATTGGGGATTAACCCATGGTTCTAGAAGAGAATCCCATGGCTACAACACAAAATAACATAAAGCCCATGCTAATTAATAGAGAAATTGCAATGTAGAAAGTAATTACCAAATTGAAACTTAAAATTGAGAGATATCACCTTGATGATGGAATTGTAGCTACAATATGATGGAATAAGCAAAGCCCACTTACAATCCTTGATTGAAATTGAAAAACAACTAAGTACTAAGCTAATCTATGAAAAACTAGAAGGAAAAATGCCTCAAAACCTATTACTATGTGTTACTATGTGTAGAGACTTCTCAAAATTGTGTGGAATCACCTTGAAAAACGAACTTGTGACCTTTTATACCCTCCCCCTTGAGCTTGGCACGTGTTTCTAGGTCAAAAACGAAGTGGGGCAATTTTTCTCTGTAACTCGGCCGAGTTGGGGTCACTCGGCCGAGTTGGTCACTTATAAAAGCGTTATGCGACTTTTCCAGCCGAGACTCGGCCGAGTGAGGGTCACTCGGCCGAGTGGTCTTCAATTTCAGTGGCTACGGCATTCCATCTTACTCGGCCGAGTTGGCTCACTCGGCCGAGTGCGCAGTAATTTCAAAAATTGCAGATTTGGCCGAGTTGAGTCACTCGGCCGAGTGTGCAGTGATATCCAAAGTTACAGATTCGGCCGAGTTGATTCACTCGGCCGAGTCCCCTCCTTCTCTTCTCGTTTCATGCATAACTCTCTATCCCGATGCCCGATCGGCTCGATTCTTGTCTCATTTCGACCCTCTTCTTGATGCCTTTCTTGTGGTTGACTCATTGGATTGATCCAACGGCTGGATTTCTCGTGATTTGCTTCGAAACTCCTTCCTTTACCTAAAAATCAAACAAAACATTCATGTATCAACATATCTAACAATTAGCTCATGATTACACAAAAGTTGTAAGAATTTCTTGATATCTAGAGCATAATTGACCCACAAATTCGAGCAATCTCACGACAAATCATCATTACGCGGAAGAGAACCAACAGTGAATAAACTTTTATCCCCATCATAAGCGAATTCCTTGCCTCCCAATTCATTTTCATAGGTATCCCGAACGTCGTCAAGAACTTTCCTACCGACACCCTTACCACCAACAGGGCGGCCATCTTCATACGAAAGAGCAACCTGTCAAGAAAAATGAAGTTTAAGTTAAAGTGAATCATTGTACGTTGTCAAGGAAATACATTGAGTTAAATAATAGATAGTAATCCATTTATTATAACAACTTTCATATTATTAGAAATTATTCATTGTTCGTGTAATGACATTGCTCCTTATTCGCACGAGTCACATAGCTTCTTGATTTTATATAATATATTTAAGGGTAGATACATATTTGCCCGGTCAAATTATCCACTCTGATGACTTCCCAATATAACATCAGCAGTAAGGTTTTTCGACTCATATTCTCTGTTATTTCTTCGATCTACAGAGTAATAAATGCACGGATCGGATGATTTAAAAAAAAAATGAAATACCAAGATATTTGAGGTTGTTAAAATTTTCTATTATTTAATCTTGTGTGTATCAAAATAGTCAATATGCTACACATGTATGGAATGACATTACTAATTAACATATGACTTATATTGAACGCAAGGAAACACAAATTGAAATAGGGGATCCTTTGTGGCGTTAATTTTATGTTTAAAACACAAGTTAAAATGGGTATCGTGCTAATTCATTGGCTATATATCGTAACAATTAATTCATCGTATTTTGGCTTCATTTTTATTTTACTGTGAGGTTTATATATTTATTCCCTAAGTTTCAGTGCACGCATTCTGAATTAGGGATCTGTAATCTGTTATCATTTTTTGCATGAGTCACAAAGTTTCTCTATTTTTCAAACGTATTTAAAGTTTGAGACATAATTTTGGAGAATTGAAATGATAAGATTATCCTCCTACTTAAATTTGCACGAGTCACAAAATGTAACATCAACAATTAGGTTTTTCGGAAAATTTTATTTTCTAGTCAACATAGTAATAACCGCACGGATGCATGATTGAAAAATATGAACCTCGTTCTTATTAAATTCTTGACGGACAGTGTGAATGCTCATATTAGAACTCCTAATTGATTAATTTGCATGTGTCACAAAACGTATAGTAATCTATTCATTAAAATAGCTTTCATATTACAAGAAAATGAATAATGACACTGCTCCAGCTTATTCTCACGAGTCACAAAATTTCTTGATTTTTTCTAACATGTTTAAATTTAAAGACTTGACAATGCTGCATTTGTGTAACGTGCAATAGTTATTATATTTGGTTTCCTTTTTATCAATGTAGTTGGTCAGCTGATCTATATAGAATAGGACTATGGATTGTAACGATCCATTAATGTATTTTGGTTTCAATTTTGCTATTACTGTAAGGTTATCTATTTGCACTCTCTAAATTTTGGTGCATGCATTTTGAATTAAGCATCTCTCTTCGTTTTCCCTTTTTTCTCTTCATGCTAGACATGCATGGCACTCCACTTCAAAATGTTATATTTCAATCTTCTATTGTACTGAATTAATAATTGTACGAGAAATGACAACACTATTTATTTGCACGAGTCACATAGTTAAGGTTTGATACATACATTTTTTTAGATTTGGAATGATCAGATTATCCTCAATTAAAAAATCACAAATTGCCTTGTAACTTTAACCGAATACACATTTCGGTCCTTTTTCTTTTCAATATTTTTTCAAATGTAGTCCTTTTGTTTTCCGGACAGGTCCGTTCCGGCGAGAAATTAAATTATTTGCCGAAAACTCTATTTTCTTCTTACGTGATATATCCAAAAACCACGGCGGCACAGCCTCTCGAAGGGGGAGGGGGACGGTTTCAAACGGGTTATGTTCTGCTGGGGAAGAAGAATGGCCTTTTTTATACCCCATTAGGCGAGGGATTTACCGAGGGCCCACTAACCCTCGCCAAATTTTAAATGACATGGCAGCATCTCGAGAGCCCGTCCCTATTCAATTTTTGAAAATTGATTCCCTCGCCAAATCTGTTGGTAACGGCCGATGGATTTAATTTCCCTCGCCAATTAGCGAGGGATTTTGCTTCCCTCGGTGTTTTCCCTCGCCCAGCCTTCACCTCGCCCAATACGTTGCCATTTTGCGAGGGGTTTCTTTCCCTCGTGAAATTCCCTCGGTATTAGGGCCAAATTTTATGGTGTGTATTTAAGATTTTTTACATTTGGAATGATCAAATTATCCTCATGATTGAATTTGCATGAGTCAAAACATGGAGTTAACTTCACAAATCTTCAGTTATCTTTGTCCAAATTATCCTCGTTTCGTCTCATTTTAAATTCATCATTTGCAAACACCACAGATGACGTCAGGATCAAGCGAATGGACTGGTAGGCCTTGGGGAACATCTCCAAGACCGGAGGGTGGAAAATTGTCCCTCTAGATTCATCGGGGGAATTTTGAACTTCGACAACATGTACTTTTCTCTCCAGGCTCGATAAACTGTTTTGTACCTTTCTCTATCAGCTCAGCAATCATTTTTGAACTTGGAATCTATTCATTAAAATTACTTTCTTATTACAAGAAAGTGAATTATACATTGTCTGAGTAATGACATTACTCCTTATTCGCACGAGTCACAAAGTTTCTTTTTGTTTCTCCAGAATTGCCGAAGATTTGGTTGTAGATCGGACACTGAGAATTCCAGAAGTACTTGAAGGTTTAAGGTTTGATAAATACTCTTTTTAGATTTGGAACGCTCTGATTATTCTCCTGATTGGATTTGCACGAGTTACCAAATACAACATAAACAAAGAGATTTTTCGACACATATTCATTGTTAGTCGTCCTTCTACAGAGTACTAAGCGCACGGAAAATTACGAATAATAAATGAAATATAAGGATGTTGAAGATTGAAATAGGGATCTCTTCATTCGCCCACATTAGCGGAGCGAATATGACAGGATTGATGTTTGACGTGGGAAGAAAGGTGGAAGTGTCATTTGACAGAGAAGATTCTCAGCCACAATTCAACAAGACTGTTAAGGATAAGAATGGTGAGGCTGTTAAAATAAAATTGATTCCCTTTATATCAGACCTTGCCCACTACTAAATATTGCATACTAATCAATTTATCAAAACAAATTTTAAATTACAAGAAATTGAATTATTCATCGTGTGAGTAATGACCTCGCACATTAATCGCACGAGTCACATGGTTTCTTGATTTAGTCTAATGTATATAAGATTTGTTAAATATGGAATGATCAGATTATTCTCATGATTGAATTTGCATGAGTCAAAACATTGAGTTAACTTCGTAAATTTTCACGTGTCTTTGTCCGAATCCAGTTATAGTCCTTTTGTTGTCAATTTTGGTTCTTTTTGCCAAAATATTCAAATCTTTTAGCATACATAATGCGAAAGAGGTATTGAATGATGGGCTTAACAAGACGCAGGGAATGGTATAGACCTTGACCCTCTGGCTAGTCGTAAATCACTAGGGATTAGTGACGAAATGGATAGAAATCGCGATTCACGAGGAAGGTGCAATCGAAACATTAAATATATTGAGGTCCGTGCTTCCTGAATGAGAGGTGGTTCATACAAGTGTAGAATATATAATTTTCTTAAAATTGATATTTTTGGCCTATTTCACAGAATTGCAGCGGTGAAATCGCGCGGTTCCTCTTGATCGCGGTTAAAGAGGTGTGCGATTAAAACATCTTTATGTGGGTGGAAACACATTTGTGATGGCCGACGACCTTCTACTTGGTTATCCTCATCATCAAATAAATGATTGTGCTCTTACATTAATATATTTGGTTTGTGTGTTTGTTTCAGAGATATTGCGATTTTTGGTTGTTTTCAAGTGACTTAGAAACTTGAAAGTGAATTATTCATCGTGTTAGTAACTTTCATACTACAAGAAACTTAGTAAACGATCTGTTTATTATTCATATAATTAATAAGAAACTGAATTATTCATTTTGTTAGTAATGACATTGCTCCTTATTCGCAGGAGCCTCGTAGCTTTGTTTGTGTTTTGAAATGCAAAATCCCATAAACTCATGTTTAAATTAATGTGGTGATGAAACATATATAGATTAATTAATTAATGGCGGGTAATATTACTACTACTGTTGATGTTTGATGTTGGGAGGAAGCAAAAATGTTCGATTATAGAAGTTTCGGAGGGTAATATTACTACTACGGCGGAGGGGGCGAGCACAATGAACAAGCAGATCTAATTGCTTTGTTTTTATGTTTTTTTCTTTCCCTCACTCTCTCTCTCTATATACACGTATATATATAGGTGATGTACATATATATATGTGTGTGTGAATGTTAAATACCCCTGAATTGACGAAGATTAATTCAGCGTTCTTCAAGCTTCAGTCAAGATTTGGTTGCAGATCGGACACTCAGAATTCCAGAAGTTCAAATGAAGTACTTTTTTTTTTTTGACAGCCTCAAATCAAGTGCTTGAAGAGTTTTTGATTTTGCGTTAACTTATTTAAATACGAATTTATTTTTTACATTTCGTATTTTATAGCATATCATCACCTTGTGCATTGCACAACCAGCGCACATATATGACACATAAATGATTTTTTTTATTTAATTACACTAAACTTCATTTAAAAAAACTAACTAATTAAGATTAACATTATTTTATATTCACATTAAATTTCATAATTAATGAAATCTTGTGTATTATCTAAATTTGACATGTTTCTTCCATTCAACATTATATAGAATTGATGTATCTTGATCTGGATCATCCTTTTCTAGAAAATATCATTAATTAAGGTTAATTCATTAAAATATGGAATTTTTGAAATGGTCTCACATATGTAGTGATTTTGGGTTTCGTTTCAAAATTAAACAAAGTCGCAAGTTATGACCAAAGTGACACCCACACTTTCTTGCAGATGCCAACGTTTTTCTTCAATTGCTGGATCATAGACACGTTCGTCAGAGAAACACGCAATCCCCCATTCTTCTTCTCCATTCCTTCTACAAATTCTGGTTCGCTAACTCCTATTCTTCAATCACTTCTATGCTCATCACAATACTCCCCCATTCGAAAGATTAACTAACTCCTATTTTTCCTAACACGTTTAAGGTTAAATACATAATTTTCAAGGTTTGAAATGATCAGATTTTCCTCCAAATTCAATTTCCGCGCATGAGTCACAACACGTAACATCACCAGTTAGATTTTTCAGCAAATTTTTTTTTTTAGTCTACAAAGTAATAAACGCACGGGTGATTAAAAAATGAGATAGAAGTCAATTTAGTCCCATAATTTTTCTATCTTATTTGAAATAGTTCCGAAAAAGTAAAATGTATCAATTTAATCCGAAAAATCATGTTAAATCGTTCATTTTATGTTTAAAAGACTATATTCATGTTAAATCGTTTTAAAATGGGCATCGTGATGATACATTGACTATATATTGTAACAATTAATTCATTGCATTATAAATTGTCTGAGTAATGACATTGCGCCTTATTCGCACGAGTCGCATAGTTTTTTTTTTTGTTTCTTAATGTATTTAAGGTTTGAGAACTCTCCAGATTATTTTTTTAGCCAAGCAAAGCGATCTAAGTTACTAATTGTGGTGACCAGTACCCCCTACAATTGCAAATTGAAATAAACTAAGTACTGGAGTAAAAACATATACTTAATTCAGGAAGTAAAATGCAAAACAAGTTTAGATATCGTATTTTAATTCTGCAAGTGTAAGGTGAGGATCTGTTCGTTAGACACGTATTTCTTCAATTATTCATTATGTGAGTAATGACATCGCACATAATTCGCACGAGTCTTGATTTAGTATAATGTATTTAAGATTTGTTAAATATGGAATGAACAGATTATCCTCACGATTGAATTTGCATGAGTCAAAACATTGAATTAACTTCGCAAATTCCGAATCCAGTTATAGTCCTTTTATTCTCAATTTTGGTTCTTTTTGCCGAAATATTCAAATCTTTTAGCATACGTAATGGGTAAAAGGCATTGAAATGATGGGCTTAGTCCTTCTATAGAGTAATAATCGCACGGGTGATTATGGAAAAATATAACGTAAACAAATAAGTTTTTTGAAACATGTTCATTCTTAGTCCTTCTATAGAGTAATAATCGCACGGGTGATTATGAAAAAAAAAATTAAAATAAAAGGATATTAGAGTTTGCACGAGGCACAAAATTTAACATCAACAGTATTGTTTCTTATTCATTCATCAGTCGGGAGAATCTTGAACTTGGACATAAGTCATTTTTTTATATTCGTCGATACGATGTCATCGATTTATTAATGGAATACATACTTATAATTTTTTTTATATTCGTCGATATGATGTAATCGATTTATTAATGGAAATTGGATACGTTTCTTACAGGCGGTGGAAAGAAAGTGACAAGGGTTGAGGTGACGATGGATGGCAGCGAAACATGGCAAGTTTGTACCCTTGACCATCCCGAAAAAGAAAACAAATATGGAAAGTACTGGTGTTGGTGTTTCCTATTACAAGAAACTAAATTATTCATTGTGCGGGTATAATATCATCGCTCCTTATTCGCACGAGTCACATGGGTTCTTGATTGGATCTACTGTACGTATTTAAGGTTTGCTACATCAATATACTACAAAACAAGTCACGTTTAGATATCATCTTTGAATTCGGCAAGTGTAGGGTGAGGATCTGTTCGTTAGACACGTATTTCTTCAATTGTTGGATAATAGACACGTATATCTTCATTTGTTGGATAATAAACACATATTTCTTCAATTGCTAGATCATAGACACATATTTTTCAATTGCTGGATCATAGACACGTTAGTCAGAGAAACACACAATCCCCCGTTCTTCTTCTCCATTCCCTCTATAAATTCTGGTTCGCTAAGCCCTATTCTTCAATCACTTCTATGCTCATTACAATACTCCCCCATTTGAAAGATGTTTGTCCCCATTTTAGATCTAGGTGGTTAGCAATGGTCGACGATAAATACATTTAATAAATAAGCACAAACACAATTTGGCCTTTTGTAGTACAAGAAATTGAGAATTATTCATTGTGCACGTAATGATCACTCTTTATTCGCACGAGTCACATGGTTTCTTGGAAACCAGCACATATACATGTACAAGCGAAGAGGGTCGGTTAATTCCCTTCATATCAGACACTGCCCACTACTTCAAAATAGTATATTTCAATGTTCTATCGTACTTAATATATATTTCATATTAATCAATTTATTAAAATAAAATTCAAATTACAAAAAACTTAATTATTCCTTATTTGCACTGAGTCACATGGTTTCTTGATTTAGTCTAATGTATTTAAGATTTGATGCATAAATTGTAACATTTGTAACAGTATAGCCCATGATTGAACTTTGCAAATCTTCATGCGTATTTGTCTGAATCAAATTATAGTCCTTTATTTTCAAATTTGGTCCTGTTTTCAAAATCCGTAGTGCTTCCATAGAATTTTCATTTTCCTGGCCCCGTAAAGAATTTGCAATGGCCTGCATAGGAATCTCCACTTTGAAGGTTTCCTGGCGTCTCAACCGTTTCCTATCACTATCATTAGGGCTCGAATTTCCTGGGCTCGTATTCCCATTGTTTCTAAAAGCAGCAAAACAAACCACTATTGTAAAGAGACAGACACAATAATACAAAAGCACCAAACTGAAATAGCAGATACCATACACACCTACTAGACGTAAAATGTCAGCTAATAAAATTTTGAATTAACTTGTAAGCTCTCATCCCAGAACAAACCACAAGAATTTAAAAAATGTATTTCATTAACTTGACAAATATTGTTTATTATATATCTATAAACCAAATTAAAGAAAATAAACGTTGAATTATTTATTCTTCAACTGATGGGTATAATTGCAGAAAATATGGAAGATTATTTGAAAAAAAGTAAAAACACGGTAAGTTATAGAACATTTTCCAGGTTGTGAAAACAGAGTAAAACCCACAATCATACACAATCATGTTCTTATGTAAAGAACAGTAAGAAATTTGAAAAACCCTTAAGAAATCACGGAAAAACTTTCCAGAAAATTTATCCTCAGAAAAACCACAAACCTTTTTAGAAAAATAATAACAAATTTCTTGAACTTACGCCGTCTTTGGTATTTCAATTCCTCGTTGCAGCATCTTCTTCAGTACCTCTCATAGTGCTGCCATTATTTGCTTCGATTTAGGGGATCGATTTGAGTCAGTGTTGTACGATTTAAAGGATTTGGGAGGCGATTTCAATGCGATTTGGGGGACGATTTCAAGCTGGATTCGTGCAATTTTGGAACGATTTCAGTGCAATTTGAATGATTTCATTCATGCTTGGGAACAATTATTATTTGGGAGTGGGTGTTGTGCGATTTTTTAGGGCTTTTGAGAACAGGGGATTGATTTGGGAGTTCTTGACTGAAATGGTGAATTTGTTGTACAGGTTAACGGACGCGTGTCTTCCACACTCATAATTCAGTTAATTTTAGACAGTAAATCTATGCACGACCATTTTTGTTCAAAATGGGACCATTTTCGTGAGCCCCAATTCTCTCGGGACCAAATCTGCATTTTACCCCAATTCACTTTCATAGGTATCCCGAACGCGGTCAAGAACTTTCCTACCTACACCCTTACCATCAACAGGGCGGCCATCTTCATAGAAAAGAGCAACCTGTAAAGAAAAATGAAGTTTAAGTTAAAGTGAATCGTTATACGTTGTCAAGGAAATGCATTTAGTTAAATAATAGATAGTAATCTATTTATTAAAACAACTTTCATATTATTGGAAATTATTCGGGAAAATTGCACTTCTGGTCCTGAAAGAATGAGTTCAAATCACTTTCAGTCATTTTTCATGCACTTTTGGTCCTGTAGTTTATTTCCGTTAGTTTTAACGTATGAAAATTGCATAAACCGTTAAATATTGCACTTTTGATCCTGTAAGATTAAGATTAAATCACTTTCGGTCATTTTTCATACACTTTTAGTCTCATAATAAATTTATGTTTGTTTTAACGGAAGAAAATTGCGTGAAAGACACACATCCCTTAAAACACAACCAAAAGCTTAATATGGGATTAAAATTTTGGTAATATCACTAAAATTATAAAACTACCAAATGTATTTTAACAATTTATTTAAATAATTATTTAAAATTGATAGATTTACTTAAAATAATTTTATGATCTAAAAATTCAATCAATTATATATAAAATGAAAATAAAATCTAAAACTGATCTCAAATCAAAGCAAAAAAATAAAAAGTATTTGGCTTGATTTTGATTTTGATTTTTGTATTTTAAAATTATATCCAAATTATATGGGGTTAAAAATTAATTTAAATTTGAAGATTATATTTGAATCCATAAACTATCTTACAGGACCAAATCTGCAATTAACAGGACCATTTACAAATTTCAGGACCAAAAGTGATTTTGAAAAACTCCTACAGGACTAAAAGTGCAATTTTCCCGAAATTATTCATTGTGCGTGAAATGATATTGCTCCTTATTCGCACGAGTCACATAGCTTCTTGATTTTATATAATATATTTAAGGTTAGATAACTTTCATATTACAAGAAATTGAACTTTCCTACCGACACCCTTACCATCAACAGGGCGGCCATCTTCATAGAAAAGAGCAACCTGTAAAGAAAAATGGAGTTTAAGTTAAAGTGAATCGTTATACGTTGTCAAGGAAATACATTTAGTTAAATAATAGATAGTAATCTATTTATTATAACAACTTTCATATTATTGGAAATTATTCATTGTGCGTGAAATGACATTGCTCCTTATTCGCACGAGTCACATAGCTTCTTGATTTTATATAATATATTTAAGGTTAGATAACTTTCATATTACAAGAAATTGAATTATACATTATGTAAATAATGTCACTGCTCTTTATTCGCACGATACACATAGTTAGTTGATTTTTTTCCTAACATTTTTAAGATTTTCCACCAAATTAAATTTCAGCTCGTGTGTCGCAAAATGTAACATCACCAGTTAGATTTTTCAGCAAATTTTCTTTGTTAGTCTACGAAGTAATAAACGCACGGGTGATTAAAAAAAGAGATAGAAGTCAATTTAGTCCCGTAATTTTTCTATCTTATTTGAAATATTTCCGAAAAAGTTAAAGGTATCAATATAATCCCAAAAATCATGTTAAATCGTTAATTTTATGTTTAAAAGACTCTATTCATGTTAAATCGTTTTAAAATGGGCATCGTGCTGATTCATTGACTAAATATTGTAACAATTAATTCATTGCATTATAAGTTGTCTGAGTAATGACATTGGGCCTTATTCGCACGAGTCGCATAGTTTTTTTTTTTTCCAAGTGTATTTAAGGTTTGAGTACTCTCCAGATTATTTTTTTTAGCCAAGCAAAGCGGTCTAAGTTACTAATTGTGGTGACACCCCTTACAAATGCAAATTGAAATAAACTAAGTACTGGTGTAAAAACACATACTTAATTCAGGGAGTAAAATGCAAAAAAAGCTTAGATATCATCTTTGAATTCGACAAGTGTAGGGTGAGGATCTGTTCGTTAGACACGTATTTCTTCAATTGTCTGAATCAAATTATAGTCCTTTGTTTTCAAATTTGGTCCTGTTTACAAAACCCGTAGTGCTTCAATAGAATTTTCATTTTCCTGGCCCCGTAAAGCATTTGCAATGGCCTGCATAGGAATCTTAGAAGCACAGCTTATCTCCACTTTGAAGGTTTCCTAGCGTCTTAACCGTTTCCTATCACTGTCATTAGGGCTCGCATTTCCTGGGCTCGTATTCCCATTGTTTCTGAAAGCAGCAAAACAAACCACTATTGTAAAGAGATAGACACAATAATACAAAAGCAGCAAACAGAAATAGCAGATACCGTACACACCTACTAGACGTAACATCGTCAAGCGCAACTGTAAACTCGAGTTTATTACGCGGAAGAGAACCAACAGTGAATAAACTTTTCTCCCCATCATAAGCGAATTCCTTGCCTCCCAATTCACTTTCACAGGTATCCCGAACGCGGTCAAGAACTTTCCTACCGACACCCTTACCATCAACAGGGCGGCCATCTTCATAGAAAAGAGCAACCTGTAAAGAAAAATGGAGTTTAAGTTAAAGTGAATCGTTATACGTTGTCAAGGAAATACATTTAGTTAAATAATAGATAGTAATCTATTTATTATAACAACTTTCATATTATTGGAAATTATTCATTGTGCGTGAAATGACATTGCTCCTTATTCGCACGAGTCACATAGCTTCTTGATTTTATATAATATATTTAAGGTTAGATAACTTTCATATTACAAGAAATTGAATTATACATTATGTAAATAATGTCACTGCTCTTTATTCGCACGATACACATAGTTAGTTGATTTTTTTCCTAACATTTTTAAGATTTTCCACCAAATTAAATTTCAGCTCGTGTGTCGCAAAATGTAACATCACCAGTTAGATTTTTCAGCAAATTTTCTTTGTTAGTCTACGAAGTAATAAACGCACGGGTGATTAAAAAAAGAGATAGAAGTCAATTTAGTCCCGTAATTTTTCTATCTTATTTGAAATATTTCCGAAAAAGTTAAAGGTATCAATATAATCCCAAAAATCATGTTAAATCGTTAATTTTATGTTTAAAAGACTCTATTCATGTTAAATCGTTTTAAAATGGGCATCGTGCTGATTCATTGACTAAATATTGTAACAATTAATTCATTGCATTATAAGTTGTCTGAGTAATGACATTGGGCCTTATTCGCACGAGTCGCATAGTTTTTTTTTTTTCCAAGTGTATTTAAGGTTTGAGTACTCTCCAGATTATTTTTTTTAGCCAAGCAAAGCGGTCTAAGTTACTAATTGTGGTGACACCCCTTACAAATGCAAATTGAAATAAACTAAGTACTGGTGTAAAAACACATACTTAATTCAGGGAGTAAAATGCAAAAAAAGCTTAGATATCATCTTTGAATTCGGCAAGTGTAGGGTGAGGATCTGTTCGTTAGACACGTATTTCTTCAATTGTCTGAATCAAATTATAGTCCTTTGTTTTCAAATTTGGTCCTGTTTTCAAAACCCGTAGTGCTTCAATAGAATTTTCATTTTCCTGGCCCCGTAAAGCATTTGCAATGGCCTGCATAGGAATCTTAGAAGCACAGCTTATCTCCACTTTGAAGGTTTCCTAGCGTCTTAACCGTTTCCTATCACTGTCATTAGGGCTCGCATTTCCTGGGCTCGTATTCCCATTGTTTCTGAAAGCAGCAAAACAAACCACTATTGTAAAGAGATAGACACAATAATACAAAAGCAGCAAACTGAAATAGCAGATACCGTACACACCTACTAGACGTAACATCGTCAAGCGCAACTGTAAACTCGAGTTTATTACGCGGAAGAGAACCAACAGTGAATAAACTTTTCTCCCCATCATAAGCGAATTCCTTGCCTCCCAATTCACTTTCACAGGTATCCCGAACGCGGTCAAGAACTTTCCTACCGACACCCTTACCATCAACAGGGCGGCCATCTTCATAGAAAAGAGCAACCTGTAAAGAAAAATGGAGTTTAAGTTAAAGTGAATCGTTATACGTTGTCAAGGAAATACATTTAGTTAAATAATAGATAGTAATCTATTTATTATAACAACTTTCATATTATTGGAAATTATTCATTGTGCGTGAAATGACATTGCTCCTTATTCGCACGAGTCACATAGCTTCTTGATTTTATATAATATATTTAAGGTTAGATAACTTTCATATTACAAGAAATTGAATTATACATTATGTAAATAATGTCACTGCTCTTTATTCGCACGATACACATAGTTAGTTGATTTTTTTCCTAACATTTTTAAGATTTTCCACCAAATTAAATTTCAGCTCGTGTGTCGCAAAATGTAACATCACCAGTTAGATTTTTCAGCAAATTTTCTTTGTTAGTCTACGAAGTAATAAACGTACGGGTGATTAAAAAAAGAGATAGAAGTCAATTTAGTCCCGTAATTTTTCTATCTTATTTGAAATATTTCCGAAAAAGTTAAAGGTATCAATATAATCCCAAAAATCATGTTAAATCGTTAATTTTATGTTTAAAAGACTCTATTCATGTTAAATTGTTTTAAAATGGGCATCGTGCTGATTCATTGACTAAATATTGTAACAATTAATTCATTGCATTATAAGTTGTCTGAGTAATGACATTGGGCCTTATTCGCACGAGTCGCATAGTTTTTTTTTTTCCAAGTGTATTTAAGGTTTGAGTACTCTCCAGATTATTTTTTTTAGCCAAGCAAAGCGGTCTAAGTTACTAATTGTGGTGACACCCCTTACAAATGCAAATTGAAATAAACTAAGTACTGGTGTAAAAACACATACTTAATTCAGGGAGTAAAATGCAAAAAAAGCTTAGATATCATCTTTGAATTCGGCAAGTGTAGGGTGAGGATCTGTTCGTTAGACACGTATTTCTTCAATTGTCTGAATCAAATTATAGTCCTTTGTTTTCAAATTTGGTCCTGTTTTCAAAACCCGTAGTGCTTCAATAGAATTTTCATTTTCCTGGCCCCGTAAAGCATTTGCAATGGCCTGCATAGGAATCTTAGAAGCACAGCTTATCTCCACTTTGAAGGTTTCCTAGCGTCTTAACCGTTTCCTATCACTGTCATTAGGGCTCGCATTTCCTGGGCTCGTATTCCCATTGTTTCTGAAAGCAGCAAAACAAACCACTATTGTAAAGAGATAGACACAATAATACAAAAGCAGCAAACTGAAATAGCAGATACCATACACACCTACTAGACGTAACATCCTCAAGCGCAACTGTAAACTCGAGTTTATTACGCGGAAGAGAACAAACAGTGAATAAACTTTTCTCCCCATCATAAGCGAATTCCTTGCCTCCCAATTCACTTTCACAGGTATCCCGAACGCGGTCAAGAACTTTCCTACCGACACCCTTACCATCAACAGGGCGGCCATCTTCATAGAAAAGAGCAACCTGTAAAGAAAAATGGAGTTTAAGTTAAAGTGAATCGTTATACGTTGTCAAGGAAATACATTTAGTTAAATAATAGATAGTAATCTATTTATTATAACAACTTTCATATTATTGGAAATTATTCATTGTGCGTGAAATGACATTGCTCCTTATTCGCACGAGTCACATAGCTTCTTGATTTTATATAATATATTTAAGGTTAGATAACTTTCATATTACAAGAAATTGAATTATACATTATGTAAATAATGTCGCTGCTCTTTATTCGCACGATACACATAGTTAGTTGAATTTTTTCCTTACATTTTTAAGATTTTCCACCAAATTAAATTTCAGCTCGTGTGTCACAAAATGTAACATCACCAGTTAGATTTTTCAGCAAATTTTCTTTGTTAGTCTACGAAGTAATAAACGCACGGGTGATTAAAAAAAGAGATAGAAGTCAATTTAGTCCCATAATTTTTCTATCTTATTTGAAATATTTCCGAAAAAGTTAAAGGTATCAATATAATCCAAAAAATCATGTTAAATCGTTAATTTTATGTTTAAATGACTCTATTCATGTTAAATCGTTTTAAAATGGGCATCGTGCTGATTCATTGACTAAATATTGTAACAATTAATTCATTGCATTATAAGTTGTCTGAGTAATGACATTGGGCCTTATTCGCACGAGTCGCATAATTTTTTTTTTTTTCCAAGTGTATTTAAGGTTTGAGTACTCTCCAGATTATTTTTTTTAGCCAAGCAAAGCGGTCTAAGTTACTAATTGTGGTGACACCCCTTACGAATGCAAATTGAAATAAACTAAGTACTGGTGTAAAAACACATACTTAATTCAGGGAGTAAAATGCAAAAAAATCTTAGATATCATCTTTGAATTCGGCAAGTGTAGGGTGAGGATCTGTTCGTTAGACACGTATTTCTTCAATTGTCTGAATCAAATTATAGTCCTTTGTTTTCAAATTTGGTCCTGTTTTCAAAACCCGTAGTGCTTCAATAGAATTTTCATTTTCCTGGCCCCGTAAAGCATTTGCAATGGCCTGCATAGGAATCTTAGAAGCACAGCTTATCTCCACTTTGAAGGTTTCCTGGCGTCTTAACCGTTTCCTATCACTATTATTAGGGCTCGAATTTCCTGGGCTCGTATTCCCATTGTTTCTGAAAGCAGCAAAACAAACCACTATTGTAAAGAGACAGACACAATAATACAAAAGCACCAAACTGAAATAGCAGATACCATACACACCTACTAGACGTAACATCCTCAAGCACAACGTACTGTTACCTCGAGTTTATTACGCGGAAGAGAACCAACAGTGAATAAACTTTTCTCCCCATCATAAGAGAATTCCTTGCCTCCCAATTCACTTTCATAGGTATCCCGAACGCGGTCAAGAACTTTCCTACCGACACTCTTACCATCAACAGGGCGGCCATCTTCATAGAAAAGAGCAATCTGTAAAGAAAAATGAAGTTTAAGTTAAATTGAATCGTTATACATTGTCAAGGAAATTCATTGAGTTAAATAATGGATAGTAATCTATTTATTATAACAACTTTCATATTATTAGAAATTATTCATTGTTCGTGTAATGACATTGCTCCTTATTCGCACGAGTCACATAGCTTCTTTATTTTATATAATATATTTAAGGTTAGATAACTTCATATTACAAGAAATTGAATTATGCATTATGTAAATAATTTCACTGCTCTTTATTCGCACGATACACATAGTTAGTTGATATTTTTCCTAACACGTTTAATCTTAAATACATAATTTTCAAGATTTGAAATGATCAGATTTTCCTCCAAATTAAATTTCCGCGCATGAGTCACAAAACGTAACTTCACCAGTTAGATTTTTCAGCAAACTTTCTTTGTTAGTCTACAAAGTAATAAACGCACGGGTGATTAAAAAAAGATATAGAAGTCAATTTAGTCCCGTAATTTTTCTATCTTATTTGAAATATTTCCGAAAAAGTTAAATGTATCAATTTAATCCCAAAAATCATATTAAATCGTTAATTTTATGTTTAATAGACTCTAGTCATGTTAAATCATTTTAAAATGGGCATCATGCTGATTCATTGACTATATATTGTACCAATTAATTCATTACATTATAAGTTGTCTGAGTAATGACATTGCGCCTTATTCGCATGAGTCGCATAGATTTTTTATTTTATTTTTCCTAATGTATTTAAGGTTTGAAAACTCTACAGATTATTTTTTTTAGCCAAGCAAAGCGGTCTAAGTTACTAATTGTGGTGACCAACCCTTACAAATGCAAATTCAGATAAACTAAGTACTGGAGTAAAAACACATACTTAATTCAGGGAGTAAAATGCAAAAATGGTTTAGATATCATCTTTGAATTCGGCAAGTGTAGGGTGAGGATCTGTTCGTTAGACACATATTTCTTCAATTGTCTGAATCAAATTATAGTCCTTTGTTTTCAATTTTGGTCCTATTTTCAAAACCCGTAGTGCTTCAATAGAATTTTCATTTTCCAAGCCCCGTAAAGCATATGCAATGGCCTGCATAGGAATCTTAGCAGCAAAGCTTATCTCCACTTTGAAGGTTTCCTGGCGCCTTAACCGTTTCCTATCACTGTCATTAGGGCTCGCATTTCTTGGGCTCGTATTCCCATTGTTTCTGAAAGCAGCAAAACAAACAACTATTGTAAAGAGATAGACACAATAATACAAAAGCAGCAAACTGAAATAGCAGATACCATACACACCTACTAGATGTAACATCCTCAAGCGCAACTGTAAACTCGAGTTTATTACGCAGAAGAGAACCAACAGTGAATAAACTTTTCTCCCCATCATAAGCGAATTCCTTGCCTCCCAATTCACTTGGGTAAAATGCAAATTTAGTCCCAAGAATTTTTTTTAAAAACAATTTTGGTCCCACGTTCTTATTTGGTCCCATTTTTTGCAAACATGGTCCCAAAATTTAAATATTTAACGGTTCCGTTAAGAAGAAGAATGGGGGCATATGTAACTTTTTCCTCTTCCCCATAAACTCTTTCCCCAAAACGAAAGGTGTATTACACACCTCTTTTCTACCTGCAAAAGAAACACCAATATTACAAGATTAATTTATTATGTCCATATAAAACAGAAACACGAGATTTCAAATTTTTATGAGTGAAATTCCTAAGCAATTTGAAAAATATATATTTAGTAGAAACAGGGACTTAGTAGAATTTTAAATAGAGTAAAATGTAGAATCTATTTTACTGTAAAAAAAAAAAAAAGAATCTATTTGAATTTTTCATTGTTGGTAGTATTCAAATAGAGGACTAAAATGTCAGCTAATAAAATTTTGAATTAACTTGTAAGCTCTCATCCCAGAACAACCACAAGAATTTAAAAAATGTATTTCATTAACTTGACAAATATTGTTTATTATATATCTATAAACCAAATTAAAGAAAATAAACGTTGAATTATTTATTCTTCAACTGATGGGTATAATTGCAGAAAATATGGAAGAGTATTTGAAAAAAAGTAAAAACACGGTAAGTTATAGAACATTTTCCAGGTTGTGAAAACAGAGTAAAACCCACAATCATACACAATCATGTTCTTATGTAAAGAACAGTAAGAAATTTGAAAAACCCTTAAGAAATCACGGAAAAACTTTCCAGAAAATTTATCCTCAGAAAAACCACAAACCTTTTTATAAAAATAACAACAAATTTCTTGAACTTACGCTGTCTTTGGTATTTCAATTCCTCGTTGCAGCATCTTCTTCAGTACCTCTCATAGTGCTGCCATTATTTGCTTCGATTTGGGGGATCGATTTGAGTCAGTGTTGTACGATTTAAAGGATTTGGGAGGCGATTTCAATGCGATTTGGGGGACGATTTCAAGCTGGATTCGTGCAATTTTGGAACGATTTCAGTGCGATTTGAATGATTTCATTCATGCTTGGGAACAATTATTATTTGGGAGTGGGTGTTGTGCGATTTTTTAGGGCTTTTGAGAACAGGGGATTAATTTGGGAGTTCTTGACTGAAATGGTGAATTTGTTGTACAGGTTAACGGACGCGTGTCTTCCACACTCATAATTCAGTTAATTTTAGACAGTAAATCTATGCACGACCATTTTTGTTCAAAATGGGACCATTTTCGTGAGCCCCAATTCTCTCGGGACCAAATCTGCATTTTACCCCAATTCACTTTCATAGGTATCCCGAACGCGGTCAAGAACTTTCCTACCTACACCCTTACCATCAACAGGGCGGCCATCTTCATAGAAAAGAGCAACCTATAAAGAAAAATGAAGTTTAAGTTAAAGTGAATCGTTATACGTTGTCAAGGAAATGCATTTAGTTAAATAATAGATAGTAATCTATTTATTAAAACAACTTTCATATTATTGGAAATTATTCGGGAAAATTGCACTTCTGGTCCTGAAAGAATGAGTTCAAATCACTTTCAGTCATTTTTCATGCACTTTTGGTCCTGTAGTTTATTTCCGTTAGTTTTAACGTATGAAAATTGCATAAACCGTTAAATATTGCACTTTTGATCCTGTAAGATTAAGATTAAATCACTTTCGGTCATTTTTCATACACTTTTTGTAACGCCCCGAATCCGGAATGCAGCCTTTAAGGCTCGAACACTCTAAATTCGAGTCGCCACTTAGTGACTGAAAATCCGAACTTGAAAATTTCTTTAAAAATATAATAACACAAGTGAATCGATAAGAGTTTTGCAGCGGAAATAATTTACAGATAGTTATAAGTTGTAATAGAAGCAATGTGGGCCCATTTATTTGAAAATTTAGAATATGATAAGCAGTATTTGGTTTGAAGATACCTTACATAATGATCATCGAGTTGCTTAAGAAATGTTTGTCACTCGACATAATAATAAATATCGTCTTTCATAACACATTTCAATTTATTATCATAAGTCTCAAATAGATATATTATAACATCTTAATATGGGGGAACTCTGTGTCATCCCTGCTACAACGCCGGTCCCTCTCGATCATAACCTGAAAAATATTAGTTTTGGGGTGTGAGATAAAAATCTCAGTGGATATCCTTGCACGCTGCTATACAGATTGGCAGTACGCCGAAATAATTATTATTAGTATTTTATCGTAAATAATTCTTATTCATATTGCATTCACATTGATATCATTGATAATAATTCTCGTCATTCTCTTCACCATTGTGGGACGACACTGATAACGACTTATCACGTGTAATCCCAATCGTCTCCTTTTATATCACCATTATATTCTCATCTCCTTTCTCATAGGGGGGACAACACTAGCAATAACTTACTACGTGCAATCCCCATCACATATCTTGACTACAAAAGTCTGTTGACTACGAAAGTCTTTTATCATATTGGGACCACACTGGCAACGACTTACCACGTGCAATCCCCATCATCTCCCTTGACTACAAAAGTCTGTTGACTATACAAGTCTTTTATCATAGTGGGACCACACTGGCAACGACTTACCACGTGCAATCCCCATCACATATTTTGACTACAAAAGTCTGTTGACTATACAAGTCTTTTATCATAGTGGGACCACACTGGCAACGACTTACCACGTGCAATCCCCATAAACAATTCCCACCTCCTTCGTGAAATCGAAATTCATATATCACCTATCATAATACCATAAAATAAGTGCATCATAATTTATTCTTGTATTCTTAGTTATATGTCGATGTTTGTTTAGTTAAATTCAGAATACACCAACAGTCCATATAACATTTACATCGGCAATACAGTAGTGACACCCACCTGGTTAACTTTTAAGAAAAGTTACAAACTTCTTGAATGATTTTAGCAAGCGTAACGCAGGGACCGTCCGAGCTCCGATTAGGCCGCACTTCGCCTAGCACGTTTCCTTGAATATTTATTCATTATAAGGACTCTTTGTTCTTAAAATTACATAACAACTTTCCTTCATGAATAACTCATATTTACACGAAAAGTAATATCGAAACAATAAATTAACCAAACACATTTTAACATGTATCAATTGATGTGCTTTAACAAATAATAAAAATTTATGGAACAATTGATCAACTGTACTTTAAACACATACTTCACTTAATAATTTTAGAAGAAGAAGCAACATATATAATAAGATCATTAAACTTCAATCATTAAAAAAGCATCACTTTTTATCAATTTCAGTCCTAACCACTTATGAAAATATTGCAACTACTGAAAACACCTGAAAATGCATTAGAATGTCAAAAATCATGTTTAAATATATGGCAATTAAACAAAGAGTGTTATTTGGCATATCTCAAAACTGGTCCCTGCTAGTTAGTTATAAAACATAGAATAACTGAATTTTCTCCTATATTCGTGAATTAATTCCCGTCAAACGAATAACCCAAATAATATTTTTTTTCAAGGTAATTAAACTATATTATGTAATGTTTACTGGAAATAGAGAGTTTTGTGAAAAAGACGTCTCGAAGTCGAGTAAAACGACCCCAAAAACATTGGACCCGAAACAGATGCTCTGTTTTTCCAGTTTTACTGTCTAATTTTAAAAGTTGAATATCTCTCGTTTTACTTGATCAATTTGTGTAATTTTTTATAGACAAAATGTCTACCATGTGAATATTACACCCTCTTTGGATTTGAGTCAAAATCAGTTTTCGTTTAAAAGATATAAGCCTCCAAAGTCACTGTTTCAACGCAAAAATTTCAGCTTTTATGTTAAACTTCAAAAGCACAATTTGTGAACGCAACCCACGTTTCCATTCAGTTAAACACATACTTATGAAATGATAATTTTGCTTATACTAATAACTTGTAAAATAATACCAATAAATATATTTATATTTATAATTAGAATACAAATAAATTAATAACTCATTAATTAAACACACACAATTTAATGAACACACACCACTGCTCATTAACACGCACACACACACACACTTGCTCAATTAAATGAACTCACAACCCTTTTATCTTCTCTCTCTTTTATCTTCTACACACAAAACACACACGTATGTATATATATGTATACTCTCGCACACAATTCACACACAATAATTTGCCTACACACATCTCGAGAGGAGACGGGAGGTTTACGAGTAGAGTTATATACGCACGCACATCACAAATTACAATAAGAAAAACAGGGGTTGGGTTTTTGTTTCAAGAGTGGATAAACAAGAATCAAAGTTACCATAAATTTCTGGGAAAATTCGAAAAACAGGGGAAGAAGGAAAAATGGGGTTTCCTTCACCTTTCTATGGATTGTTTGGATTGAGCTTCAGTTTATTAACATCGGGTTCATCTCGGATGATGAGCGAACGTCCGAAACTTCAAGAAAATGGAAGAAACAATCGGATTCTTTCTATGAATTTGAAGAACCGATTGAAAGTAGGAAAAGGAAGAAAAGAAAGAGTTGTTCTTCCTTGTTCTTCTTGGCTGCTTTGGAGTTGGTTGGGATTTTGATTTTCTGAGAGCTTTAGGCGTGTTTGCAGAGAGAGGAGTTGAATGAAGAATAAGCTTGTGTGATTGTTGCTATATATAGAAGGAAGTAAGAGTACTGTATCAATTGTATTAATTGGGGAGATGAAATAATCACCGTCCACTTGATAATAGGGTAAGGGGTCTACTTGCAATTACCTACCCAGGTTGGTAAATATCATAGGGACTCATTGTTGAAATTAATTATTGAAGAAGAGAATGAGTTAATATCCCTTGGGTGTGGCCGACTCATAATGTAAAAAGGAAGAGGTTGATGATTAATTTAATCAAGAAAAAATATGATTGGACCAAAATTAAAAGTAAGGAATATTTGTTTTAGTCACGGTATTCGTTAGCACTCGGTATTTACTACACAGTCGTTACTTATATTCTTGTTAATTTGTCGCAGAAAATTACGCAAGAGCTATAAATATTTTATTTAGGATTTATGGTGATAAAATCGTCGCACTTTGAGATAAAAATTATTTAATTATAAATTCGACTTAAGACTACTTATATTATTTTTGTTTTAATTCTAATATTAATTTAATAGCGAATTTATCAAAATGAGTCCTAATATAAAATCAGACAAGGCAAACATTATATCACAAAGACACGAAAAGCATGGCAACCAAGTAAATGTAAATTTCATGATTATGAATCTTTCACTTATAAAATATTATATCTATCATGTGTAAGAAAGTAAATGAATCAGACTTCTATATTTTATATTAAGATTAAGATGGCAAGACAATACTATTTATTTATCCTTTGTTAAGTTATTTTTCACATAAATTTAGATAAAATAATTTGTATGGTTATTTAATTAGACTTCTTTCATTTTCGACACTTATTAAATATTCGTCAAACCTTTACACTTTATTTATTTATTTATCATGTGCTAGGAGTGCTCCCGGATCAGAATGCTCGTCCGTCTTCCTGAAAATCAAATCTTTTGAAAACAAATAAAAATGTTAATATAATTGGAAAACTCTTAAATCATTTATTCTTTTACATCATATTAATTTTGGGACGGGGTGTTACACTTTTAGTCTCATAATAAATTTATATTTGTTTTAACGGAAGAAAATTGCGTGAAAGACACACATCCCTTAAAACACAACCAAAAGCTTAATATGGGATTAAAATTTTGGTAATATCACTAAAATTATAAAACTACCAAATGTATTTTAACAATTTATTTAAATAATTATTTAAAATTGATAGATTTACTTAAAATAATTTTATGATCTAAAAATTCAATCAATTATATATAAAATGAAAATAAAATCTAAAACTGATCTCAAATCAAAGCAAAAAAATAAAAAGTATTTGGCTTGATTTTGATTTTGATTTTTGTATTTTAAAATTATATCCAAATTATATGGGGTTAAAAATTAATTTAAATTTGAAGATTATATTTGAATCCTTAAACTATCTTACAGGACCAAATCTGCAATAAACAGGACCATTTACAAATTTCAGGACCAAAAGTGATTTTGAAAAATTCCTACAGGACTAAAAGTGCAATTTTCCCGAAATTATTCATTGTGCGTGAAATGACATTGCTCCTTATTCGCACGAGTCACATAGCTTCTTGATTTTATATAATATATTTAAGGTTAGATAACTTTCATATTACAAGAAATTGAATTATACATTATGTAAATAATGTCACTGCTCTTTATTCGCACGATACACATAGTTAGTTGATTTTTTTCCTAACATTTTTAAGATTTTCCACCAAATTAAATTTCAGCTCGTGTGTCGCAAAATGTAACATCACCAGTTAGATTTTTCAGCAAATTTTCTTTGTTAGTCTACGAAGTAATAAACGCACGGGTGATTAAAAAAAGAGATATAAGTCAATTTAGTCCCGTAATTTTTCTATCTTATTTGAAATATTTCCGAAAAAGTTAAAGGTATCAATATAATCCCAAAAATCATGTTAAATCGTTAATTTTATGTTTAAAAGACTCTATTCATGTTAAATCGTTTTAAAATGGGCATCGTGCTGATTCATTGACTAAATATTGTAACAATTAATTCATTGCATTATAAGTTGTCTGAGTAATGACATTGGGCCTTATTCGCACGAGTCGCATAATTTTTTTTTTTTTCCAAGTGTATTTAAGGTTTGAGTACTCTCCAGATTATTTTTTTTAGCCAAGCAAAGCGGTCTAAGTTACTAATTGTGGTGACACCCCTTACAAATGCAAATTGAAATAAACTAAGTACTGGTGTAAAAACACATACTTAATTCAGGGAGTAAAATGCAAAAAAATCTTAGATATCATCTTTGAATTCGGCAAGTGTAGGGTGAGGATCTGTTCGTTAGACACGTATTTCTTCAATTGTCTGAATCAAATTATTGTCCTTTGTTTTCAAATTTGGTCCTGTTTTCAAAACCCGTAGTGCTTCAATAGAATTTTCATTTTCCTGGCCCCGTAAAGCATTTGCAATGGCCTGCATAGGAATCTTAGAAGCACAGCTTATCTCCACTTTGAAGGTTTCCTGGCGTCTTAACCGTTTCCTATCACTATTATTAGGGCTCGAATTTCCTGGGCTCGTATTCCCATTGTTTCTGAAAGCAGCAAAACAAACCACTATTGTAAAGAGACAGACACAATAATACAAAAGCACCAAACTGAAATAGCAGATACCATACACACCTACTAGACGTAACATCCTCAAGCACAACGTACTGTTACCTCGAGTTTATTACGCGGAAGAGAACCAACAGTGAATAAACTTTTCTCCCCATCATAAGAGAATTCCTTGCCTCCCAATTCACTTTCATAGGTATCCCGAACGCGGTCAAGAACTTTCCTACCGACACTCTTACCATCAACAGGGCGGCCATCTTCATAGAAAAGAGCAATCTGTAAAGAAAAATGAAGTTTAAGTTAAATTGAATCGTTATACATTGTCAAGGAAATTCATTGAGTTAAATAATGGATAGTAATCTATTTATTATAACAACTTTCATATTATTAGAAATTATTCATTGTTCGTGTAATGACATTGCTCCTTATTCGCACGAGTCACATAGCTTCTTTATTTTATATAATATATTTAAGGTTAGATAACTTCATATTACAAGAAATTGAATTATGCATTATGTAAATAATTTCACTGCTCTTTATTCGCACGATACACATAGTTAGTTGATATTTTTCCTAACACGTTTAATCTTAAATACATAATTTTCAAGATTTGAAATGATCAGATTTTCCTCCAAATTAAATTTCCGCGCATGAGTCACAAAACGTAACTTCACCAGTTAGATTTTTCAGCAAACTTTCTTTGTTAGTCTACAAAGTAATAAACGCACGGGTGATTAAAAAAAGATATAGAAGTCAATTTAGTCCCGTAATTTTTCTATCTTATTTGAAATATTTCCGAAAAAGTTAAATGTATCAATTTAATCCCAAAAATCATATTAAATCGTTAATTTTATGTTTAATAGACTCTAGTCATGTTAAATCATTTTAAAATGGGCATCATGCTGATTCATTGACTATATATTGTACCAATTAATTCATTACATTATAAGTTGTCTGAGTAATGACATTGCGCCTTATTCGCATGAGTCGCATAGATTTTTTATTTTATTTTTCCTAATGTATTTAAGGTTTGAAAACTCTACAGATTATTTTTTTTAGCCAAGCAAAGCGGTCTAAGTTACTAATTGTGGTGACCAACCCTTACAAATGCAAATTCAGATAAACTAAGTACTGGAGTAAAAACACATACTTAATTCAGGGAGTAAAATGCAAAAATGGTTTAGATATCATCTTTGAATTCGGCAAGTGTAGGGTGAGGATCTGTTCGTTAGACACATATTTCTTCAATTGTCTGAATCAAATTATAGTCCTTTGTTTTCAATTTTGGTCCTATTTTCAAAACCCGTAGTGCTTCAATAGAATTTTCATTTTCCAAGCCCCGTAAAGCATATGCAATGGCCTGCATAGGAATCTTAGCAGCAAAGCTTATCTCCACTTTGAAGGTTTCCTGGCGCCTTAACCGTTTCCTATCACTGTCATTAGGGCTCGCATTTCTTGGGCTCGTATTCCCATTGTTTCTGAAAGCAGCAAAACAAACAACTATTGTAAAGAGATAGACACAATAATACAAAAGCAGCAAACTGAAATAGCAGATACCATACACACCTACTAGATGTAACATCCTCAAGCGCAACTGTAAACTCGAGTTTATTACGCAGAAGAGAACCAACAGTGAATAAACTTTTCTCCCCATCATAAGCGAATTCCTTGCCTCCCAATTCACTTGGGTAAAATGCAAATTTAGTCCCAAGAAATTTTTTTAAAAACAATTTTGGTCCCACGTTCTTATTTGGTCCCATTTTTTGCAAACATGGTCCCAAAATTTAAATATTTAACGGTTCCGTTAAGAAGAAGAATGGGGGCATATGTAACTTTTTCCTCTTCCCCATAAACTCTTTCCCCAAAACGAAAGGTGTATTACACACCTCTTTTCTACCTGCAAAAGAAACACCAATATTACAAGATTAATTTATTATGTCCATATAAAACAGAAACACGAGATTTCAAATTTTTATGAGTGAAATTCCTAAGCAATTTGAAAAATATATATTTAGTAGAAACAGGGACTTAGTAGAATTTTAAATAGAGTAAAATGTAGAATCTATTTTACTGTAAAAAAAAAAAAAAAGAATCTATTTGAATTTTTCATTGTTGGTAGTATTCAAATAGAGGACTAAAATGTCAGCTAATAAAATTTTGAATTAACTTGTAAGCTCTCATCCCAGAACAACCACAAGAATTTAAAAAATGTATTTCATTAACTTGACAAATATTGTTTATTATATATCTATAAACCAAATTAAAGAAAATAAACGTTGAATTATTTATTCTTCAACTGATGGGTATAATTGCAGAAAATATGGAAGAGTATTTGAAAAAAAGTAAAAACACGGTAAGTTATAGAACATTTTCCAGGTTGTGAAAACAGAGTAAAACCCACAATCATACACAATCATGTTCTTATGTAAAGAACAGTAAGAAATTT
Organism: Galeopsis tetrahit; assembly: GCA_963675135.1. Lineage (NCBI taxonomy): Eukaryota > Viridiplantae > Streptophyta > Magnoliopsida > Lamiales > Lamiaceae > Galeopsis > Galeopsis tetrahit. Next base: position 273,182 of record CAVLYN010000396.1, on the reverse strand, counting down.
GAAAAACCCTTAAGAAATCACGGAAAAACTTTCCAGAAAATTTATCCTCAGAAAAACCACAAACCTTTTTATAAAAATAACAACAAATTTCTTGAACTTACGCTGTCTTTGGTATTTCAATTCCTCGTTGCAGCATCTTCTTCAGTACCTCTCATAGTGCTGCCATTATTTGCTTCGATTTGGGGGATCGATTTGAGTCAGTGTTGTACGATTTAAAGGATTTGGGAGGCGATTTCAATGCGATTTGGGGGACGATTTCAAGCTGGATTCGTGCAATTTTGGAACGATTTCAGTGCGATTTGAATGATTTCATTCATGCTTGGGAACAATTATTATTTGGGAGTGGGTGTTGTGCGATTTTTTAGGGCTTTTGAGAACAGGGGATTAATTTGGGAGTTCTTGACTGAAATGGTGAATTTGTTGTACAGGTTAACGGACGCGTGTCTTCCACACTCATAATTCAGTTAATTTTAGACAGTAAATCTATGCACGACCATTTTTGTTCAAAATGGGACCATTTTCGTGAGCCCCAATTCTCTCGGGACCAAATCTGCATTTTACCCCAATTCACTTTCATAGGTATCCCGAACGCGGTCAAGAACTTTCCTACCTACACCCTTACCATCAACAGGGCGGCCATCTTCATAGAAAAGAGCAACCTATAAAGAAAAATGAAGTTTAAGTTAAAGTGAATCGTTATACGTTGTCAAGGAAATGCATTTAGTTAAATAATAGATAGTAATCTATTTATTAAAACAACTTTCATATTATTGGAAATTATTCGGGAAAATTGCACTTCTGGTCCTGAAAGAATGAGTTCAAATCACTTTCAGTCATTTTTCATGCACTTTTGGTCCTGTAGTTTATTTCCGTTAGTTTTAACGTATGAAAATTGCATAAACCGTTAAATATTGCACTTTTGATCCTGTAAGATTAAGATTAAATCACTTTCGGTCATTTTTCATACACTTTTTGTAACGCCCCGAATCCGGAATGCAGCCTTTAAGGCTCGAACACTCTAAATTCGAGTCGCCACTTAGTGACTGAAAATCCGAACTTGAAAATTTCTTTAAAAATATAATAACACAAGTGAATCGATAAGAGTTTTGCAGCGGAAATAATTTACAGATAGTTATAAGTTGTAATAGAAGCAATGTGGGCCCATTTATTTGAAAATTTAGAATATGATAAGCAGTATTTGGTTTGAAGATACCTTACATAATGATCATCGAGTTGCTTAAGAAATGTTTGTCACTCGACATAATAATAAATATCGTCTTTCATAACACATTTCAATTTATTATCATAAGTCTCAAATAGATATATTATAACATCTTAATATGGGGGAACTCTGTGTCATCCCTGCTACAACGCCGGTCCCTCTCGATCATAACCTGAAAAATATTAGTTTTGGGGTGTGAGATAAAAATCTCAGTGGATATCCTTGCACGCTGCTATACAGATTGGCAGTACGCCGAAATAATTATTATTAGTATTTTATCGTAAATAATTCTTATTCATATTGCATTCACATTGATATCATTGATAATAATTCTCGTCATTCTCTTCACCATTGTGGGACGACACTGATAACGACTTATCACGTGTAATCCCAATCGTCTCCTTTTATATCACCATTATATTCTCATCTCCTTTCTCATAGGGGGGACAACACTAGCAATAACTTACTACGTGCAATCCCCATCACATATCTTGACTACAAAAGTCTGTTGACTACGAAAGTCTTTTATCATATTGGGACCACACTGGCAACGACTTACCACGTGCAATCCCCATCATCTCCCTTGACTACAAAAGTCTGTTGACTATACAAGTCTTTTATCATAGTGGGACCACACTGGCAACGACTTACCACGTGCAATCCCCATCACATATTTTGACTACAAAAGTCTGTTGACTATACAAGTCTTTTATCATAGTGGGACCACACTGGCAACGACTTACCACGTGCAATCCCCATAAACAATTCCCACCTCCTTCGTGAAATCGAAATTCATATATCACCTATCATAATACCATAAAATAAGTGCATCATAATTTATTCTTGTATTCTTAGTTATATGTCGATGTTTGTTTAGTTAAATTCAGAATACACCAACAGTCCATATAACATTTACATCGGCAATACAGTAGTGACACCCACCTTGTTAACTTTTAAGAAAAGTTACAAACTTCTTGAATGATTTTAGCAAGCGTAACGCAGGGACCGTCCGAGCTCCGATTAGGCCGCACTTCGCCTAGCACGTTTCCTTGAATATTTATTCATTATAAGGACTCTTTGTTCTTAAAATTACATAACAACTTTCCTTCATGAATAACTCATATTTACACGAAAAGTAATATCGAAACAATAAATTAACCAAACACATTTTAACATGTATCAATTGATGTGCTTTAACAAATAATAAAAATTTATGGAACAATTGATCAACTGTACTTTAAACACATACTTCACTTAATAATTTTAGAAGAAGAAGCAACATATATAATAAGATCATTAAACTTCAATCATTAAAAAAGCATCACTTTTTATCAATTTCAGTCCTAACCACTTATGAAAATATTGCAACTACTGAAAACACCTGAAAATGCATTAGAATGTCAAAAATCATGTTTAAATATATGGCAATTAAACAAAGAGTGTTATTTGGCATATCTCAAAACTGGTCCCTGCTAGTTAGTTATAAAACATAGAATAACTGAATTTTCTCCTATATTCGTGAATTAATTCCCGTCAAACGAATAACCCAAATAATATTTTTTTTCAAGGTAATTAAACTATATTATGTAATGTTTACTGGAAATAGAGAGTTTTGTGAAAAAGACGTCTCGAAGTCGAGTAAAACGACCCCAAAAACATTGGACCCGAAACAGATGCTCTGTTTTTCCAGTTTTACTGTCTAATTTTAAAAGTTGAATATCTCTCGTTTTACTTGATCAATTTGTGTAATTTTTTATAGACAAAATGTCTACCATGTGAATATTACACCCTCTTTGGATTTGAGTCAAAATCAGTTTTCGTTTAAAAGATATAAGCCTCCAAAGTCACTGTTTCAACGCAAAAATTTCAGCTTTTATGTTAAACTTCAAAAGCACAATTTGTGAACGCAACCCACGTTTCCATTCAGTTAAACACATACTTATGAAATGATAATTTTGCTTATACTAATAACTTGTAAAATAATACCAATAAATATATTTATATTTATAATTAGAATACAAATAAATTAATAACTCATTAATTAAACACACACAATTTAATGAACACACACCACTGCTCATTAACACGCACACACACACACACTTGCTCAATTAAATGAACTCACAACCCTTTTATCTTCTCTCTCTTTTATCTTCTACACACAAAACACACACGTATGTATATATATGTATACTCTCGCACACAATTCACACACAATAATTTGCCTACACACATCTCGAGAGGAGACGGGAGGTTTACGAGTAGAGTTATATACGCACGCACATCACAAATTACAATAAGAAAAACAGGGGTTGGGTTTTTGTTTCAAGAGTGGATAAACAAGAATCAAAGTTACCATAAATTTCTGGGAAAATTCGAAAAACAGGGGAAGAAGGAAAAATGGGGTTTCCTTCACCTTTCTATGGATTGTTTGGATTGAGCTTCAGTTTATTAACATCGGGTTCATCTCGGATGATGAGCGAACGTCCGAAACTTCAAGAAAATGGAAGAAACAATCGGATTCTTTCTATGAATTTGAAGAACCGATTGAAAGTAGGAAAAGGAAGAAAAGAAAGAGTTGTTCTTCCTTGTTCTTCTTGGCTGCTTTGGAGTTGGTTGGGATTTTGATTTTCTGAGAGCTTTAGGCGTGTTTGCAGAGAGAGGAGTTGAATGAAGAATAAGCTTGTGTGATTGTTGCTATATATAGAAGGAAGTAAGAGTACTGTATCAATTGTATTAATTGGGGAGATGAAATAATCACCGTCCACTTGATAATAGGGTAAGGGGTCTACTTGCAATTACCTACCCAGGTTGGTAAATATCATAGGGACTCATTGTTGAAATTAATTATTGAAGAAGAGAATGAGTTAATATCCCTTGGGTGTGGCCGACTCATAATGTAAAAAGGAAGAGGTTGATGATTAATTTAATCAAGAAAAAATATGATTGGACCAAAATTAAAAGTAAGGAATATTTGTTTTAGTCACGGTATTCGTTAGCACTCGGTATTTACTACACAGTCGTTACTTATATTCTTGTTAATTTGTCGCAGAAAATTACGCAAGAGCTATAAATATTTTATTTAGGATTTATGGTGATAAAATCGTCGCACTTTGAGATAAAAATTATTTAATTATAAATTCGACTTAAGACTACTTATATTATTTTTGTTTTAATTCTAATATTAATTTAATAGCGAATTTATCAAAATGAGTCCTAATATAAAATCAGACAAGGCAAACATTATATCACAAAGACACGAAAAGCATGGCAACCAAGTAAATGTAAATTTCATGATTATGAATCTTTCACTTATAAAATATTATATCTATCATGTGTAAGAAAGTAAATGAATCAGACTTCTATATTTTATATTAAGATTAAGATGGCAAGACAATACTATTTATTTATCCTTTGTTAAGTTATTTTTCACATAAATTTAGATAAAATAATTTGTATGGTTATTTAATTAGACTTCTTTCATTTTCGACACTTATTAAATATTCGTCAAACCTTTACACTTTATTTATTTATTTATCATGTGCTAGGAGTGCTCCCGGATCAGAATGCTCGTCCGTCTTCCTGAAAATCAAATCTTTTGAAAACAAATAAAAATGTTAATATAATTGGAAAACTCTTAAATCATTTATTCTTTTACATCATATTAATTTTGGGACGGGGTGTTACACTTTTAGTCTCATAATAAATTTATATTTGTTTTAACGGAAGAAAATTGCGTGAAAGACACACATCCCTTAAAACACAACCAAAAGCTTAATATGGGATTAAAATTTTGGTAATATCACTAAAATTATAAAACTACCAAATGTATTTTAACAATTTATTTAAATAATTATTTAAAATTGATAGATTTACTTAAAATAATTTTATGATCTAAAAATTCAATCAATTATATATAAAATGAAAATAAAATCTAAAACTGATCTCAAATCAAAGCAAAAAAATAAAAAGTATTTGGCTTGATTTTGATTTTGATTTTTGTATTTTAAAATTATATCCAAATTATATGGGGTTAAAAATTAATTTAAATTTGAAGATTATATTTGAATCCTTAAACTATCTTACAGGACCAAATCTGCAATAAACAGGACCATTTACAAATTTCAGGACCAAAAGTGATTTTGAAAAATTCCTACAGGACTAAAAGTGCAATTTTCCCGAAATTATTCATTGTGCGTGAAATGACATTGCTCCTTATTCGCACGAGTCACATAGCTTCTTGATTTTATATAATATATTTAAGGTTAGATAACTTTCATATTACAAGAAATTGAATTATACATTATGTAAATAATGTCACTGCTCTTTATTCGCACGATACACATAGTTAGTTGATTTTTTTCCTAACATTTTTAAGATTTTCCACCAAATTAAATTTCAGCTCGTGTGTCGCAAAATGTAACATCACCAGTTAGATTTTTCAGCAAATTTTCTTTGTTAGTCTACGAAGTAATAAACGCACGGGTGATTAAAAAAAGAGATATAAGTCAATTTAGTCCCGTAATTTTTCTATCTTATTTGAAATATTTCCGAAAAAGTTAAAGGTATCAATATAATCCCAAAAATCATGTTAAATCGTTAATTTTATGTTTAAAAGACTCTATTCATGTTAAATCGTTTTAAAATGGGCATCGTGCTGATTCATTGACTAAATATTGTAACAATTAATTCATTGCATTATAAGTTGTCTGAGTAATGACATTGGGCCTTATTCGCACGAGTCGCATAGTTTTTTTTTTCCAAGTGTATTTAAGGTTTGAGTACTCTCCAGATTATTTTTTTTAGCCAAGCAAAGCGGTCTAAGTTACTAATTGTGGTGACACCCCTTACAAATGCAAATTGAAATAAACTAAGTACTGGTGTAAAAACACCCCATGCTAGGATTGGGAAATTCTCTCTAAGCTATGGATATATATGAGTGGTTAAACTGGCTTAGATGGTATGAGTTCACTCACTGGGGATGAGGTGATGCGTGTTGAATCTTCATGAATGATCTTCTTGAGCTCTTCTTATTTCTGGACTTTAAGCACTTTGCTCGACCTCTGCATCTCACACCTCTTCACTTCTCCCAATGATGTATGAGCTCATTTATATAGTGTAGATGTTTGAATGTTACCGTTGGATAATAGCAATTCAAATCTCCACTAATTGAGGAATTGACAATCTCTTGATTTGATATGATTGAATATTACCATTGTCATGTAATTTCAATCATATCTTTGACTTTCCTTTCTTGTGCAGATATCTTGTCAATCCTTGATTTCAGCTGTGATTGGTCTTCCTTTAATTGTGTAAGAAGACTTCTACTCTGCTGATAAGAAGACTTCACTCTGCTTGTAAGAAGACTTCTACTCTGCTGGTAAGAAGACTTCACTCTGCTGTTTTTACTCAGCTGTCTTTACACAGCTGCTGTTTCTTCTCAGCTGTTGTCTTTACTCTGCTGTCTTTACTCAGCTGTCTTTACACAGCTGCTATTTCTTCTCAGCTGCTGTCTTTACTCAGCTGTTTTTACTCTTCTTATCCTGTAAGATGAGTTCAACTCATCTTATCAGGAGACTTCTGGTCTTAGTCTTCTCTTCTCTTCTAGAGCATTGACATGTCTTCTCTTCTAACCAGAGTCCTATCTATTACAAGATGTATAATAAAGTTGTCTATACAATACAACTTATCCTATTACATGTTTGATTTGGTTTATCAAAACTAAACTAAGGATATTCATATCCCAACAATTTCCCCCTTTTTGATATAACCAAATCATCTAACACTAACTGAAGCAATAAAGAACAGACAGTGTTAGAGTCCATATAATAGTGCAGAAGAGTAAAAACAGAAGGCTTTTGTATGAGGACAATGAGAAGTTGTCATCAGATGAGATAACTAGATGTTATCTCCAAAAGCTCAATAGACGAGTTTTATTAATATTGCACTTTACAAGCATGGACTCACCTAATCAGCTATTACAAAGGTCTTCTTATCTACTCTTCAGCTGATATGTTGCAAATCAGACGACTTCTTATTAAGCTCTTCTTGCCTTCAGGTCTTCTAACAACTTGATCATCTTGATCTCCTCTTCTTCCTCATACGCGTGTAAATCCAGATAGGGCTAGAACTCAGCTGAGCTGAAGTTCCCCCTTAGTTGTTGGCCTGTTCTTAACACACAATTATCCAAATACATGCAAGTATGATTTTTATGAAAACAAAATTCATGCAAAAACAGTTTTTCAAAAATGGATCTATTCAGGTGACCATTGAAAACAGTAAAACGTGTTTTTGATGGCTCAAACGATGGAATTTGGCCAAAAAGCATTACACGTCACTGCACAACAGTGAGTTCGATTCAAAATATCAATTCCACTTTAAAAAGTGTTCTCACACGCTAAATTCTGAAAATAACAGAAAAAATGCAGATTTTCGAAAATCAAAAATTCAAAGCAATGGTCTTTTGAACACACGGCTCTGATACCACTTGTTGGTCCCTGAGACGAGTGTAAGATCAGCTGACTTGATGTCTGCTGATTGTGTGGAAAATAAACTAACTCTTCAAAGTAACTAGTCCGCTGATTTCACTAGGGGCCTAGGACTAGTTAGTCGACTGATTAATTACTTATCGGAGTTAAGTGCGGAATTGTAATGTGCCCATAAATATTATACTCGTCTATTTAATAAATACAGTGTGTAAAACATTTTATGCACAAATATGTATGTAAAGACTTGAAATGTAAAGAGCAGAAATGTAAATAACACATTAATTTATAGTGGTTCGGATATACGTTCCAACGTCCACTCTCACATCCTAACGTGATGTTTAATCCCTTTAATGTACCAAAAATTACAAGGGCCTTGTCCTTTATAGTCCCAAGGGTAGGACTTTGAGATCTGAGCCGTCCTAACAGCTACGGTCTCCACAAGTGATTGTAAGCACTTGCACTTCCCCACAAGTGATTGTAAGCACTTGCACTTACACTCCACAAGTGATTATAGAGCACTTGGACTCTTTACAGTGACGAACACTCAACTTGACTTCTAGGGTTTTATGGTAGAAGGTGGGTTTTGTTTATATGAACTAGGTGAGAATTTCCCTTACAATTTGTTTTAGCCTCATGCTAGGATTGGGAAATTCTCTCTAAACTATGGATATATATGAGTGGTTAAACTGGCTTAGATGGTATGAGTTCACTCACTGGGGATGAGGTGATGCGTGTTGAATTTTCATGAATGATCTTCTTGAGCTCTTCTTATTTCTGGACTTTAAGCACTTTGCTCGACCTCTGCATCTCACACCTCTTCACTTCTCCCAATGATGTATGAGCTCATTTATATAGTGTTGATGTTTGAATGTTACCGTTGGATGATAGCAATTCAAATCTCCACTAATTGAGGAATTGACAATCTCTTGATTTGATATGATTGAATATTACCATTGTCATGTAATTTCAATCATATCTTTGACTTTCCTTTCTTGTGCACATATCTTGTCAATCCTTGATTTCAGCTGTGATTGGTCTTCCTTTAATTGTGTTAGAAGACTTCTACTCTGCTGGTAAGAAGACTTCACTCTGTTGGTAAGAAGACTTCTACTCTGCTGGTAAGAAGACTTCACTCTGCTGTCTTTACTCAGCTGTCTTTACACAGCTGCTGTTTCTCCTCAGCTGCTGTCTTTACTCTGCTGTCTTTACTCAGCAGTCTTTACACAGCTGTTGTTTCTTCTCAGCTGCTGTCTTTACTCTGCTGTCTTTACACAGCTGCTGTTTCTTCTCAGCTGCTGTGTTTACTCTGCTATCTTTACTCAGCTATTTTTACTCTTCTTATCCTGTAAGATGATTTCAACTCATCTTATCAGGAGACTTCTGGTCTTGGTCTTCTCTTCTCTTCTAGAGCATTGACATGTCTTCTCTTCTAACCAGAGTCCTATCTATTACAAGATGTATAATAAAGTTGTCTATACAATACAACTTATCCTATTACATGTTTGATTTGGTTTATCAAAACTAAACTAAGGATATTCATATCCCAACAATTTCCACCTTTTTGATATAACCAAATCATCTAACACTAACTGAAGCAATAAATAACAGACAGTGCTAGAGTCCATATAATAGTGCAGAAGAGTAAAAACAGAAGGCTTTTGTATGAGGACAATGAGAAGTTGTCATCAGATGAGATAACTAGATGTTATCTCCAAAAGCTATAAAAAGACGAGTTTTATTAATATTGCACTTTACAAGCACGGACTCACCTAATCAGCTATTACAAAGGTCTTCTTATCTACTCTTCAGCTGATATGTTGCAAATCAGACGACTTCCAATTAAGCTCTTCTTGCCTTCAGGTCTTCTAACAACTTGATCATCTTGATCTCCTCTTCTTGCTCATACGCGTGTAAATCCAGATAGGGCTAGAACTCAGCTGAGCTGAAGTTCCCCCTTAGTTGTTGACCTGTTCTTAACACACAATTATCCAAATACATGCAAGTATGATTTTTATGAAAACAAAATTCATGCAAAAACAGTTTTTCAAAAATGGATCTATTCAGGTGACCATTGAAAACAGTAAAACGTGTTTTTGATGGCTCAAACGATGGAATTTGGCCAAAAAGCATTACACGTCACTGCATAACAGTGAGTTCGATTCAAAATATCAATTCCACTTTAAAAAGTGTACTCACACGCTAAATTCTGAAAATAACAGAAAAAGTGCAGATTTTCGAAAATAAAAAATTCAAAGCAATGGTCTTTTGAACACACGGCTCTGATACCACTTGTTGGTCCCTGAGACGAGTGTAAGATCAGCTGACTTGATGTCTGCTGAATGTGTGGAAAATAAACTAACTCTTCAAAGTAACTAGTCCGCTGATTTCACTAGGGGCCTAGGACTAGTTAGTCGACTGATTAATTACTTATCGGAGTTAAGTGCGGAATTGTAGTGTGCCCATAAATATTATACTCGTCTATTTAATAAATACAGTGTGTAAAACATTTTATGCACAAATATGTATGTAAAGACTTGAAATGTAAAGTGCAGAAATGTAAATAACACATTAATTTATAGTGGTTCGGATATACGTTCCTACGTCCACTCTCACGTCCTAACGTGATATTTAATCCCTTTAATTTACCAAAAATTACAAGGGCCTTGTCCTTTATAGTCCCAAGGGTAGGACTTTGAGATCTGAGCCAGTTCCTTAACTACTGCGGTCTCCACAAGTGATTGTAAGCACTTGCACTTCCCCACAAGTGATTGTAAGCACTTGCACTTGAACTCCACAAGTGATTATAGAGCACTTGGACTCTTTACAGTGACGAACACTCAACTTGACTTCTAGGGTTTTATGGCCTAGCCCCGTAAAGCATATGCAATGGCCTGCATAGGAATCTTAGCAGCAAAGCTTATCTCCACTTTGAAGGTTTCCTAGCGCCTTAACCGTTTCCTATCACTGTCATTAGGGCTCGCATTTCTTGGGCTCGTATTCCCATTGTTTCTGAAAGCAGCAAAACAAACCACTATTGTAAAGAGATAGACACAATAATACAAAAGCACCAAACTGAAATAGCACATACCATACACACCTACTAGATGTAACATCCTCAAGCGCAACTGTAAACTCGAGTTTATTACGCGGAAGAGAACCAACAGTGAATAAACTTTTCTCCCCATCATAAGCGAATTCCTTGCCTCCCAATTCACTTGGGTAAAATGCAAATTTAGTCCCAAGAAAATTTTTTAAAAACAATTTTGGTCCCACGTTCTTATTTGGTCCCATTTTTTGCAAAAATGGTCCCAAAAGTTAAATATTTAACGGTTCCGTTAAGAAGAAGAATGGGGGCATATGTAACTTTTTCCTCTTCCCCATAAACTCTTTCCCCAAAACGAAAGGTGTATTACACACCTCTTTTCTACCTGCAAAAGAAACACCAATATTACAAGATTAATTTATTATGTCCATATAAAACAGAAACACAAGATTTCAAATTTTTATGAGTGAAATTCCTAAGCAATTTGAAAAATATATATTTAGTAGAAACAGGGACTTAGTAGAATTTTAAATAGAGTAAAATGTAGAATCTATTTTACTGTAAAAAAAAAAAGAATCTATTTGAATTTTTCATTGTTGGTAGTATTCAAATAGAGGACTAAAATGTCAGCTAATAAAATTTTGAATTAACTTGTAAGCTCTCATCCCAGAACAACCACAAGAATTTAAAAAATGTATTTCATTAACTTGACAAATATTGTTTATTATATATCCATAAACCAAATTAAAGAAAATAAACGTTGAATTATTTATTCTTCAACTGATGGGTATAATTGCAGAAAATATGGAAGATTATTTGAAAAAAAGTAAAAACACGGTAAGTTATAGAACATTTTCCAGGTTGTGAAAACAGAGTAAAACCCACAATCATACACAATCATGTTCTTATGTAAAGAACAGTAAGAAATTTGAAAAACCCTTAAGAAATCATGGAAAAACTTTCCAGAAAATTTATCCTCAGAAAAACCACAAACCTTTTTAGAAAAATAACAACAAATTTCTTGAACTTACGCCGTCTTTGGTATTTCAATTCCTCGTTGCAGCATCTTCTTCTGTACCTCTCATAGTGCTGCCATTATTTGCTTCGATTTGGGGGATCGATTTGAGTCAGTGTTGTACGATTTAAAGGATTTGGGAGGCGATTTCAATGCGATTTGGGGGACGATTTCAAGCTGAATTCGTGCAATTTTGGAACGATTTCAGTGCGATTTGAATGATTTCATTCATGCTTGGGAACAATTATTATTTGGGAGTGGGTGTTGTGCGATTTTTTAGGGCTTTTGAAAACAGGGGATTGATTTGGGAGTTCTTGACTGAAATGGTGAATTTGTACAGGTTAACGGATGCGTGTCTTCCACACTCATAATTCAGTTAATTTTAGACAGTAAATCTATGCACGACCATTTTTGTTCAAAATGGGACCATTTTCGTGAGCCCCAATTCTCTCGGGACCAAATCTGCATTTTACCCCAATTCACTTTCATAGGTATCCCGAACGCGGTCAAGAACTTTCCTACCGACACCCTTACCATCAACAGGGCGGCCATCTTCATAGAAAAGAGCAACCTATAAAGAAAAATGAAGTTTAAGTTAAAGTGAATCGTTATACGTTGTCAAGGAAATGCATTTAGTTAAATAATAGATAGTAATCTATTTATTAAAACAACTTTCATATTATTGGAAATTATTCGGGAAAATTGCACTTCTGGTCCTGAAAGAATGAGTTCAAATCACTTTCAGTCATTTTTCATGCACTTTTGGTCCTGTAGTTTATTTCCGTTAGTTTTAACGTATGAAAATGGCATAAACCGTTAAATATTGCACTTTTGATCCTGTAAGATTAAGATTAAATCACTTTCGGTCATTTTTCATACACTTTTAGTCTCATAATAAATTTATGTTTGTTTTAACGGAAGAAAATTGCGTGAAAGACACACATCCCTTAAAACACAACCAAAAGCTTAATATGGGATTAAAATTTTGGTAATATCACTAAAATTATAAAACTACCAAATGTATTTTAACAATTTATTTAAATAATTATTTAAAATTGATAGATTTAATTAAAATAATTTTATGATCTAAAAATTCAATCAATTATATATAAAATGAAAATAAAATCTAAAACTGATCTCAAATCAAAGCAAAAAAATAAAAAGTATTTGGCTTGATTTTGATTTTGATTTTTGTATTTTAAAATTATATCCAAATTATATGGGGTTAAAAATTAATTTAAATTTGAAGATTATATTTGAATCCATAAACTATCTTACAGGACCAAATCTGCAATAAACAGGACCATTTACAAATTTCAGGACCAAAAGTGATTTTGAAAAATTCCTACAGGACTAAAAGTGCAATTTTCCAGAAATTATTCATTGTGCGTGAAATGACATTGCTCCTTATTCGCACGAGTCACATAGCTTCTTGATTTTATATAATATATTTAAGGTTAGATAACTTTCATATTACAAGAAATTGAATTATACATTATGTAAATAATGTCACTGCTCTTTATTCGCACGATACACATAGTTAGTTGATTTTTTTCCTAACATTTTTAAGATTTTCCACCATATTAAATTTCAGCTCGTGTGTCGCAAAATGTAACATCACCAGTTAGATTTTTCAGCAAATTTTCTTTGTTAGTCTACGAAGTAATAAACGCACGGGTGATTAAAAACAGAGATAGAAGTCAATTTAGTCCCATAATTTTTCTATCTTATTGAAATATTTCCGAAAAAGTTAAAGGTATCAATATAATCCCAAAAATCATGTTAAATCGTTAATTTTATGATTAAAAGACTCTATTCATGTTAAATCGTTTTAAAATGGGCATCGTGCTGATTCATTGACTAAATATTGTAACAATTAATTCATTGCATTATAAGTTGTCTGAGTAATGACATTGGGCCTTATTCGCACGAGTCGCATAGTTTTTTTTTTTTCCAAGTGTATTTAAGGTTTGAGTACTCTCCAGATTATTTTTTTTAGCCAAGCAAAGCGGTCTAAGTGACTAATTGTGGTGACACCCCTTACAAATGCCAATTGAAATAAACTAAGTACTGGTGTAAAAACACATACTTAATTCAGGGAGTAAAATGCAAAAAAAGCTTAGATATCATCTTTGAATTCGGCAAGTGTAGGGTGAGGATCTGTTCGTTAGACACGTATTTCTTCAATTGTCTGAATCAAATTATAGTCCTTTGTTTTCAAATTTGGTCCTGTTTTCAAAACCCGTAGTGCTTCAATAGAATTTTCATTTTCCTGGCCCCGTAAAGCATTTGCAATGGCCTGCATAGGAATCTTAGAAGCACAGCTTATCTCCACTTTGAAGGTTTCCTAGCCTCTTAACCGTTTCCTATCACTGTCATTAGGGCTCGCATTTCCTGGGCTCGTATTCCCATTGTTTCTGAATGCAGCAAAACAAACCACTATTGTAAAGAGATAGACACAATAATACAAAAGCAGCAAACTGAAATAGCAGATACCATACACACCTACTAGACGTAACATCCTCAAGCGCAACTGTAAACTCGAGTTTATTACGCGGAAGAGAACCAACAGTGAATAAACTTTTCTCCCCATCATAAGCGAATTCCTTGCCTCCCAATTCACTTTCACAGGTATCCCGAACGCGGTCAAGAACTTTCCTACCGACACCCTTACCATCAACAGGGCGGCCATTTTCATAGAAAAGAGCAACCTGTAAAGAAAAATGGAGTTTAAGTTAAAGTGAATCGTTATACGTTGTCAAGGAAATACATTTAGTTAAATAATAGATAGTAATCTATTTATTATAACAACTTTCATATTATTGGAAATTATTCATTGTGCGTGAAATGACATTGCTCCTTATTCGCACGAGTCACATAGCTTCTTGATTTTATATAATATATTTAAGGTTAGATAACTTTCATATTACAAGAAATTGAATTATACATTATGTAAATAATGTCACTGCTCTTTATTCGCACGATACACATAGTTAGTTGATTTTTTTCCTAACATTTTTAAGATTTTCCACCAAATTAAATTTCAGCTCGTGTGTCGCAAAATGTAACATCACCAGTTAGATTTTTCAGCAAATTTTCTTTGTTAGTCGACGAAGTAATAAACGCACGGGTGATTAAAAAAAGAGATAGAAGTCAATTTAGTCCCATAATTTTTCTATCTTATTTGAAATATTTCCGAAAAAGTTAAAGGTATCAATATAATCCCAAAAATCATGTTAAATCGTTAATTTTATGTTTAAAAGACTCTATTCATGTTAAATCGTTTTAAAATGGGCATCGTGCTGATTCATTGACTAAATATTGTAACAATTAATTCATTGCATTATAAGTTGTCTGAGTAATGACATTGGGCCTTATTCGCACGAGTCGCATAGTTTTTTTTTTCCAAGTGTATTTAAGGTTTGAGTACTCTCCAGATTATTTTTTTTAGCCAAGCAAAGCGGTCTAAGTGACTAATTGTGGTGACACCCCTTACAAATGCAAATTGAAATAAACTAAGTACTGGTGTAAAAACACATACTTAATTCAGGGAGTAAAATGCAAAAAAAGCTTAGATATCATCTTTGAATTCGGCAAGTGTAGGGTGAGGATCTGTTCGTTAGACACGTATTTCTTCAATTGTCTGAATCAAATTATAGTCCTTTGTTTTCAAATTTGGTCCTGTTTTCAAAACCCGTAGTGCTTCAATAGAATTTTCATTTTCCTGTCCCCGTAAAGCATTTGCAATGGCCTGCATAGGAATCTTATAAGCACAGCTTATCTCCACTTTGAAGGTTTCCTAGCGTCTTAACCGTTTCCTATCACTGTCATTAGGGCTCGCATTTCCTGGGCTCGTATTCCCATTGTTTCTGAAACAGCAAAACAAACCACTATTGTAAAGAGATAGACACAATAATACAAAAGCAGCAAACTGAAATAGCAGATACCATACACACCTACTAGATGTAACATCCTCAAGCGCAACTGTAAACTCGAGTTTATTACGCGGAAGAGAACCAACAGTGAATAAACTTTTCTCCCCATCATAAGCGAATTCCTTGCCTCCCAATTCACTTTCACAGGTATCCCGAACGCGGTCAAGAACTTTCCTACCGACACCCTTACCATCAACAGGGCGGCCATTTTCATAGAAAAGAGCAACCTGTAAAGAAAAATGGAGTTTAAGTTAAAGTGAATCGTTATACGTTGTCAAGGAAATACATTTAGTTAAATAATAGATAGTAATCTATTTATTATAACAACTTTCATATTATTGGAAATTATTCATTGTGCGTGAAATGACATTGCTCCTTATTCGCACGAGTCACATAGCTTCTTGATTTTATATAATATATTTAAGGTTAGATAACTTTCATATTACAAGAAATTGAATTATACATTATGTAAATAATGTCACTGCTCTTTATTCGCACGATACACATAGTTAGTTGATTTTTTTCCTAACATTTTTAAGATTTTCCACCAAATTAAATTTCAGCTCGTGTGTCGCAAAATGTAACATCACCAGTTAGATTTTTCAGCAAATTTTCTTTGTTAGTCGACGAAGTAATAAACGCACGGGTGATTAAAAAAAGAGATAGAAGTCAATTTAGTCCAATAATTTTTCTATCTTATTTGAAATATTTCCGAAAAAGTTAAAGGTATCAATATAATCCCAAAAATCATGTTAAATCGTTAATTTTATGTTTAAAAGACTCTATTCATGTTAAATCGTTTTAAAATGGGCATCGTGCTGATTCATTGACTAAATATTGTAACAATTAATTCATTGCATTATAAGTTGTATGAGTAATGACATTGGGCCTTATTCGCACGAGTCGCATAGTTTTTTTTTTTTCCAAGTGTATTTAAGGTTTTAGTACTCTCCAGATTATTTTTTTTAGCCAAGCAAAGCGGTCTAAGTGACTAATTGTGGTGACACCCCTTACAAATGCAAATTGAAATAAACTAAGTACTGGTGTAAAAACACATACTTAATTCGGGGAGTAAAATGCAAAAAAAGCTTAGATATCATCTTTGAATTCGGCAAGTGTAGGGTGAGGATCTGTTCGTTAGACACGTATTTCTTCAATTGTCTGAATCAAATTATAGTCCTTTGTTTTCAAATTTGGTCCTGTTTTCAACACCCGTAGTGCTTCAATAGAATTTTCATTTTCCTGGCCCCGTAAAGCATTTGCAATGGCCTGCATAGGAATCTTAGAAGAACAACTTATCTCCACTTTGAAGGTTTCCTAGCGTCTTAACCGTTTCCTATCACTGTCATTAGGGCTCGCATTTCCTGGGCTCGTATTCCCATTGTTTCTGAAAGCAGCAAAACAAACCACTATTGTAAAGAGATAGACACAATAATACCTTTCAAAGTCAGGTCGCGTAGAGGCAAATTTGAGTGTTGACATAGGCAACAGACATAATACCTTTCAAAGTCAGGTCGCGTACAAAGTGGAGGTCTATGGCAATGTGTTTCATCCGAGAGTGTTGAACCGGATTGAGAGCCAGCCGGGTGGCCCCCATGTTATCGCAGAGGAGGTGAGGAGGCTTGGGGAGATGAAGATGCAGGTCAGCGAACAGGTGCCGGAGCCAGCAAACCTCCAAAGTTGTTTGTGTGATCGCCAAGAGATAGGTGTGGAGCCGAGGAACACAATGTAAGCAGAAGTGGACTTACAATTACCAGAATAAACGTTTGACAGCGGCCCAAGCAACAGGAGTAGGGGCGGACATATGTTGGGCAACGCGATTCACTGTGAAGGCTATATTTGGTCTCGTCATTGTTAAGTATTAGAGGCCGCCAATTGCACTGCGATATTCACTAGGATCTACAGAAGTGCAGTCGACATTAGGCTTGGGCGAGCATGGTGTAGAGACAAGTTTGACACCCTCCATTTTGTGGCGACGAAGTAGGTCGACCAGGTACTTATGTTGAGACAAAAAGAGACCCTCTTTGCAGTGGGCGACCTCGATACCCAAGAAGTAGGAGAGACAACCGAGATCTTGTATTGCAAAAACAGATTGAAGATGTTTAGTGAGAGATGAGATTAGAGCTGTTGAGGTACCTGTTAATACCAGATCATCCATGTAGGACAGGACAAGAAGTGTGTCGGTATTGGTGTTGAGAGTAAATAAGGAGGAGTCAGCCTTGGACCGTCGTAGGCCGAAGAGCTCAAGTGCCGAGCACAAGGAGTCATACCAGGCCAGAGGGGCTTGGCGAAGGCCATATAGGGAACGACGGAGTAGGCACACATGAGAAGGTGGTGATGAGTCCTTGAACCTTGGAGGTTGCTGCATGTAAACGGGAACAATCAGATTGCCATGTAAGAAGGCATTGCTTACATCCAGTTGGCGTAAGGACCAATTATGAGTGGCAGCAAGTGTGAGGACTTTGCGAATGGTCGCAGGTTTTATCACGGGGCTGAACGTCTCAGTAAAGTCCACCCCTGATCATTGGTGGAATCCCTTAGCGACTAGGCGAGCTTTAAATTTATCCACCGTTCCATCTGGTTTACGTTTTGTACGAAAGACCCATTTGCACCCAATAATGTTGGCTTGTGGTGGTGGTGGAACCAAGTGCCATGTTCCATATTTTTGAAGTGCTGTGAACTCGTCGGCCATGGCTGCTCGCCAGTGAGGGATGGCCAGAGCCTGTTGGACTGTGGCAGGTTCAGCATCATCGGGCAGGGGGTGTTTTATGGCGGCGAACAACCTCTTTGGACGGTGGATGTTGTTCAGAGCGCGAGTGTACATTGTGTGGGTCCGTTGAGGAGCAATGTCAAGAGGGCGAGCAACAACATTTGGAGAGGGCGAACGAGCAGGAGTAGATAAGATCGGATGATGAGTTTGCTCGGCTGGCTGGTTGGCTGGAGCAACAGGCTGGGTGGTCGGTAGTAGTAGAGGCAGGGTGATGGTGGTCGGTCTTGGCTGCTCGGCGGACACAGGGTCATGTGGAGGAGGGAAGGTGTCCTCCAAAAAGTGGACATACCGAGAAACTAAATAGGCGACCACTGGAGATGTCATAGCAGCGGTGAGCACTCTGGGATGTTGAGTAGCCCACAAAGATGCACATTTTGGATGGTGGATTTAATTTCTCGGGAGCATAAGGGCGAATCCATGGGAAGCAGAGACATCCAAACACACAAAGTTTTTCATAGGTCGGGTTCTTGTTGAATAGAACCGAGAAGGGGCTGCATGAATTCAAGACTCGAGTGGGCATCCAGTTGATCAAGTAGACCGCTGTTTGCAGGGCAAGCGACTTGAACCGATGCGATAGGCGAGCATGAAGTTGCAGTGCTCGGCCAACTTCTAGAATGTGACGATTGCGTCTTTCAACAAGGCCATTCTGTTGGGGTGTGTGTGGCGCAGTAGTTTGCCAGTTAATGCGAGATGCGTTAAGAGTGGGGCGTACGGCTTGGAACTCGCCGCCATTATCATTATAATTTTTTTTAATGGAGTGGCCAAACTGCTTCTCAACAAGGGGTTTGAAGCTGGCGAAGACAGACGTCACCTGCGATTTAGCAGCCAAGAGAAATAGCTAACAGTAACGGGAGTAAAGATCAATAAATAATAAGAAGTACTTCAATCCGTTTAAAGAGGGTGTGGAAGCTGGCCCCCAAACATCCACATAGATATAGTGTAGGGGATGTAAAGCAACAAACGATGTATTATTGAAGGATAGTTTTGTAGATTTTCTTAAGTGACAAGAAACACAGTTATTGTCCAAAACAGGGGACTTGTTCGACACAGGTAATTTAAATTGACTGATAATTAAATGACTGGTATCCACAAACGGATGACCAAGTCGAGCATGCCAACAAGCATAGTAAGTCTTGATGCCAGTTAAGGCGATCACATGAGCTAGGGTAGAGCTAGGTGGTAGATGATAAACCCCATTAGAGAAGGATCCTTTAAGAAGAACCGCCCCCGTGGTCTGATCCTTGATAAGAAAGTAATGTGGAAAGAATTCCATGGTGACATTATTATCCTGTGTAAACTTGCTAACAGAAAGTAGATTGCACATGGCACGGGGTACGCATAGAACATCAGAAAATATAAATTTGGCAGACGAGAATTGTAAATGAGAGGTACCCGTGTGTGTTATAGAAAGACCAGAACCATCTGCAAGTTGGACTTCATCTGTACCATCATACTCAGAGTGAATGGAGAGATTATTGAGATCGACAATCAAGTTGTGAGAGGCCCCTGAATCGACCATCCAAGGGAGATGGAAACCAGAGGAGTGGGCATAGTTTGCTTAAACCGAAGGAGGTGGTCGTCGGCAAGTGAGAACATTGTGACCTTTAAAACCACATAGTTGGCACACAATGGGCGCCGAGTCGGCGTGGGGCGAGGATCCCGAGCGAGATTGCGGGCGAGGAGAGGCCGATGGTCGGGATGGGTTGGAGAACCGGGCCGATGACTGATAGCGGTTGCCTGGTCCTTGACTGGCAGCCGGCGAGTTGAAGGTGCGAGGTCTGGAGTATTTCTGGCCATGGCGAACAGAGACATTCGCAGTGGCAACTAGGTTGCGAGCAGCCCGCTCCTGGGCCTTGAGGGCTAACTCATGTTCGTAAAGTAGATCATGTAGTTCTTCAAATTGAAGGGATGTTTCGCTTGTGCGAATGGGGCCGACGATAGTTGCAAATTCTGGTCCAAGGCCATTGATGACAAAAAGAGTAAGATCCTCAATGCTGATAGGTTCATCAATCAGGCCAATTCGCAAGCCTTTGATTTGATATAGTGGAGATACTCCGTAATGGATCGGTCGTCAATGGTTATCCGATGCAGTTCACTCTTGATCTGGTTGACCCGAGATCTGGATTTGCCGGCGAACATCTAGGACAAAATTTCCCAAGCCTCCTCCGATGTGGAGGAAGACGAGACGACGGGCAGAATTTCAG
This sequence comes from Galeopsis tetrahit, assembly GCA_963675135.1. Classification (NCBI taxonomy): domain Eukaryota; kingdom Viridiplantae; phylum Streptophyta; class Magnoliopsida; order Lamiales; family Lamiaceae; genus Galeopsis; species Galeopsis tetrahit. Next base: position 252,505 of record CAVLYN010000396.1, on the reverse strand, counting down.
GGGCTAGAGAGCCAAATATGGCGGCCAAGAGAAGTTGGTCCTGTTGTACCCAAGTGAGGATGGCAGAGGAGTTCGAGCCATCGTCACGGCGAGCATGACGCTTGTTGGATCCGTCAATGAATCCTAAGAGGTTGTGACCGCGAAGAAGGGCCACAAGGTGGGCACGACAGGACGAATAGTTTTTGTGGGTGAGTTTGATCGAAAGATAATGTTGGGTAGAGATCGGGACAAGTGTAGGATTGGAGGTGGACGGCGTAGTGGTCTCCGTGGCTGTGTCGGAGTTGTTGGTGCCGGTTGCCATGGGGAAGGGTGAGTGGGCAGGAAGGGAGATTGAGGTGGTTTAAGATCGTTTCCCTACTGATACCATATAGAAGTTACATAAAATGTGTTTGATTGATTTGTCAAGGCGATTTACAAGAGTTATTTATACAAATGTTTTGTACATAAAATAAGTTAAGTTTGACTATCTTGTAAGCTAGGGCTTGACATAAGTAGGAGTGCTTAATTCTGGGGATTGGATATTATGATTAATACAACACCTCTTAGTGGTCATCCATATAAAACACTTTAATTATATCAAATTAGTTACGGAATCGGCTAAAACACTTTAATTATATATAGTCTACAAACTATTAGTGGTCATCCATATAAAACCAAAAATATAAAAGCAACACTATTTATTCACTAATCTTTTTAAATATTTGACTAGATCCACAAATGACTAGCAAGAATCTTAGAAATAAAATACTCCAACATAGGCGTAAAACACGACCTAAGACCGTGTTTCATAATATTGAGTGCAACCTATAATATCCTTTTATTAAATCTTTTTTTTTCATAATCACCGGTGCGATTATTATTCTATAGAAGGACTAAGAATGAACATGTTTCAAAAAACTTATTTTTTACGTTATATTTTTTTTCTAACTCATTGAAATTTAATCAAGATGATTATCTGATCATTCACTACAAAAAAACGCTTTGATTTGCGACAAAATTTTGTTGATCATTCACTCGAATGGCCCTTACCCTTGTACCGTCTTTCCGGGATCTCCTACATCAGGCTACAACCTTCGAAATTATGAACAAACCCTCGTCCTCGCCCTTACCCTTGTTGATTTGCTCATGCTCGTCCTCGCCCTTTCCCCGAATCCTCGTCGCACTCTTGCGACCACTCCTTCCATCGCGACGGTGGTTCCTCATCATCTCGGGGTGGTCGTCAGGGTTCTGGTCGAGGTGATCGCAGGCCTTATGTCCCTCGCTATCAAATATGTCGGGGCGACCACTATGTTGATAAATGTCCCAGTCGTTATGCTCGCCCATTCGAGCCCTCCAGCGGACAACCCTATGCTCGTCAGACCGAGCAACCTGCCGCTCATCTGGCTCAGGCCTTTCACTCGGCCTGCTCGCTCAATCCCACCACAGTCTCGGATTGGTACGTCGACACTGGGCCTCGGCCCACATGACTTCTCGCCCGGCGGATCTTGACTTCTACTCGCCCTACTCTGGTAATGGCAAAATTATTGTTGGTAACAGTTCTGCCCTTTCTATTTCACATATTGGCTCTCGTTCGGTTTCTCCTAATGTTCAGTTTCGTGATATCCTAGTTGTTTCTGATATTACGAAAAACCTTCTGTCCATTAGCAAGTTAACTTCCGACCTGAATGTTGATGATGTTTTCTCTGATAAAACATTTGTTATTCAGAAGCGGAGCACCAAGGAGGTGGTAGCTCTGGGCAGATGTGAGCATGGTCTCTATGTGTTGGATTCAGTTCTTACAGTTTTTGTTGATGCAGTTCGTTCCACTGTTGCCAAGGCTTCTTTTCATTTATGGCATTTACGTTTGCGGCATGTCCCATTCGACACTTTAAAACATTAACATAAGATAGGAGTTAATTATGTTACATCTTTGTTGCCAAATCCTGTTGTTTGCTCTTCCTGTCAGTTGGCCAAAAGCAAACACTTATCTTTTACTGTTAATGCAAAACATGCTTCTTGTGTTCTTGATTTGGTGCATTGTGATTTATGGGGCCCTGCTCCTGTTCCTACGTCGGAAGTGTATCGCTATTATGCTGTTTTCATATATGATTTTTCTCGCTTCTCCTGGATATATCCAATAAGTGCCAAGAGTGATTTTTTCAGTGTTTTGGAATGCTTTCACAAGTTTGTTTGTAATCAGTTCTCTTCCTCCATGAAAGTGTTTCAAAGTGACGGAGGGACGAAATTTGTCATCAATAAAGTTTCTGGCTTTATGCGAGTGATTCGGTTGTAAATTGCATAAGATTTCATGTGTTTTAGTGATAAAATTTGAGGGTTTTTCATGCATTTTCACACTAATATGCTTGATTTGATTGAGAAAGGTGTTTGAGCTCGTTTTGTAGGAATACGATGTGAATTAGGCATTAAAATTGTAAAAATGAGTGTTCAATCATCATTTTCACTCACTGGACTGAAGAGAGGATTGCACCATTGGATTCGTCTCGAAAAATGGAGTGGAATGAAAAAAGGAATCAAGTCAATCGGAGGTCGGAAGCTTGAGATATGAAGGGATGAAGACGGAGGACGGAAGTTGGGCCGAAGTATCCGCCCGACCGGGCCGACCCGCCCGGCCGACCGGGCCACAGTATATGCACCCAACTTTTTGTTAAGTTCACCCACTGCGCATATTTTTGCAAAATTTCAACTTACGAAAGTTCCGCCCGGCCGGGCCACTCAGCCGCCCAGCTGGGCCACCTGCTTCCAGCCCATTTCGCGCACCCACATTTTTGCTAAGTTCACCCCCGCGCGTATTTTTTGCCCAAATCAACTTACGAAGTTTTGGCCCGGCCGGGCCACCTGTTTCCAACTCATTTTCGGGGGTTTTGCCCCATTTTCTCCATTTTTGAAGGGCCTAATTGCAAAATTCACCCAAGACTTCCACTCCAACTATAAATATACCAAATTTGAGTTTTAAAAGTGAGTCTTACTCCTTTTACAAGCAATTCCACACACACATTCACATAGTTGTAGGTGTTCTTCATTTTTAGTTTAGATTCTTCATTAGATTAGATAGAATAGTGGTTATTACTTAGAATCAAGCTACGATTATCATCGGGCATCGTCTATTACATCGTTTTGTAGCTACATTTCCATGATCAAGGTGATATTAATCTATTTTGCAATTCAATTTAGTATTTTCTTAATTTCTTTAATTTATTGTTATTCTATTATGAGTTTTATGTTTATTGTTGTTTTAGCCATGGGATTCTCTTCTAGAACCATGGGCTAAGCTCTTATTGCCTTGGGTGTGGATGTTTTGATGGGTGTTTAGTGTAATTGTGGATTAATTGCATGATTAGCTTAGGATTTGGGTGTATATGTTTCTAGTGTTGTGATTTTCATGATTTAATTGATTAATTCACCCTATTAGCTAGCATTATTGGTTTTGTCGACTTCAACGACCGTATTGGGTTGCATGATTAAGAGTGTGTGTATGAGCTTGAATTAATCTATTAGAATTAACATAGTAATTAGCTACACCGACCGGGGGTTGATTGCTTAGATCGACGACACTAGACACTAGTCGATTAGAGGTCGTCTATTAGATTAGTGAGAGGGCGTCTCATAAACATTAGTAACTGTGTTGAACGTGTTTATTGATTAGACTATATAATTGCTAATTAATGCACGTGTTCACTTAAGCCTCACGAGGGATTGGTCACACACGAGTGATAGTCTTTAGCTTAATCCAAAACCATAGTTTAATTCATGCAATTGGTTCGTTAACTCATTGAATTACCCATAAAACGGAAACACCCGAGGCAATACCCTTCTCTTGCACTTTCTCTCGAAAGTTAGATAGCTTGCTATTTCTTGTGTTCATTTCTTATCATTCTTAGTTAATTTAGTTTAATTCATGTGTTTTAATTCCCGAAAATCCAACAAACACATTTAGTTACTACAATAGCATGAAAACTTATAACTTTAGGGATTTGCTTGCACTCAACTAGATCCTTGGACGAACAAACTACTTGGTCGTACTTACGTATTAAAATTGGGCCCATACGCTTGTGGGGATCGTATTTGTAAGTGCTTTAAAAAGTGTTAAAATACGAACCAAGTCACGTCCATACACGCTCTAGCAAAACGGCACGGTCGACTGGAAACATCGGCATATTACAGAAAAATGTCTATCTATGATGTTCCAAGCAAACTTTCCTGCTCGTGTTTGGTTTGATACCTTCGCTGCAGCTACCTATGTCATCAATCGCCTGTCTTCTACAGACTTGGATGGCACTTCCCCGTTTGAGGTCCTTTTTTCGTCCTCGCCGAATTATGGAAACTTCAAGCCTCTGGGTTGTCGTGTCTATCCCTTTTCATTATATTATGCTCCACATAAACCGGCTCCTCATAGTCGCCCATGTATCTTCTTGGGCCTACAGTAGTACTAACAAAGGTTTTCGATGTCTTGACTAGGAATCGAACAGAGTGTTTGTCACTCGCCATTCCAAATTCGATGAGTAGTGCTTTCCCTTTTCGGATTCTTCTCGATCCTCTCCGCTTCCTATGTTTGATGTTTCTGTCTTTCTGGAACTAGGCTGCTCCTCCAGCCGCCCAACTTCCTCTGGTCCCGCAGCCACCTTGCTCGCTGTGTTCCACTGAACCTGAATCGACCCCTGATGCTCCGGTCCTCGACACAGGACCACTACCTCGGCCTCTACCTTCATCACATCCTATGGTCACTCGAGGCAAGGCGGGCATATTCAAGCCTAAGTATCCAGTCGCCACAACCTCCTCGACACTACTGTCAGCTCTGTCTTTCTCTTCTGAGCCACGAGGATTCAAATCGGCGGCCAAATCTCCTCTCTGGATGGCTGCTATGCAAGAGGAAATTGATGCGCTCCGTCACATCAATACTTGGGATTTGGTTCCTTGTCCCTCTGGTGTTAATCTGGTTGGATCCAAATGGGTTTTTCGGACCAAGTTTCACTCTTATGGATCTGTTGAGCGACACAAGGCGCTATATGGCTTGTGACAAGCACCTCTAGCATGGTTCCAAAGGTTTAGTAACTTCCTCTTCGACCTCGGCTTCCTTGCATGCAAGTCCGACTCCTCGCTGTTTTACCTCCACCAGGGAACCTCTGTCATTTTCCTCCCCTATATGTGGATGGCATCATTGTCACAGGTAATAACTATTCTCTCCTTGCTCGCTTCATCTCCCAGGCACACAAGGAATTTGCCTTGAAAGACTAAAGACGCTTGAACTATTTTTTGGGGCTCGAGATTTCGTATACTTCAGACGGTCTCTTCGTTGGTCAGTTGAGGTATGCTCGCGACAACCTAGACCGAGCATCCTTAACTGATGCTCGCCCTATAGCTACTCCTCTGATCGTTGGGGAATCCTTGACGAGCACGGGCGATCCCTTCTCGAATCCAACTCTCTATCGCTCGCTGGTTGGTGCTCTTCAATATCTGACGATCACACAGTCTTTTTATTTTAATTTAAAAATATTCTGTCGGTAATTAAAAAAATAAAAATAATTTTCCGTCGGTAATTAAAAAATTAAAAAAAAAATTGTCGGTAATTCCGTCGGAAAGCACTGTTTCAGACAGAATTTTCATCGCTATTTCCGTCGTTAAAACGCATCTTTGCAAATGATGAATTTAAAATGAAACGAAATGAGTATAAAATAAGCTCAAGACACTCGAATGGGCTTAAAAGATAAATGTATTGGACTTTTCAACAAAATTCGTAGGCTTTTTCACTTTCTTCCCCTTGAAACTTTTCATCATCTTTCACCCATTTATTAAATTTTATATAATTATAAAAAAAATGAAATTGGGAGACATGTCCCAAGCTAGGTCCGCCACTGGCTGTGAACGATTCATCCACTGTTGCTGAGCAGGACGATGATAAGCTCCGCCTTGTGGAGCGACAAATTGATTGTGGTCATCGCTGCGTCCGCAGCCTCCTTGATCCTGATAATTCCCATACTCACGGGCAACTTCATCTTGGTAATTTCCGCACTCTATTGAATCTTTTTTCTTCTAATAACTTTTCACCTTTTCCAAAATGGTCCAATATAAAATAAATATACATCATTTTTGTTCATTTGCTTGGCACCTCTTCCGCGTCATCAACAATCACACGAAAGGCAATTTAGAGGGTGTGATCAATTTGAAAATGGCACCCCATGAAATGTTCTTCTTTCCGGGGTTTCTCTATTTTCTTTAACAACCACAACCATAATATTTCTATTAATGCTTAATAAAAAAAAAATTACTTTGAAAAAAGCTGTATCGATCTTTTTCAACATAATAGCTCGGTAATGCCTGTTTGACATGAAGAGGAAATCGGGAAAGGGATAATAGATCCCTAATATATAGCCAATGAATTAGCACTGAAACATAGGGAGTGAATATAAACCTCACAGTAACAGAAAATTAAATTAAAGCCAAAGTACAATGAATTAGCACGATACCCATTTTAAAATGATTTAACAGGAATAGAGTCTTTTAAACATATAATTAATGCCACAAAGGATCCCCTATTTCAATTTGTGTTTCCTTGCATTCAATATAAGGCGCATGTTAATTAATAATGTTATTGCATACATGTGTAGCATATTGATTATTCAGAATACAATGAATTATATTGGGAAGTCATCGGAGTGGATAATTTGACCGTGCGAATATGTATCTAACCTTAAATATATTATATAAAATCAAGAAGCTATGTGACTCGTGCGAATAAGGTGCAATGTCATTACACACACAATGAATAATTTCTAATAATATAAAAGTTGTTATAATAAATAGATTACTATCTATTATTTAACTCAATGTATTTCCTTCACAACGTATAACGATTCACTTTAACATAAACATTATTTTTCTTGACAGGTTGCTCTTTTTCTATGAAGATGGCCGCCCTGATGGTGGTAAGGTTGTCGGTAGGAAAGTTCTTGACCGCGTTCGGGATATATATGAAAGTGAATTGGGAGGCAAGGAATTCGCTTATGATGGGGAGAAAAGTTTATTCACTGTTGGTTCTCTTCCGCGTAATAAACTCGAGTTTACAGTTGTGCTTGAGGATGTTACGTCTAAAATTCGGCAAAAATGACTAAAATTCTTGCACGTTACTCGAAACCTAATCTCTAGTTCAATAATATTTCAATAAATTGAAAAAACCTAATATTGAAAGAATACACAAAGCAAAAAGGTTATCTTGTTTTGTTTTTTTGGGTGAGAGTCGCACGTTTCTCGTACACTTTTTGTGATTTGAGCTTGGAGAGAAAAATAAATGTTGTCCAAGTTCAAGATTCCCCTGATGCATCTAGAGGGAACCCGATGGAAGTTGAGTGCACATTCTAAGGTGAAGGGTTTTTTGAAGTAAGATATCAAAGATGTTCCCCAAGGCCTACCAGTCCATTGGTCGGATCCTGATGTCAGCTGTGGACTATGATAAGATCCCCCTTGTGGAGAAACAAATTGATTGTGGCCATCGCCGCGTCCACGAGCACCTTGATCCTGATAATTCCCACACTCACGGGCAACTTAATCTTTGTAATTTCCATGTCCGCAGCCGCAACCATATCCGCGCTTGCTGCCACCAACCATATTGGTAGTTTCTTTCTATATCCATACTCTATTGAATCTTTTTTCATCTCATGACTTTTCTATATCCATACTCTATTGAATCTTTTTTCATCTCATGACTTTTCAACCTTTTCCAAAATGGTCCAATAGAAAATAAATGTACGAATCTAGTCCCAATTAATTTTTATATGTACTAGTTTCTTCCCAAACTAGTCGGAATCCTTGGAGCGACGTCATTTTCGGTCACGTGCTCGACACTTGGCAGTCGATTCCAAGGTTTACGACCAGTTTTTGACAAAATTGGTTTATATAAAATATAATTGCGCAATATCCAAAAAAAGTGGTTGAAATCAATTCCTTAATTCATATTAATTCCCTTACCTATGTTACAAAAAACGCTTTGATTTGCGACAAAATTTTGGTAGTCTAAAAAACACGCTGAGAATCTTCAATGTCAAATGGCACTTCCACCTTTCTTCCGATGTCAAATATCAATCCTGTCATACTCTGCTACAAAAGGAAACGCGGTGAGAGATCCTAAATTCAGATCAAAGAATCGTTACAATCAATAGGCAATGATGTCATTAAAAATCAATTTTATGTCAATAATTACATATTTTTAACTAGAGAAGTTATATATATATATATATATATATATATTACGAAATGTTTATAATTTCATTAAATGTAATTTTTTTTGTAGTGATATAATCCAAATTACTAAAGGAACAAATGATTTTTGTCATGTCACTTTTTTTTATCTTTTCATTTTCAAAATTTCATAGAGTGAATTTATTTTTTGAATGAATAGTGTAAAAAATTAGATTCTGATTGGATGTAAAAAAAAAGTAATGATTATAGTTAATTTGATATGTGTTGAAAATGATAGTGAAATTTGATGCGATTTATTTTGTATTGAATATTTTGTATGATGAAATTGAATATGTGTTCTTATAATAATATTTTATTTTTAATATGTTTAATTTACAATATATTTAATACCAGATCCTCCACAAAATTTGATCAACGAGTCGTCTGACCAGAAAAATCATTAATTAACAAGGCAAACGATCGATCTATTTTTTCGATCCATTGATTTGATACTTGCCCACTAAATACCTTAAAACGGAAAGAGCACGAACTTGTCATCACGCCGGTTCGACTTTAGTTTGGATTTTTTTTTTTTTTGGGGGTGTATGATTTTATTTTTTAAAGGTATTTACAATGTTAGAAGGAATGTTGATTTAATTTTTGTTATAATAGGTTCATAGAATATGTTATTACTACAAAGAAATAAAATTTAAAATATGGATGAAATTTAACATCCCTTTTAACTTTATACATTCGGCCAGTTTACACTTCTCCAAATAATTATTCGTGCTCAAATATAAGTTAGTGGTAATCTTTATCAAGTTCATTAAACACGGGCAATTCACTTCTTGCATATTATATCTCAGTAAAAAGATCGAGTATGGTTTCCTTTCTTATGGTAAATTTGTACATGTGTTGACTTTGTTCAGACATTTTTGTACAACTTTACTAAAGTCATTTTCAAGTATCCACACCTTTTAAAATTGGAAGGTAAAGACATATTGTTTCGGGGATTCCATGGATTGTGGTACCAATACAAGTTTCATCGGTCTGTGACCAAATGCGTAAAACACTTAGATTATGAACATCATATATATTTAGGCATTGCATCAATCCATTCCACATTTTCAAAATATATGTCATTGCAAGTATTCTCGAATTAGAGCCCTTCCAAATCCTCTATTCATCCATGTGAAGAAATGATTTTTTTTTTCCTCCAACCTTTTAGTTCAAGTTCATCTATCACCCTTCTGAATGCTTGAATTTGAGCATATGGTCCTCTGTTTTTCTCCCCCTCATTTCTTTTCCTCAACTGATAAAATTTCATCGAAGCCCCAAGTCAAGATTTAACAGTCCCCCCATTACTCATTTTAATTTTTCACAGTCACATTTTTAAGAGCTGTAATTGAATGTCCATATAAATCAGCGAATCTCCAAATTATAGATTTATAGAAAATTAAGAATTGAATGATCCCAATATTAAAAAAATAAAATAAAAATGATGACCAACATTTTCATTAGTAAATAACAAAAGATTATAACCAATTAAAGCCAGCAGAGTCAACTACCACACAAATATTAAAATGAAACAACGAATTCCATCTACTACCTAAGCTAACAAGAGTTTTGGATTCAACAATGGACAAAATGGAGGGGGTATTGCTCTGCGATTAATCGCTTCAAAGACTGAAATGCACGACCCCCCAATACCTTGCTCATTCTAAACAATGCATATCATGAGTTGTGGCAGGACTGAGAGATCTCAGCCACCGCGCCTTAATGGATGCATTGCGCTTTTTCTCGTCATATCAAATTTAGTTTGAAAGAAACCACAAAAAATATAACTTAAGTAAAAAAGAGAAAACAATTCGGAAGTAGCTGATGTAAATAAATTTATTCATGAGTTGCTCACTCAATTTTATTATAGAAATTAATTACACATGAAATATGCAAGTAGTACATCAACCTCCAATAGAAATTGCAGCCTTACGTAATAAATCAGATAGCAATGAAGGAGCAGAGAAGAAAGGGCTATGGTCAGTATTATTTACAACATAAACATCAGTCGGTGGCCAATTATTTATCATCGTCTCTTGTTGTTGGGGCTTGACAACGTTATCACTTGTCGTCCTAATGTATATTCTGGGCACCTTGTCTGCATCCTCATTGTACACAAATTTAGCGTCTAGTATTGCCTGAATTGGCCCTGGCCTCAGTAGAATCGATGCCAAAGTCGAATCCTGATTACATTATACATATATTTGTCAATGTTACATAAGTAAGAAATAGATAGTCAGGGCGGGTTAGCGCCGCCTAGAATATTTTTTAATTTTATTTTTAATATTTTATCGGTAAAATTCTCAAGCAATAAATATGAAACATTAATTTAATAAAAGTAGAAAATGGCAAATAGATCCCTCGAGAAATTAAAGCTTGCAAAAATAATGCCGAAAAATATAAATACAATTTTCACCCTTATAGATACCAAAAAAAGTTATACATAAATATTGCAAATCCGCGTGTTTTTCTCCGAGCGTCGATTCCATTTAAAAAAATGTGCTCGATCGCTAGAATTGAATTTCAATGCCGGAAAGTCACAAAAAAAAATACTTATAAACAGGAAGTTTTACATATGAAGCGTGCTCATGGGCCATGACCCTCCTGCTTTGCGATTTTAAAAGAGAAAGGACTTTAATTGATTTTTTCATTTGTCATAAACATTCTTTATTATATTTTTTTTACTTAAAATATCAATCAAAAGTTATTCTTTCTAATTATACCTCTAAATATCTTATGTTATTATTTTAATTTACTCAAACAAGTTTTTTTTTTTTTAAATTTAAAGTAAAAATTACCGAAATACCATCACTTCACCTTTTTAAACAATTCTTATATTAAAATTTAAAATGCGTACGTGATCAAAGATAAGGGAAAATTCAATTCAATGTCAGAGGGAGTAACATATATTGTAACAATTTATATATGCAAAATATATAATACAATTTATAATGGATATTCATGTGACAGCAGAGAAGTGTGAAGAGACTTGCCTCTTGAGGAGACAAATTATATAAGATTTTTCTCTGTAATTCCTTTTTCACTACTACAGTGGTAGGAGGTTTATCTTTTCCAAGTCCAAACCCTAAATCATATACTTCTTCCACTGTTCCATATTCGGATAAGTCTGGCGATCCCTGTTAAATAGCATAAACAATTTATTATGAAGGAACGTTAAATGGTTTTTATCAATTCAGTACATGAAATATAATAAACCTATCAATTTAGAGGTTTAAACATTTTTCATGTCTATCTAGGATCGAAATAGAAAACTTTAAATATGAGACCTAAAAAATAGAAACAATCAAGGATTCACACATTTTAAGACCAAGTTTGACATCTAACAATTATTTGATACTCAAAAAAAAAAAAAAAATGTAAATCACAATTCTAATATATATATATTTTACACGAGTGGAAAAAATAATTAAAAAAAAGTAATGAAAACTATCAATTGTGTAATTTATTAAATAAATGTGTATACATAAGTGTTGTCTAGATTATCGACGAATGTGAAATGGTCAGTAGTCATTTTTTTTTTCCTTTAAAATTTTATGTTATTATAACTTTCATTTTTTAAAAAAATAGAAAGGGATGGAGTATTTATATCACATAATGATTATAGTGTTAGTTTCATAAATGGGCCCTCCTATTGTGATTTAGCTGCAAATGACAATGGCGTAAAACCAATTGTGAACTACCACTTAAGGTCGTCACACAATAAGCAAGATAAAAGTAGACAAGTTAGCTTACATCTTTAATGTCCTGTTGGGTTGCAAAGCCCGATTTCAACATCGTGGCTGCAACAAAAATAGCAAGTTTGATTCTCTTATTCCCAAACTTAATGATAGCATCACTTACAGAAATCCCTCCAGCACTGTGACCCACCAATATCACCTGCATGTATCAATTACATATCTCAACTTATTAATTAATATATTATGCTTTACCTAGAGGGTTGCAGACATGTACATATTTATTGAATAAAATCTAGTTTCATCTAAAAGATTGAACCTGTTCATGTTCGGGCAAGGAAGATAGGAAGTCAAGAAGGGGCTTGTTGTAATCAGGAAAGGTAAGAATGGTGTTGGGGTCGGTTATGTCAGTGCCACACCCTTTCAGATCAAGGCATGAAACTTTAAACCCTGCAAGCTCCAATAGGTACTTGATTTTAAACCAACACCATGCCCCATTACTTATTCCATGAATCAACACAAAGTGTGCTCCTGCAATTTCCGACATTTCTTAATCGTCTTTGCTTGTTAACCTGATGTAATAAATTGTGTTAAAAGCTCCAATTTATAGATTTTTTTTTTAGCCAATGGTTGGTTTTTTCACACCAAACTCATTTAAGGCTAATAAATACTTCTTTAACCGTTGCCTTTAGAGGAAAAACATTTGTCGCTTTTAATTTTTCAAAGATACTTGTAACTTTTTTCGATTTTAATCTTAATTAATTTGGTTTATAGGTAAGTTATATGATTCATGAATAATTTTTTTGTTATAGGTAGGTTAAACGTTTCATGAATAATATGTGTGAGCTAGGTTATGATACTCACTACATACAATTAATCAATAGGGTTAATAAAATGACTTTCTTAATATGTGAAAAGTTAGAAGTTAAGTTAAAATGGCACGGAAGAATTATTTGTATAAAATGATTAATATACTTTATACAAAATTAATATCAATGAATCATCTATTGCCATTGTCATTAAAAATCAATTTAAAGTCAATAATTACATATTTTTAACTAGAGAAGTTATATATATATATATATATATATATATATATATATATATATTACGAAATGTTTATAATTTCATTAAATGTAATTTTTTTTTTGTAGTGATATAATCCAAATTACTAAAGGAACAAATGATTTTTGTCATGTCACTTTTTTTTATCTTTTCATTTTCAAATTTTCATAGAGTGAATTTATTTTTTGAATGAATAGTGTAAAAAATTAGATTCTGATTGGATGTGAAAAAAAAGTAATGATTATAGTTAATTTGATATGTGTTGAAAATGATAGTGAAATTTGATGCGATTTATTTTGTATTGAATATTTTGTATGATGAAATTGAATATGTGTTCTTATAATAATATTTTATTTTTAATATGTTTAATTTACAATATATTTAATACCAGATCCTCCACAAAATTTGATCAACGAGTCGTCTGACCAGAAAAATCATTAATTAACAAGGCAAACGATCGATCTATTTTTTGGATCCATTGATTTGATACTTGCCCACTAAATACACAAAAACGGAAAGAGCAGCACGAACTTGTCATCACGCCGGTTCGACTTTAGTTTGGATTTTTTTTTTTTTTGGGGGTGTATGATTTTATTTTTTAAAGGTATTTACAATGTTAGAAGGAATATTGATTTAATTTTTGTTATAATATGTTCATAGAATATGTTATTACTACAAAGAAATAAAATTTAAAATATGGATGAAATTTAACATCCCTTTTAACTTTATACATTCGGCCAGTTTACACTTCTCCAAATAATTATTCGTGCTCAAATATAAGTTAGTGGTAATCTTTATCAAGTTCATTAAACACGAGCAATTCACTTCTTGCATATTATATCTCAGTAAAAAGATCGAGTTTGGTTTCCTTTCTTATGGTAAATTTGTACATGTGTTGACTTTGTTCAGACACTTTTGTACAACTTTACTAAAGTCATTTTCAAGTATCCACACCTTTTAAAATTGGAAGGTAAAGACATATTGTTTCGGGGATTCCATGGATTGTGGTACCAATACAAGTTTCATCGGTCTGTGACCAAATGCGTAAAACACTTAGATTATGAACAACATATATATTTAGGCATTGCATCAATCCATTCCACATTTTCAAAATATATGTCATTGCAAGTATTCTCGAATTAGAGCCCTTCCAAAACCTCTATTCATCCATGTGAAGAAATAATTTTTTTTTTTTTTGCCTCCAAACCTTTTAGTTCAAGTTCATCTATCACCCTTCTGAATGCTTGAATTTGAGCATATGGTCCTCTGTTTTTCTCCCCCTCATTTCTTTTCTTCAACTGATAAAATTTCATCGAAGCCCCAAGTCAAGATTTAACAGTCCCCCCATTACTCATTTTAATTTTTCACAGTCACATTTTTAAGAGCTGTAATTGAATGTCCATATAAATCAGCGAATCTCCAAATTATAGATTTATAGAAAATTAAGAATTGACATGATCCTAATATTAAAAAAATAAAATAAAAATGATGACCAACATTTTCATTAGTAAATAACAAAAAAATATAACCAATTAAAGCCAGCAGAGTCAACTACCACACAAATATTAAAATGAAACAACGAATTCCATCTACTACCTAAGCTAACAAGAGTTTTGGATTCAACAATGGACAAAAGGGAGGGGGTATTGCTCTGCGATTAATCGCTTCAAAGACTGAAATGCACGACCCCCCAATACCTTGCTCATTCTAAACAATGCATATCATGAGTTGTGGCAGGACTGAGAGATCTCAGCCACCGCGCCTTAATGGATGCATTGCGCTTTTTCTCGTCATATCAAATTTAGTTTGAAAGAAACCACAAAAAATATTACTTAAGTAAAAAAGAGAAAACAATTCGGAAGTAGCTGATGTAAATAAATTTATTCATGAGTTGCTCACTCAATTTTATTATAGAAATTAATTACACATGAAATATGCAAGTAGTACATCAACCTCCAATAGAAATTGCAGCCTTACGTAAATACATGACCTGAAAGCACATATATGTTAGGGAGCTTTAATTTTTAGATAGATTATTCTTTGAATCTATGACCTGAAAGCACAAAGCACAAAAGACAAGTATCATTGAAGACAAGGAGCTGAAGTGTTATGAAAGAAGTGACAAGGATTCATGAAGACAAGTACGCTGGACGACAAAAGTCAAGTATGATGAATTTGGATATTCATATACTTTGGACTTGGCATACTTATGGTCAAAGATGATGAATGACTAGGCTCTTTACCCAGTACGAGGCCGTTAGCGGGAAGGACAGAATTATTCCAAATTAGCCAAGGAATGAGAGCCACCTGTCACTGTGCATAACAAACTCTGATATTGGAATGCAAATTGCAGAATGGACGTGAATACATGTACTATTTGCATGCAGGCCCCTGAACAATTTGAAAGTTCAAATTTATGGATAAGTTGTGCTATCTCCACCAACCGATAGTTTACTTCATCTATAAATAGGCCATATCTTGAATCATTTCAAGATTACGGGACATACATCAAGACACAAGCCATACACGTTCTATAGAAATATTTTTAGCATTAAAAACACTCGAGAGATTAAAAGCTTTTAAACATATTCATTTGTGAGTGTTACCTTTAGTCCCCACTAGGCAAGCTTATTGTTGTTTATCCAAAGCCTAGACAGTGATATCCTATCCTTTATATTCGTTCTTAAATTGTAAAGGATGTCACACAATTAGTTGGTACTAGAACAAAACCCTACTTTCACCTTGAGAGATAGATTGAGAGTATTGTTGAGTTCGTAGTAGAGATTGAGAGTATTGCAACGAGAGAAGGTTGTAAGAAATCAAGAGAAGAGAAGGAGAAGAAGTAGAGTGCACCTTGGCACTGTAAAAACAAGCTAATTCCGAAGTGATTAAGGAATTATCCTATTAAATTAGGAGAGTGGACGTAGGAGCAGTTTAGTCTCTGAACCACTATACGTCTTGTGTTCTTACTTACTGCATTTATCTTATTGCTTTAGCTTTTGTGTTGTTATAACTGATATTTGCTATTTGATAACTTAGTATCTAAGTGCATATTAATTAAGGAGTATAAAAGGGCCTATCATTTATTCCGCATACAAGTTGCATACTGTTAAGAATTCTTAGAATCTACTGTTAGTATTTTCATAGGAATTGACACACTGTGTAACTTACTTGACTCTGATTATTTGTGTTGATTACTTGAAAAAGTTTTATTAAACACACACACGTGTATTCCCCCCCCCCCCCATACACGTGTCACACTCCTTTTGGGACCAACAAGTGGTATCAGAGCAGGGGTTTAAAGACCACTGCTTTGAGGATCAACTGTGGTTACCTAAACTGATCTATTTGTGCACTTTTTGTGATATTCATTATTTCTGATTATTCACTATGCCTAACACATCTTCTTCTGAGAATTCTGGTGTAGCTGTTCCACCATCTACTACTATGGGAACCAACCCCATCAACAAGATATCTTACCAGAAACTGCCTATGTTCTCTATTGAGAATTATGACTTCTGGAAGATAAGGATGAGAGCTCACTTGGCCTGTCTCCATGATGAAATGCTAAGGGTAATTACTAAAGGTCCATTTGTGTTCATGAAACCCAACACAAATGTTACAGAAGCCCAAAGAGCAACTGGAGCACAAGAAATTCCAAAAGATGGTGATGAGCTCACTCCTGAAGAAAGAAAGAAGCAGAATATCAACTATGTTGCAATGAACACCCTATATCAGACCATTCCAGATGCTATAATGGGTAGAGTGTTTCACTGCACAACTGCAAAGGAGATTTGGGACACATTAGCTTTAATGTGTGAAGGAACTGACAATATCAAGGAAAACAAACTTCAAGTTGCTGTTCAAAAGTATGAGCAATTTAGGATGAAACCTGATGAAAACATTGATCAACTGGATGGAAGGTTCACAGACATCATGAATGAGATCAATTCACTTGGAAAAGTATACTCCAAGAGAGAAGTGGCTCTGAAGATACTTAGGAGCTTGACAACCAAATGGAATGTGTATGCTGTCATGATGTAGAATACAAAGGATTTGTCAACAATGCCAATGCAACAAGTGTTCTCAGAACTCAAGGCATATGAATATGACTTGAACAGAAAGAACAACACTGAGGAACCTGAGAGCAAAGGGATTGCACTGAAGGCCAAATCCAATGAACCTGATTCCAAGAAAACCAGCAAATCAAGCAAGAGTGGAAAAGGAACTTCCAAAGCTGATTTTTCAGATGAGTTGGCCATGATGGCTAGAAGATTTGAAAGATTAAATTCTAGATTTGGTAAATACAAAAGGTTTTACCAAGATAGAAGAAGAAGGTTCAACTCACCTGAGAAGAAGAATGATGAAAGGAGATCCAGAAGGGACAACTCCAAAGAAGATCCATCTTCATCAACCAAGAAGAGAGATGCTGAAAAG
Source organism: Galeopsis tetrahit (assembly GCA_963675135.1). Taxonomy (NCBI): domain Eukaryota; kingdom Viridiplantae; phylum Streptophyta; class Magnoliopsida; order Lamiales; family Lamiaceae; genus Galeopsis; species Galeopsis tetrahit. Next base: position 235,082 of record CAVLYN010000396.1, on the reverse strand, counting down.
AAGAAAGATGAAGATGAGGATACATGCTACAACTGCAAGAAGACAGGACATTTCCAATATGATTGTCCAGAGCTAACTTCCAAAGAAAGGAAGGAAAGACAAGCTAAGAGGGACAAGAAATATGGAAAGAGGAAAGCATTGAAAGTTGAAGAAGAAACCTCTGAAGATGATCAACTTCCATCTTCATCATCTGAGATGTTTACAGACAGCAGTGATGAAGAATGTCTAATGGCTATTGAAGACAATGATGAGGTTCCTGTAGTGCCATCAACAAAGAAAAGAAGTCCTAAAGAACTTACATGGTACTTGGACAGTGGATGTTCAAGACATATGACTGGAAATAGGGAACTTCTGTCAGATTTCGTTGAACAAGATGGACCACAAGTAACTTTTGGTGACAATTCACAAGGAACAACCAAAGGTTATGGAACTCTCAAAATTGGTACTGTAAGTATTTCAAATGTTTCATATGTCTATGGTCTGAAACACAATCTATTTTCAATAAGCCAATTTTGTGATAAAGGTTTTGATGTTGAGTTTTCTAGTAACTTATGTTATATTAAGAATAAATCAAATCAACAGTTACTACTAACTGGGTCAAGAAAAGGTAATGTTTATCTTGCAGATTGGAACAAATCCCCTGAAGATATCTGCCTAATTGCAAAAGGTTCTAAAGATCTCAGTTGGCTGTGGCACAAAAGGCTAAACCATCTGAACTTTAAGACCTTGAACAAACTTGCAAGATTTTCCTTAGTAGATGGCCTACCAAATGAAGTATTCACAGAAGAACATATTTGTCAAGCATGTCAAGAAGGAAAGCAAGTCAAAGCATCTTTCAAGACAAAGGCTGCCATCTCAACTGCAAGAGTATTACAATTACTTCACATGGATTTATTTGGACCCATTACCCCTGTGAGCATCAGTGGGAAGAAGTATACACTAATAGTAGTGGATGACTTCTCAAGATACACTTGGGTAGTATTCATGCTAAAGAAGAAGGAGACTCAACAGAAGCTGCCAGAACTTATGAAGAAAATTACAAATGAGAAAGGCTTGAACATTGTAAAGACCAGATCAGACAAAGGAACTGGATTCATCAACTCTTACATAAATGTATACTGTCAAGCAAATGGAATCACTCATGAAACTTCATCAGCTAGAACACCTCAACAAAATGGTGTAGCAGAAAGGAGAGTTAGAACACTCAAGGAAGCTGGAAGAACCATGATAGCAGAAGCAAAGATTCCAAAGAGGTTTTGGGCAGAAGCAATCAATACTGCTTGTCACACCCAAAACAGATCCATGCTAACAAAGGAACAAGGAAAAACTCCTTATGAACTCTTCAAAGGGAGAAAACCAAGAATTTCGTACTTTCATATTTTTGGATGTACATGTTTCATTCATAATAATGGGAAGCAACAATTAAAAACATTTGATAGCAAAGCAGATGAAGGAATCTTTCTAGGATATTCTTCATCTAGCAAAGCTTTCAGAGTTTATAATTGTAGAACTCTTATTGTTGAAGAAACACCTCATGTTATCTTTGATGAGTTTTCTTTCAAGCACAGGACCTTAAACAAAGAAGATAAATCTCATGATGAAATCAACACAAGAGTGACAAGGCTAAGAGATGGTGAAAGAAGAGAATCTACATTTACTGATGTACACTATCCTGACTTGGACAACCTCAAGATATCCAACATATCTGAAGTCAATCAAGATAAAGACAACTTACCTGGAGCCAACATCCATAAGGAAAACTGCAATGTTGAGTTGAATGAACCCACTCAACCTGAGGTAAGTTCTCCCAATGACGAAGCTGGTAATGCTGAGGGAGTACAAGGATCAAATGATTTAGGGGGAACTCATCCTGTAAATGTCAATGTCGATGACATGGACAACACCCCTGAATATGAAACTGATCCTGCTTTAAATTTTCCTGAATTCTATGTTGAATTAACTGTTGAACCAAATGAGACTAACTTATCTGAAAATGATCAGTCTAGAAGGATATGGCTAGATGCTCATCCTTCAGACCAGATCATTGGTGATCCTACTAGTGGTGTAATCACTAGGAGACAACATGGAGAGAGTGCCTTATTTTGTTGTTTTCTTTCTGAAACAGAACCCACAACCATTGAAGAAGCAATGACAGACTCCAACTGGATTACAGCAATGCAAGAGGAACTAAATCAGTTCAAAAGGAATGATGTTTGGGAGCTGGTAGACAGACCAACACATCAGGATGTTGTAGGAGCTAAATGGGTTTATAAGAACAAGAAGAATGAAAATGATGTTATAGTTAGAAACAAAGCCAGACTAGTTGCCAAAGGTTATAGTCAACATGAAGGAATAGACTATGATGAGACCTTTGCCCCTGTAGCTAGGTTAGAAGCAATTAGGTTGTTCTTAGCATATGCAGCTCATATGAAGTTCAAGGTATACCAAATGGATGTGAAGAGTGCATTTCTGAATGGTGTACTTAAAGAAGAGGTTTATGTAGAGCAGCCACCTGGTTTTGAAGAGGGAGACAAAGTGTATAGATTGAAGAAAGCACTTTATGGTCTCAAACAAGCACCAAGAGCTTGGTATGAGACACTATCAGAATTCCTATTGGACAATGGTTTTGTGAAAGGCACAGTTGATAGGACCTTATTTAGGATAAGTGAAGGAAATGATATTCTGTTAGTACAGATATATGTTGATGATATCATTTTTGGTTCACCAAATGAGGATATGTGCAAGAAATTTTCAACTCTCATGCAAGGGAAGTTTGAAATGTCAATGATGGGATTGATGAACTTTTTCCTAGGTTTACAAGTCAAACAATCTGAGAAAGGAATCTTCATCAATCAAGCTAAGTATACTAGAGAAATGATCAAGAAGTTTGGCTGTGAAAATAGCAAACCAGTTAGGATTCCTATGAATACAAATTGGAAAATGGATCCTGACATTGATGGATTAGATACCAACCCCACTGAATATAGAGCAATAATAGGTTCTTTATTATATCTAACTGCAAGCAGACCTGATATTACTTTTGCAGTTGGTGTTTGTGCTAGATTTCAGTCCAATCCAAAGAAAAGTCACTTAGAGGCTACCAAAAGAATACTTAGGTATTTAAAAGGTACAGTGAACTTAGGATTGTGGTATCCATCTGAAGACAACATTGAGTTGACTGGTTATTCCGATGCCGACTATGGAGGATGTAGGATTGACAGAAAATCAACTACTGGCACTTGTCAATTCTTAGGAAACTAATTGATTTCATGGTTTTCCAAGAAACAAACTTCTGTAGCTACTTCAACCACAGAGGCTGAATACATGACTGCTGGAAGCTGTTGTGCTCAAATCTTATGGCTCAAACAACAGCTAAGAGATTATAAAGTTGTCACAAAAGATGTACCTATTTATTGTGATAATAATAGTGCCATAGCTATTACTCAAAATCCAGTGTTACACACAAGGTGTAAACATGTGGATATTAGACATCACTTCATAAGAGATCATGTAGAGAAAAAGGATATCAGAATGGAAAAGATTCATACTGATAAGCAAAAGGCTGATATTCTTACAAAACCCCTAGCTGAAACAAGGTTCAAGGAACTTTCAATGGAACTTGGTTTATTAGATCCTGGAGAGAATGTTTAAAGTATAAGGAATTACTTCACTCATGCCAGAGATACTAGTATTTATCCAAGGGGGAACTTAGAGTGAAGATCTAGGAAGGATAAGTTGATGAGACAATACAAAGTTCATTAATTTATTTTTCACATTCTGATATTATTTTCAAGAATTTTCATGCAGGAAACATGGACAAAGTACATTACATTCAAGTACGAGGAAAACTACGAAGGACAACGCAGAGGATGACAAAGAACATGAGAAACTTCAATAGAAGTTGTCAAGGGTTATTCAGTCAAGTTGTCACTTGACTGTAGATAAGTTTTTCTTTTTCATAAAAGTTAAACTCTGTTCATCTTTATAGTACGCATTTAATGCTCATAACAGACAAACAAGAGATTTTTGCTAAAAGACGATCAATTGCACGATTTTCTGAAAAAGCAACTTACTGTGCGCAGGACACGACATTTGCGTCCTTTGGTGTAACAGAATTGATCTAAACCATTAAATCTTATCAATTCAATCTCAGCCCTACACCTAACACTTTTCAAATTGTACAGTTGAGGAGATATAAAAGCATAACTTAGAATTTTCACAATTTACGTTTTCAAAATTTCTGAAAATGCCCTAAGCTAAATCGCTCAAGAATCTTCAAGCTTATCTACAAGTTTTGCTCAAAGCTCTATAACTTTAACAAAAAATGTCTTTGGAAATGGGTTAGTATTTCTCATAATCTTCTGTTAAAGACATGCATATTTGTAAAGTTTTCAAGAAAAATAACATGCTCTGTTTTCAGCTCTAAATGAATCTGTTTAAATTTCTTTAGATGCTATATTTACGGATTAGTCATTTATTGAATGATATGCTGTTAAATACATGTGTAATGCTTAAAAACGTGTTAGATTCATACACATATTATGTCTAGAGAACTTGATTACAAGCTTAAAACATTGTTGGATATGGTATTATGATGCTATGAACTTGTTATCCACAGTAAATCTGAGACATAAATGCAAGATACTGTTCCAAGATAGCCTAATTTTATGTTTTAGTAGTAATATTATGCTATTAAACCATACTAATACTGTATATTGGCTATATCTTTAGTTGACTTCAATGCTCCTGATTTGGACATCAACTGGAATTATTTGAGTGAAGCAACCATGCTCCACTTTGAACAGACTGTGTGTTTTGACAATCTGTCAAATAAACACACAAGAAGAATAGTTACTTGGCTGGAGCAAGCTGGATTGAAGAAATGGCTCGAGGCCATCCCCAAAACTTGCCTGGAACTATCAACTACTCAGTTCTTAGGCACATTCACTCCAAAAAGCTCAGGATCTGGTTACATTATGACTCATGAACCAGACACATCCAAGAAGACTGCTGAGAAGTTTGAGTTCACTGAAGAAAACTTTGATGAATTCTTTGGTCTGAATGCTACTGGAGAAGATCCTGAAGAGTATATGAGGCACAATGAACAAGAAGTTGCCAATCAATGGATGAACAAGCCAGTACTTCTCAAATCTGGTCTACACAAAAGGGTTCTTAAAGAAGACTATCAACTTTTACTTGATGTGGTTGCAAAGACTGTTATGTGCACCACAAGAAGCTATGACCAGATCAGCAAATCCAAAGTGAGACTGATGAAAGCTATCATTGATGGAGGAAAGAAGCCGATGAATTGGAAAGGTTACTTTCTGAAGAAACTTGCAGAGGAGAAAGCAAAGTTCAAAATTGTGGATGTAAGGAAGGTAGTCATTGAGAAGAAACTAGCCTTCTGTACAAAAGTTGCTGCATTCTTATACAAATATGGACCTGAGGACATTGTTGAAGATGGAGTAAAGTTCAACACCACCAAGATATTGTTTAGACAATTATCTGTGAGAACTCAGAAAAGATTGGGGTTGGAGATCAAGTCACCAAAAGCCTCAACAAGGAAGCAAGCTAAATCTGTCAAACAGAAGAGTGAAGAAGCAACACAAATGGTGATCAGTATTCTTGAAAAAGCCAAGACAGAAAAGAAAGGAAAGGAGGTTGAGACAACCTCAAAGTCCAAGAAAAAGAGGGCCATGTCTAGCCCTAGTGAAGAAGAAACTGAAGAGGAGTATGTTGATACTTCTGAAGAGGAAATGGATATTGATGAGCAAGCTGAACTGGAAGGTTCAGATGATGAAGATGATGAAGGTGATGATGATGAAGAAAGAGTATCATCTGGAAACCTAGACTTGAATGAACCCTCAAGTCATAGCCCAAAAGCTGTTGAAACCACCCCCCATTTGAATGATCCAACCATTCAAAAAGTTGCCTATAAGTCTGATTCCCCCATACCCATTCTTTTTTATGAACCTCAACCCTAATCCAAGTCAGATACAACCCCTGAATACACCTATGAAATGTCATTGAGAGATGAATCCAAATTTTTCCTAGACCAACTTTATCCCCAACTTACCAAATACCCTGATTTAAGATCAACCTTCTATGATCTTAGATTGATTGTTGATATAAGGAAGAAATCCATGTATGATATTGGGAAAGTGATTGAGTCCAAGGGACTGGACTGGTGGGAGAATGAGGAAGCCAGATTAACAGATTTTGCTGAAGTGGAATCCACTTTTGAGTTAACTGATGAAAGGTTGTTTGCCAACTTGGTGAACATTAAGATTCAGAAGGAAGCTATTCAATCCATTATTGCTGGGATTGATCTGAATATTGAAGACTTAATGGAGGAGGATGATAAGTTATCAAAGCAAGCTGATGGAGATGTTGAAATGTCCAAGAGCACTGAGGACAAGCCTGAAGAAGAGTCCAAGATTGTTGAGGACAAAGATGATGGAGAGATTGCTGCCATGGAGGTAGACATCACTGAAGGAGGAAATGGAAGCCAGAAACCTGCTGAGAAAGAATTCTTTGATGGAGTTGAGACTGCCATTGAAGAATTAAAGATTGGAGAAACCAGTGAAGGAGGAAAGATTGATGAAATTGACCAAGGACAATTGATTAAAAATGTTGAAGAAGAAGTACAGCCAGCTGAAGAAGCCACTGCATCCATGGAGATTGTCATTTTCGAACCTCCAACTGAGAAAACTGCTGACAACCCTAACACTCATGATGCTGAGTTGAAAGAGTCAACTCCTGCTGAAGTCACTGAAGCTGAGGCCAAGAAAGATGAAGTTGAGGCCAAGATTGCTCAAAAATAAGCTGTGAAGACTGAGGAACCAGCTGCTATGAAAAAGCCCTTGGAAAATGAGGCAATAGCTGCAGCACCATCAACTTCGATGGAGTTCCCAATTCACTTAGATGCTTCTCCTTTGAATGAATTCTGCATCATTGATAAGGAGGATGGAAGAATGAAGGCAGTACTGGAGGAGTTCAATTCTGAGATTGAACAAATAAATGAAGTTGAGAGGAAGAGGCTGGAGAATGTTGTAGGCTTATGCCTAAACATGGGAAAGTATGTAAGAGATAGTTTGGATGAAACTATCATTCCATCAAATGAAGCCCAGCACAAGTCTTTGATCAATTTGAACACAAAGGCAAGAAGGATGACAAGGAGGATGGAGAACCTGGAGGAAACCATTGATAACAATGCTATGGACTTAAGCATCAAGGTTGAGAGTTTGGAAGAGAAGATGAACTCCACAACCATAAAGCTGGAAGCTGTTGAAAAAGGTTTTGAAACCTTTGATAAAAAGATGAAAAGTGTAGGAAAGGATGTGAAGGACTCTACCCTCAAGATTGGAGAGTCATCAAAGATTATGTCAGATGCTGTTACCACATACTTTCACACTGAGAAGGAGCTGATCAGAAAGGACAGAGAGGAAATTCTGAGGCTAAAGGATGATGTTGCCAAAGAGAAGGAAGAGATTTCCCAGATGCTGTCAAAGGACATTGAAAAGCTGACTCAGTCCATGCAGAGCCAAAGAGATCAACTGATCAAAGAAACCATCAAGAGTTCACTGAATGCTGCTTCTGATTTATTCAAAGACAACTTGGAAGGCATAATCAAGATGATGAGGAACCAAGTTGATCAAGCTGTGAAGAAGCAAGTGGAAGAGTCTGTAAGTTCCACCATTTCTGCATTTCTATTGAATCATGTTGACCCCATTTCTGTCCAGATGAAAAGAATGGACACCTACCAACAAGAACTCTCACTTACTGTGGCTAAAATTGATGCCAACCCTGCTGACCCCATCAACCTTGAGGCATGTGATGATGCCAAAAAGGGGGAAAGTGGAAAGAAGGGGGAAGATCTGGAGAAGAAGGGTGAGAAAAGTAAGGGGGAAGGTAGCAAAGGGAAGGGGAAAACAAAAGTTTTGGAGATTGTTGAGGCTACAGAGGAGGAAGATTGCCTCAAAACCAGGAGTGGAAAAATAAGGAAACCAAATTTGAAGAGAAAGAAACTTGCAGATATCTCTGACCAAGAGAAAAGCAAGAAGTACAAGTCAAGTGAACCAGATGATGATGAAGAGATGGAAATTTCAACCTTGGTTAGAAGGGAAGATAAGCTACCTGTTAGAAGAGCTTTTCCTGAAGTTACTGTTGCTGATCTTGTGAAAGACAAAGCCCATGTATTTGAAGAGGTTGCAAACATCTTTGCAGAAGGAGCTGGACAAGATGCAGAAACTAGAAAAGGAGTAAGGAAGCTTGTTATTGAAGAAAGAACCAAGATGTTCATAGATGCTGAAGAGTGCAGATTGAAAAGGCACAAAGACTTCAATCTAGGAAATTCTAAGTCTTTCAAAATTTCTTATGCCTTGATGATGGAAAATAGAGCCAAAAGGAAGTCTGAAACCTTGAAAAGGATCCCTCATACTGACAGCTGGGTTCCTACTGAACTCAATGGTGCTTGGGATGAAGCCAATCGAGTATGGGATCATCTCTTCTTTGTTGTGAAGAGATGGGGAGACTTTGAAGACATTGATGGTCTTTATGAAGGTTTTATGATAGAGAATTATCCAGAACTGTACACGAAGATTCTTGGAGCTGCTCAAAAGGAGAAAGTGATTGTCAAAGCTCCTGAACAGATCTTCTGGACTCCACCAATGAAGGCAGATGGAAAAAGCATTGATAGGAAGGCTATTACTGATGAGTTTGTGCAACTGGTCAAGGATGAAGATTTGATTGGGAAGAACGAGGAGGTCATGGCCTTGAAGAATAGGCACTTTGCATCGTATGGGTTAACTCCACTGTTCAAGGAACTCCCATCTTTCCTGAAGAAGAAGTCAGATGCAGCCAAGTGATGAAAGCTGCTGAAGGTCAAGTCAAGATTTAATCTCGAACAATCATGAACTTTTTTAATCTATGTTTATTTTTATTCCCAGACAATTGTTGCTCCTTAAGAGCTAGAACTTACAACTTTCTGCTCTTACTACTGTGCTATCTTATTTCTGATGATGATTATCTATCATATGCACTGGACAACAATTTTTTTTTAGTCTTTATACTTGTGTTATTTGTCTGAAAATAGGCTCTAGCAAAATGATTTTAAATTGATTCTTGCTTAGATCAAGTTTTATAGAACTCAGAGAACTTAGCCCTTTTTAGGTTAATTATCTGAATTTATTCTGTGAAATCCTCTAAGTATAGAATATACATGCTAGTTGTCCTGTTTTTTGTCAAATCTACTGAAAAAGAAATCCCTATGGATCTTTTGAAGTAAGTAGGTTTTGGCATCATCAAAAAGGGGGAAATTGTTGGGATATGGTTTATATTAATAAAAGAAAATTTGATTTTGATTTGATACCAAAACCCTAAGTAAAACCCCAAGTATGATGATTTGCCAAGTCTAGATTTTCAGGTTAGAAAAAGCTCATATATGTTAGGGAGCTTTAATTTTTAGTTAGATTATTCTTTGAATCTATGACCTGAAAGCACAAAAGACAAGTATCATTGAAGACAAGGAGCTGAAGTGTTATGAAAGAAGTGACAAGGATTCATGAAGACAAGTACGCTGGACGACAAAAGTCAAGTATGATGAATTTGGATATTCATATACTTTGGACTTGGCATACTTATGGTCAAAGATGATGAATGACTAGGCTCTTTACCCAGTACGAGGCCGTTAGCAGGAAGGACAGAATTATTCCAAATTAGCCAAGGAATGAGAGCCACCTGTCACTGTGCATAACAAACTCTGATATTGGAATGCAAATTGCAGAATGGACGTGAATACATGTACTATTTGCATGCAGGCCCCTGAACAATTTGAAAGTTCAAATTTATGGATAAGTTGTGCTATCTCCACCAACGGATAGTTTACTTCATCTATAAATAGGCCATACCTTGAATCATTTCAAGATTACGGGACATACATCAAGACACAAGCCATACACGCTCTATAGAAATATTTTTAGCATTCAAAACACTCGAGAGATTAAAAGCTTTTAAGCATATTCATTTGTGAGTGTTACCTTTAGTCCCCACTAGGCAAGCTTATTGTTGTTTATCCAAAGCCTAGACAGTGATATCCTATCCTTTATATTCGTTCTTAAATTGTAAAGGATATCACACAATTAGTTGGTACTAGAACAAAACCCTACTTTCACCTTGAGAGATAGATTGAGAGTATTGTTGAGTTCGTAGTAGAGATTGAGAGTATTGCAACGAGAGAAGGTTGTAAGAAATCAAGAGAAGAGAAGGAGAAGAAGTAGAGTGCACCTTGGCACTGTAAAAACAAGCTAATTCCGAAGTGATTAAGGAATTATCCTATTAAATTAGGAGAGTGGACGTAGGAGCAGTTTAGTCTCCGAACCACTATACGTCTTGTGTTCTTACTTACTGCATTTATCTTATTGCTTTAGCTTTTGTGTTGTTATAACTGCTATTTGCTATTTGATAACTTAGTATCTAAGTGCATATTAATTAAGGAGTATAAAAGGGCCTATCATTTATTCCGCATACAAGTTGCATACTGTTAAGAATTCTTAGAATCTACTGTTAGTATTTTCATAGGACTTGACACACTGTGTAACTTACTTGACTCTGATTATTTGTGTTGATTACTTGAAAAAGTTTTATTAAACACACACACGTGTATTCCCCCCCCCCCCATACACGTGTCACACTCCTTTTGGGACCAACATATATATATTACGAAATGTTTATAATTTCATTAAATGTAATTTCTTTTTGCAGTGATATAATTCAAATTACTAAGGGAACAAATGATTTTTGTCATGTCACTTTTTTTTATCTTTTCATTTTCAAATTTTCATAGAGTGAATTTATTTTTTGAATGAATAGTTTAAAAAATTAGATTCTGATTGGATGTGAAAAAAAAGTAATGATTATAGTTAATTTGAGTTGTGGCATATCATGAGTTGTGGCAGGACTGAGAGATCTCAGCCACCGCGCCTTAATGGATGCATTTCGCTTTTTCTCGTCATATCAAATTTAGTTTGAAAGAAACCACAAAAAATATAACTTAAGTAAAAAAGAGAAAACAATTCGGAAGTAGCTGATGTAAATAAATTTATTCATGAGTTGCTCACTCAATTTTATTATAGAAATTAATTACACATGAAATATGCAAGTAGTACATCAACCTCCAATAGAAATTGCAGCCTTACGTAATAAATCAGATAGCAATGAAGGAGCAGAGAAGAAAGGGCTATGGTCAGTATTATTTACAACATAAACATCAGTCGGTGGCCATTTATTTATCATCGTCTCTTGTTGTTGGGGCTTGACAACGTTATCACTTGTCGTCCTAATGTATATTCTGGGCACCTTGTATGCATCCTCATTGTACACAAATTTAGCGTCTAGTATTGCCTGAATTGGCCCTGGCCTCAGTAGAATCGATGCCAAAGTCGAATCCTGATTACATTATACATATATTTGTCAATGTTACATAAGTCAGAAATAGATAGTCAGGGCGGGTTAGCGCCGCCTAGAATATTTTTTAATTTTATTTTTAATATTTTATCGGTAAAATTCTCGAGCAATAAATATGAAACATTAATTTAATAAAAGTAGAAAATGGCAAATAGATCCCTCGAGAAATTAAAGCTTGCAAAAATAATGCCGAAAAATATAAATACAATTTTCACCCTTATAGATACCAAAAAAAGTTATACATAAATATTGCAAATCCGCGTGTTTTTCTCCGAGCGTCGATTCCATTTAAAAAAATGTGCTCGATCGCTCGAATTGAATTTCAATGCCGGAAAGTCATAAAAAAAAAATACTTATAAAGATGAAGTTTTACATATGAAGCGTGCTCATGGGCCATGACCCTCCTGCTTTGCGATTTTAAAAGAGAAAGGACTTCAATTGATTTTTTCATTTGTCATAAACATTCTTTATTATATTTTTTTTACTTAAAATATCAATCAAAAGTTATTCTTTCTAATTATACCTCTAAATATCTTATGTTATTATTTTAATTTACTCAAACAAATTTTTTTTTTTAAATTTAAAGTAAAAATTACCAAAATACCATCACTTCACCTTTTTAAACAATTCTTATATTAAAATTTAAAATGCGTACGTGATCAAAGATAAGGGAAAATTCAATTCAATGTCAGAGGGAGTAACATATATTGTAACAATTTATATATGCAAAATAAATAATACAATTTATAATGGATATTCATGTGACAGCAGAGAAGTGTGAAGAGACTTGCCTCTTGGGGAGACAAATTATATAAGATTTTTCTCTGTAATTCCTTTTTCACCACTAAAGTGGTAGGAGGTTTATCTTTTCCAAGTCCAAACCCTAAATCATATACTTCTTCCACTGTTCCATATTCGGATAAGTCTGGCGATCCCTGTTAAATAGCATAAACAATTTATTATGAAGGAACGTTAAATGATTTTTATCAATTCAGTACATGAAATATAATAAACCTATCAATTTAGAGGTTTAAACATTTTTCATGTCTATCTAGGATCGAAATAGAAAACTTTAAATATGAGACCTAAAAAATAGAAACAATCAAGGATTCACACATTTTAAGACCAAGTTTGACATCTAACAATTATTAGATACTCAAAAAAAAAAAAATGTAAATCACAATTCTAATATATATATATTTTACACGAGTGGAAAAAATAATAAAAAAATGATATATTGATTAGTGGGAGTACCAGTGGTACTCAAAAAGGGGAACAAATACAGTTAAAGAATTGTAGTAGAGAGGGGACTTAAGGTAGCAACTATAGCAGCCCCCCCATTACATGCAAACTACTAGTCTAGGATTTTCACACCAATCTTGAAAAGAAAAAGAAGAGGAACATGCTTGATGGTGATATAGAATGCATTCATTGAAGGAACGTGTTCACACGGAATGTTTCTGGGCATGGTGAGGAGAATTGACTCACTTTTGCTTGAAAATCAAGAGCTCAACAACAAGCTGAATAATGCAAAAGTAGTTGGTGAAATCTATAAGGATTCATCTGACCACCTAACATCAGAAGTAGAATTTCAAGCTGGACAAGTTCAAGAGCTAAAGAAGCAGAGGAACTTTCTTATCATGGCCATAATATATTCTGTGTTCTACCTTATATGTTCAAATTTATAGGCTGGATGTAATCCTAAGTTTATGTCTCTAATATATATGTATTGCTAAATTTATGCCTCTAATATGTATTGCTAAGTTTATGTAATGCTAAGTGTATGCATGTAATGTAACCACAACAACAGCCTTTCTTCAAGGCAATTTTCAATGAAAATGTTGTTTATCTATCACATAGAGTCTCCCATCACATTCACATTCACATAAACACAAACATGAAAAAACAGAGTACATTCAAACATAAATGAAGATCCAATACAGATAACATCCAAAATCACACATAAAACATAACTAAAATTAATATACACATTCTTAACACATAAAACACACATAACTAAAATTAAACAACTAATACTTAAACATAAAAGTAAATAGTTCAACAATAATGCAGATAAAAATAAATAGTTCTACGAGACATAAAAGTAAATAGTTCTACGAGACATAAAAATAAAATTGTTCAACACATAAAAAAAAAAAAAAAATTGTTCAAAGTCACTCAATCACCATAGAGGAATATATCAAGGTCATCATCGTTGCCAACGAACTGCTGACCCACCATGTCATCATCCTGCATGGTCGGGACATAGGCTGAGGGGGCTGGGGGAACAGGCACGTTCACGTTGGCCGTCGGTGGAGGAGCTTGCATGGTTCTCTGATAAACCTCCTCGATCTTCTCGTCCGACCACCCGAACTCTCGACCCATATTCATATGCATCACATGGATGTAATGGTTGAATTGTGCCATCATATCAGGAGTTGGGGTGGAAGATACGGAACCCTGCAATGCCGTCTGGGACGGACCAACGCCGGACCTGATATCAACGCTCATACGACCAAGGCCCAGAACTCGTCCGCGGGTGGTGGGGGCAACTTCCAAATAAGCCCGGTCCACCTCCTCGACTGTAGGGGAACTGTTGGTTCCGGCTTGAGTAGGGTCGACTTGAGTTCCGATCTCGGCCATCCTCTGGTTCATCTCCAACTACATAATTAATAATTTTAAATTAATAGAATAAACTATAAAAAATGTATTTAATTAAACAATTTTATTACTTACGTGGATACTTACGTGGAGGTTAGTTGTGCGCTCGTATGTGGATTGCTGTGTACTCTCGTTAAACGGATGAGCAATGCTTATCCGGTCCAAGTGAGTGGGTACACGCCCCGTCTCCCGTTCCTAATAATTAAATTTATGTATTATATATACTAAATAATTAAATTTATTGAAATTAATTAAAAAATTAATAAACACTTACAATGACAATCGACTGCTCAAGGATGGACCGGGCTCCACACCGATGCCTGGACATCCCACCCCCAACGTCGGATCTCCGGTTGGCCTTAGCAATCTCACACTTCCTGATGTACGCAGGATCCAACCACTCCCTCATCAATGAATCCCACAACACAACATCATTAGCATCCTTACCCAAGCTCTGCGTCATCACATCCCTCAGCCATGCCATTCTCCATTCGTACATTAAATCCTTATACCGCTCTTGCGCCGATTTACTGAAATACTTGAACATAGCCTGGTCTGAGTACATATCCCGATCCCAACTGACATATTTCTGCACATATAATAAATTCTTTATTATTGAACAAATTAACAAACATTAATTAAATAATTAAGTAATTAATTACTACCTGAAATTCCTCGAAGTACGCCCACTTTTTTTGTTTTGGGACCTTCGACCAGGTAATTGCACTCGCAGAGATCGGTAAAGAGCCAAAAGCAATTGTGCATGCCCTGGAGACCTCGTTACCAGGTATCAATCTGTGACATTAATTAACAAACAAAACACATTATAAATTAAAACGAATGCGAAATTAATTATTAATTATTAAACAATAAAAGTATTTAATTACTTACACTCCTCTATCGACCCAAACGGGCTGCCGACCATCCCGAGCAGGAACAGCAGGATGCTCCCGGGCAGACGACTGAGACGATAGCGGAGGCGACGGGTGTGGAATGGGTGGCGGAGGCGACGACAATGGTGTCCGAGGCAGTATAGGCGGCGCCTCGGGTCTAAGTGTGGCTCGGCTCTTCCTCGATCGGCTACGTGACCCGGAGGCCCTGTGAGATCCCGAGCCACCAGCACCATCTCCAGTCATCTATTTAATTTAAACATTCAAATTAATAAATATATATATAATACTAATTAATTAATAATAAATTTCTTAATTTAATAAAAAACAATAATCTAATAAATTAAAATTTAATCCCTAAATAATAACCTATTTTAATCAATAATAACCTATTTTAATAAATAATTTTTTATTCAATCAACAATACCTAATTTAATCAATAATAACCTATTTTAATAAATAATTTCTATTTTATTCAACAATAACTAATTTAATCAATAATTTCCAATTTTAATTAACAATTTTCTATTTTAATTAACAATCTATAACCTAATAAATTTAGTAACAATTTACTAACTTTAAAATAACAATTTCCTAATATAATTAACAAAGCCCCTAATTTAATCAATAATTTCACAATTAGTAAATCAACAATATTAATCTAGCTAATTATAACGTACAATATCATAATTTAATTATGTAATTAACTCCACTCCAACGTATATGCAAATTAAACAATAATATCCATTATATATATAACATCAATTATGCAAAACATGCAATATCGATCTTAACAAATTAATCACATCAATTTATTATAAATAACTATATACATCAACTATATATAGGCAATTATCCACGTACAATATCAACTAATTAATTAGATATATCAACTACATACATGCAAACTAATTAACTATATACATCAACTACAAACAATTTTATATTAATCTATATAACAAATTAAATTAACACATGCAATTTAATTCATAATTATAGGCATTACAATATAATTTAAAAATTAATTATTAACAAATTAAGAAAGCGTACCGTATAGATTTTCTAATCGAGAGATCACCTCGACAAAGCCTCTTCGCGCGATGAAGACGAACGAACACGAACGAGAAAGAGGGAATTTTTTTCTTTCTTTCGAAAGAGTAATCTGTATGCAGATTATATACAAAAAAAATTACCTTTACCGACGGAAATTTTCGTCGGTAATGACCACATTTAATTTTGGGAGTCGGTCAAGAGGCGGTTAGTTAAGGCGGGTCGGTTACCGACGGAAATTTCCGTCGGTAAGGACGAATTTAAAAAATTACGCGCCCGTTTAGTGGTTCATGTGAGGGCCCAATAATATGGCGCGGTTACCGACGGATAATATCCGTCGGTAACCCTAATTCACAATGCCGACTGAAAATATCCGTCGGCCGGTGACCCAAAAACGACACCGTGTAGAGAGTTCTGTGTGTCCGTCGGCATTTCCGTCGGTATTCCGTCGGTAAAGCCGATGGAAATTGAATTCTGTCGGCAGAGTCTTCTGACTTTCAATTCCGTCGGTATAGCCGACGGAAAGGTTATCCGTCGGTATATTTCCGTCGGCAAAACTGCGCGTTTTTGTAGTGTTACCAGAAACTGTGCATGTTCTCTATTGAGAACTATGACTTCTAGAAGATAAGGATGAGAGCTCATTTGGCCCGTCTACATGATGAAATGCTAAGGGTGATCACTAAAGGTCCATTTATGTTCATGAAGTCAAATACAAATGTTACGGAAGCCCAAAGATTAGCTGGAGCACAAGAAATTCCAAAAGATGATGATGAGCTCACTCTTGAAGAGAGAAAGAAGCAGAATCTCAATTTTGTGGCAATGAACACACTATATAAAACCAATCCAAATGTTATAATCGGTAGAGTGTTTCACTACACAACTGCAAAGGAGATTTGAGACACATTAGCTCTAATGTGTGAAGAAACGGACAAGATCAAGGAAAACAAACTGCATGTGTTGCTGTTCTAAAGTATGAGCAGTTCTCAATGAAATCTGATGAAAATATTGATCAACAAGATGGAAGGTTCACGAACATCATGAATGAAATCAAGTCACTTGGAAAGGAATACTCCAAGAGAGAAGTGGCCTTGAAGATCTTTAGGAGCTTGACATCCAAATGGAATGTGTATGTTGTCATGACGCATAATACAAAGAATCTGTCAAAACAGCCAATGCAGCAAGTGTTCTCAGAACTCAAGGCATATGAATATGACTTGAACAGGAAGAACAACACTGAAGAACCTGAAAGCAAAGGAATTGCACTAAAGGCCAACTCGAATGAACAAACTTAAGGCCAACTCTCCTCATAGGCACAATAAAATGAGACAACCAAAACCCTTCATGCCAAAGGTAATGGTCATCAATATGCCCATCCTCAAAGATTCCCTCAAGATGCACAAAGAACTCATAAGTTCAGGAGAAATGACAACTCTCCTGAAACATACAGGGAAAAACTGTGCATGTTGATGCTAGAGAAGAACAACTTAGCCACCTTGAATCAATCAGGGTTATTAGGCAAGTTTGGGTTCCTAAAGGTACATCTAACCTCTCAGGGCCCAAAATTCAAAGGGTAGCTAAAGCTTGATTATTGCAGGTACCTAAGGACCACAAGAAGATGGGGAGCCTGAACAAAAAGACATCATGGTTCTTGGACAGTGGATGTTCAAGGCACATGACTGGAAACAAAACACTCCTCACTAAATTCATTGAACAAGAAGGTCTTAATGTCACATTTGGAGACAGCTCACAAGCAGCAACAAAAGGTTATGGTACCTTGATAATTGGTAATGTCAAGGTATCCAATGTGTCTATTGGGATATGAATATCCTTAGTTTAGTTTTGATAAACCAAATCAAACATGTAATAGGATAAGTTGTATTGTATAGACAACTTTATTATACATCTTGTAATAGATAGGACTCTGGTTAGAAGAGAAGACTTGTCAAATGCTCAAGAAGAGAAGAGAAGACCAAGACCAGAAGTCTCCTGATAAGATGAGTTGAACTCATCTTACAGGATAAGTAGAGTAAAAACAGCAGAGTAAAGACAGCAGCTGAGAAGAACCAGCAGCTGTGTAAAAACAGCTGAGTAAAGACAGCAGAGTAAAGACAGCAGCTGAGAAGAAACAGCAGCTGTGTAAAGACAGCTGAGTAAAGACAGCAGCTGAGAAGAAACAGCAGCTGAGTAAAGACAGCAGCTGAGAAGAAACAACAGCTGTGTAAAGACAGCTGAGTAAAGACAGCAGAGTAGAAGTCTTCTTACCAGCAGAGTAGAAGTCTTCTTACCAGCAGAGTGAAGTCTTCTTACCAGCAGAGTGAAGTCTTCTTACGAGCAGAGTAGAAGTCTTCTTACACAATTAAAGGAAGACCAATCACAGCTGAAATCAAGGATTGACAAGATATGTGCACAAGAAAGGAAAGTCAAAGATATGATTGAAATTACATGACAATGGTAATATTCAATCATATCAAATCAAGAGATTGCCAATTCCTCAATTAGTGGAGATTTGAATTGCTATCATCCAACTGTAACATTCAAACATCAACACTATATAAATGAGCTCATACATCATTGGGAGGAGAGTGAAGAGGTGTGAGATGCAGAGGTCGAGCAAAGTGCTTAAAGTCCAGAAATAAGAAGAGCTCAAGAAGATCATTCATGAAAATTCAACACGCATCACCTCATCTCCAGTGAGTGAACTCATACCATCTAAGCCAGTTTAACCACTCATATATATCCATAGCTTAGAGATAATTTCCCAATCCTAGCATGAGGCTAAAACAGATTGTAAGGGAAATTCTCACCTAGTTCATATACACAAAACCCACCTTCTACCATAAAACTCTAGAAGTCAAGTTGAGTGTTCGTCACTGTAAAGAGTCCAAGTATGTTTGCATGTTCCTCTTCTTTTTCTTTTCAAGATTGGTGTGAAAATCCTAGACTAGTAGTTTGCATATAATGGGGGCTGCTATAGTTGCTACCTTAAGTCCCCTCTCTAATACAATTCTTTAACTGTATTTGTTCCCCTTTTTGAGTACCACTGGTACTCCCACTAATCAATATATCATTTTTTTATTATTTTTTCCACTCGTGTAAAATATATATATATTAGAATTGTGATTTACATTTTTTTTTTGAGTATCTAATAATTGTTAGATGTCAAACTTGGTCTTAAAATGTGTGAATCCTTGATTGTTTCTATTTTTTAGGTCTCATATTTAAAGTTTTCTATTTCGATCCTAGATAGACATGAAAAATGTTTAAACCTCTAAATTGATAGGTTTATTATCTTTCATGTACTGAATTGATAAAAATCATTTAATGTTCCTTCATAATAAATTGTTTATGCTATTTAACAGGGATCGCCAGACTTATCCGAATATGGAACAGTGGAAGAAGTATACGATTTAGGGTTTGGACTTGGAAAAGATAAACCTCCTACCACTGTAGTGGTGAAAAAGGAATTACAGAGAAAAATATTATATAATTTGTCTCCTCAAGAGGCAAGTCTCTTCACACTTCTCTGCTGTCACATGAATATCCATTATAAATTGTATTATTTATTTTGCATATATAAATTGTTACAATATATGTTACTCCCTCTGACATTGAATTGAATTTTCCCTTATCTTTGATCACGTACGCATTTTAAATTTTAATATAAGAATTGTTTAAAAAGGTGAAGTGATGGTATTTCGGTAATTTTTACTTTAAATTTTAAAAAAAAAATTTGTTTGAGTAAATTAAAATAATAACATAAGATATTTAGAGGTATAATTAGAAAGAATAACTTTTGATTGATATTTTAAGTAAAAAAAATATAATAAAGAATGTTTATGACAAATGAAAAAATCAATTAAAGTCCTTTCTCTTTTAAAATCGCAAAGCAGGAGGGTCATGGCCCATGAGCACGCTTCATATGTAAAACTTCTTGTTTATAAGTATTTTTTTTGTGACTTTCCGGCATTGAAATTCAATTCGAGCGATCGAGCACATTTTTTTAAATGGAATCGACGCTCGGAGAAAAACACGCGGATTTGCAATATTTATGTATAACTTTTTTTGGTATCTATAAGGGTGAAAATTGTATTTATATTTTTCGGCATTATTTTTGCAAGCTTTAATTTCTCGAGGGATCTATTTGCCATTTTCTACTTTTATTAAATTAATGTTTCATATTTATTGCTTGAGAATTTTACCG
The DNA here is from genome assembly GCA_963675135.1 of Galeopsis tetrahit. NCBI lineage: Eukaryota > Viridiplantae > Streptophyta > Magnoliopsida > Lamiales > Lamiaceae > Galeopsis > Galeopsis tetrahit. The sequence goes on along the minus strand of CAVLYN010000396.1, from coordinate 214,817 downwards.
ATAAAATATTAAAAATAAAATTAAAAAATATTCTAGGCGGCGCTAACCCGCCCTGACTATCTATTTCTTACTCATGTAACATTGACAAATATATGTATAATGTAATCAGGATTCAACTTTGGCATCGATTCTACTGAGGCCAGGGCCAATTCAGGCAATACTAGACGCTAAATTTGTGTACAATGAGGATGCAGACAAGGTGCCCAGAATATACATTAGGACGACAAGTGATAACGTTGTCAAGCCCCAACAACAAGAGACGATGATAAATAATTGGCCACCGACTGATGTTTATGTTGTAAATAATATTGACCATAGCCCTTTCTTCTCTGCTCCTTCATTGCTATCTGATTTATTACGTAAGGCTGCAATTTCTATTGGAGGTTGATGTACTACTTGCATATTTCATGTGTAATTAATTTCTATAATAAAATTGAGTGAGCAACTCATGAATAAATTTATTTACATCAGCTACTTCCGAATTGTTTTCTCTTTTTTACTTAAGTTATATTTTTTGTGGTTTCTTTCAAACTAAATTTGATATGACGAGAAAAAGCGCAATGCATCCATTAAGGCGCGATGGCTGAGATATCTCAGTCCTGCCACAACTCATGATATGCATTGTTTAGAATGAGCAAGGTATTGGGGGGTCGTGCATTTCAGTCTTTGAAGCGATTAATCGCAGAGCAATACCCCCTCCATTTTGTCCATTGTTGAATCCAAAACTCTTGTTAGCTTAGGTAGTAGATGGAATTCGTTGTTTCATTTTAATATTTGTGTGGTAGTTGACTCTGCTGGCTTTAATTGGTTATAATTTTTTGTTATTTACTAATGAAAATGTTGGTCATCATTTTTATTTTATTTTTTTAATATTGGGATCATGTCAATTCTTAATTTTCTATAAATCTATAATTTGGAGATTCGCTGATTTATATGGACATTCAATTACAGCTCTTAAAAATGTGACTGTGAAAAATTAAAATGAGTAATGGGGGGACTGTTAAATCTTGACTTGGGGCTTCGATGAAATTTTATCAGTTGAGGAAAAGAAATGAGGGGGAGAAAAACAGAGGACCATATGCTCAAATTCAAGCATTCAGAAGGGTGATAGATGAACTTGAACTAACAGGTTTGGAGGCAAAAAAAAAAAATCATTTCTTCACATGGATGAATAGAGGATTTGGAAGGGCTCTAATTCGAGAATACTTGCAATGACATATATTTTGAAAATGTGGAATGGATTGATGCAATGCCTAAATATATATGATGTTCATAATCTAAGTGTTTTACGCATTTGGTCACAGACCGATGAAACTTGTATTGGTACCACAATCCATGGAATCCCCGAAACAATATGTCTTTACCTTCCAATTTTAAAAGGTGTGGATACTTGAAAATGACTTTAGTAAAGTTGTACAAAAGTGTCTGAGCAAAGTCAACACATGTACAAATTTACCATAAGAAAGGAAACCAAACTCGATCTTTTTACTGAGATATAATATGCAAGAAGTGAATTGCTCGTGTTTAATGAATTTGATAAAGATTACCACTAACTTATATTTGAGCACGAATAATTATTTGGAGAAGTGTAAAGTGGCCGAATGTATAAAGTTAAAAGGGATTTCATCCATATTTTAAATTTTATTTCTTTGTAGTAATAACATATTCTATGAACATATTATAACAAAAATTAAATCAACATTCCTTCTAACATTGTAAATACCTTTAAAAAATAAAATCATACACCCCAAAAAAAAAAAAAAATTAACTAAAGTCGAACCGGCGTGATGACAAGTTCGTGCTGCTCTTTCCGTTTTTGTGTATTTAGTGGGAAAGTATCAAATCAATGGATCCAAAAAATAGATCGATCGTTTGCCTTGTTAATTAATGATTTTTCTGGTCAGACGACTCGTTGATCAAATTTTGTGGAGGATCTGGTATTAAATATATTGTAAATTAAACATATTAATTTAATACATATCAATTTTCAACACATATTCAATTTCAATTTCATCATACAAAATATTCAATACAAAATAAATCGTATCAAATTTCACTATCATTTTCAACACATATCAAATTAACTATAATCATTACTTTTTTTTCACATCGAATCAGAATCTAATTTTTTACACTATTCATTCAAAAAATAAATTCATTCTATGAAATTTTGAAAATGAAAAGATAAAAAAAAGTGACATGACAAAAATCATTTGTTCCTTTAGTAATTTGGATTATATCACTACAAAAAAAAAATTACATTTAATGAAATTATAAACATTAATATATATATATATATAACTTCTCTAGTTAAAAATATGTAATTATTGACATAAAATTGATTTTTAATGACAATGGCAATAGATGATTCATTGATATTAATTTTGTATAAAGTATATTAATCATTTTATACAAATAATTCTTCCGTGCCATTTTAACTTAACTTCTAACTTTTCACATATTAAGAAAGTCATTTTATTAACCCTATTGATTAATTGTATGTAGTGAGTATCATAACCTAGCTCACATATATTATTCATGAATCGTTTAACCTACCTATAACAAAAAAATTATTCATGAATCATATAACTTACCTATAAAACAAATTAATTAAGATTAAAATCGAAAAAAGTTACAAGTATCTTTGAAAAATTAAAAGCGGCAAATGTTTTTCCTCTAAAGGCAACGGTTAAAGAAGTATTTATTAGCCTTAAATGAGTTTGGTGTGAAAAAACCAACCAATGGCTAAAAAAAAATCTATAAATTGGAGCTTTTAACACAATTTATTACATCAGGTTAACAAGCAAAGACGGGGAAAATTATTTTTTCAGGACCGCAACTTAGGCGTGTTTGCAAAAAGAGGACCGTAACTTTGTGGGCTGGCAAAATTAGGCCCATAACTTCTTTTTTTCGCAATTTCAGGCCAAATTAGCCCAATCAACCCAATTTCGGGCTGATTGAGGCCCATTTTTCGGGCCAAACTTATTTATGACAAAAGAAGGACCGCAACTTTTTTTAATGCAATTTTAGAATCAATTAATATCCCTATTATAATAATTTGGAATCATTTTTTTTCTATGTGTCTCAACACAAATTCAATATTCATATTTTATAATTGTCTCATAATTTTACTTTTTTTCCCTTTTAAAACAGTTTTTTCCCTTCTACCACTCATCTTCCCCAATTTTTAACAATTTAAATTCTAAAAATAGTGTTTGTATTTTAATGCATTTTTTATAATCTTAAAAAAAAAAAAAAAAAAAAACTCTTTTTTATTCTTTTGGAGCTAAACTGGGTCTCACGAGGAATTTTTTTTAAAGTAAAATCAAATATAACTTTTATAATAAAATAAACTTTAAAATATTAATTTTTTAATGTTACTTTAAAACAATGAATATCTTGTGTGAAATTGACTTTCATGAATGGGATTGAACTTTACTCTAGAGTTTGTATTTTACTTTATATATAGTCTTTATTTTAAAATACGATTTAAATAAGGTTATAATACTTCATAAAATTTATAAGTGTTAAAATATACTCTAATTTATATTCCCTTCATCATTTAGATTCATTCTCATGTCTTATATTATTTTAAAATATTATACAAATTTTTTCCATAAAATTTCGAATCGAATAGTTTAAATAAAAATACTGGAAAATGTTTGATCGAAATTTTGTAATTAATGTTTACTATAATCCTCTCAATAATAAATCTATGAAATTTTTTTCTTCAATAAAATTTATAAGCATTATTTATGTAAATACAATCTAAAATGTACTAATTAAACATTTAAAAATTATATTTATATTTAAAAATTGTGACAATCTTTTTAATTAACAATTAAAAATTTATCATCCCGAATTATAATATTTTGTTCTTTTCAATTCACTATAATTTATATGTAGTATATATTTGTTTCTTTAAACATAAATAATGTTGTCTAATTTATAAAAAAATATTACATCTACAACTTTCAAATTTAATTTTTAAAAGTTTACGAGTATTTTTTATTTATTTTGTCATTTTCTTAAAATTGCATTAAAAAAGTTACAGTCCTCTTTTTGCCATAAATAAGTGTGGCCTGAAAAATGGGCTTCAATTAGCCCGAAATTGGGTTGATTGGGCTAATTTGTCCTGAAATTGAGAAAAAAAGAAGTTACGGGCCTAATTTTGCCAACCCGTAAAGTTACGGTCCTCTTTTTGCAAACCCCCCTAAGATGCGGTCCTGAAAAAATAATTTTCCCAGCAAAGACGATTAAGAAATGTCGGAAATTGCAGGAGCACACTTTGTGTTGATTCATGGAATAAGTAATGGGGCATGGTGTTGGTTTAAAATCAAGTACCTATTGGAGCTTGCAGGGTTTAAAGTTTCATGCCTTGATCTGAAAGGGTGTGGCACTGACATAACCGACCCCAACACCATTCTTACCTTTCCTAATTACAACAAGCCCCTTCTTGACTTCCTATCTTCCTTGCCCGAAAATGAACAGGTTCAATCTTTTAGATGAAACTAGATTTTATTCAATAAATATGTACATGTCTGCAACCCTCTAGGTAAAGCATAATATATTAATTAATAAGTTGAGATATGTAATTGATACATGCAGGTGATATTGGTGGGTCACAGTGCTGGAGGGCTTTCTGTAAGTGATGCTATCATTAAGTTTGGGAATAAGAGAATCAAACTTGCTATTTTTGTTGCAGCCACGATGTTGAAATCGGGCTTTGCAACCCAACAGGATATTAAAGATGTAAGCTAACTTGTCTACTTTTATCTTGCTTATTGTGTGACGACCTTAAGTGGTAGTTCACAATTGGTTTTACGCCATCGTCATTTGCAGTTAAATCACAATAGGAGGGCCCATTTATGAAACTAACTGCATGGTTGGCACTATAATCATTATGTGATATAAATACTCCATCCCTTTCTATTTTTAAAAAAAATGAAAGTTATAATAACATAAAATTTTAAAGGGAAAAAAAATGACTACTGACCATTTCACATTCGTTGATAATCTAGACAACACTTATGTATACACATTTATTTAATAAATTACACAATTGATAGTTTTCATTACTTTTTTTTTATTATTTTTTCCACTCGTGTAAAATATATATATATTAGAATTGTGATTTACATTTTTTTTTTTTTTTTTGAGTATCTAATAATTGTTAGATGTCAAACTTGGTCTTAAAATGTGTGAATCCTTGATTGTTTCTATTTTTTAGGTCTCATATTTAAAGTTTTCTATTTCGATCCTAGATAGACATGAAAAATGTTTAAACCTCCAACCACTGTAGTGGTGAAAGAAGTATATGATTTAGGGTTTGGACTTGGAAAAGATAAACCTCCAACCACTGTAGTGGTGAAAAAGGAATTACAGAGAAAAATCTTATATAATTTGTCTCCTCAAGATGCAAGTCTCTTCACACTTCTCCGCTGTCACATGAATATCCATTATAAATTGTATTATTTATTTTGCATATATAAATTGTTACAATATATGTTACTCCCTCTGACATTGAATTGAATTTTCCCTTATCTTTGATCACGTACGCATTTTAAATTTTAATATAAGAATTGTTTAAAAAGGTGAAGTGATGGTATTTCGGTAATTTTTACTTTAAATTTAAAAAAAAAAAATTGTTTGAGTAAATTAAAATAATAACATAAGATATTTAGAGGTATAATTAGAAAGAATAACTTTTGATTGATATTTTAAGTAAAAAAAATATAATAAAGAATGTTTATGACAAATGAAAAAATCAATTAAAGTCCTTTCTCTTTTAAAATCGCAAAGCAGGAGGGTCATGGCCCATGAGCACGCTTCATATGTAAAACTTCTTGTTTATAAGTATTTTTTTTGTGACTTTCCGGCATTGAAATTCAATTCGAGCGATCGAGCACATTTTTTTAAATGGAATCGACGCTCGGAGAAAAACACGCGGATTTGCAATATTTATGTATAACTTTTTTTGGTATCTATAAGGGTGAAAATTGTATTTATATTTTTCGGCATTATTTTTGCAAGCTTTAATTTCTCGAGGGATCTATTTGCCATTTTCTACTTTTATTAAATTAATGTTTCATATTTATTGCTTGAGAATTTTACCGATAAAATATTAAAAATAAAATTAAAAAATATTCTAGGCGGCGCTAACCCGCCCTGACTATCTATTCCTTACTCATGTAACATTGACAAATATATGTATAATGTAATCAGGATTCGACTTTGGCATCGATTCTACTGAGGCCAGGGCCAATTCAGGCAATACTAGACGCTAAATTTGTGTACAATGAGGATGCAGACAAGGTGCCCAGAATATACATTAGGACGACAAGTGATAACGTTGTCAAGCCCCAACAACAAGAGACGATGATAAATAATTGGCCACCGACTGATGTTTATGTTGTAAATAATATTGACCATAGCCCTTTCTTCTCTGCTCCTTCATTGCTATCTGATTTATTACGTAAGGCTGCAATTTCTATTGGAGGTTGATGTACTACTTGCATATTTCATGTGTAATTAATTTCTATAATAAAATTGAGTGAGCAACTCATGAATAAATTTATTTACATCAGCTACTTCCGAATTGTTTTCTCTTTTTTACTTAAGTTATATTTTTTGTGGTTTCTTTCAAACTAAATTTGATATGACGAGAAAAAGCGCAATGCATCCATTAAGGCGCGGTGGCTGAGATCTCTCAGTCCTGCCACAACTCATGATATGCATTGTTTAGAATGAGCAAGGTATTGGGGGGTCGTGCATTTCAGTCTTTGAAGCGATTAATCGCAGAGCAATACCCCCTCCATTTTGTCCATTGTTGAATCCAAAACTCTTGTTAGCTTAGGTAGTAGATGGAATTCGTTGTTTCATTTTAATATTTGTGTGGTAGTTGACTCTGCTGGCTTTAATTGGTTATAATTTTTTGTTATTTACTAATGAAAATGTTGGTCATCATTTTTATTTTATTTTTTTAATATTGGGATCATGTCAATTCTTAATTTTCTATAAATCTATAATTTGGAGATTCGCTGATTTATATGGACATTCAATTACAGCTCTTAAAAATGTGACTGTGAAAAATTAAAATGAGTAATGGGGGGACTGTTAAATCTTGACTTGGGGCTTCGATGAAATTTTATCAGTTGAGGAAAAGAAATGAGGGGGAGAAAAACAGAGGACCATATGCTCAAATTCAAGCATTCAGAAGGGTGATAGATGAACTTGAACTAAAAGGTTTGGAGGCAAAAAAAAAAATCATTTCTTCACATGGATGAATAGAGGATTTGGAAGGGCTCTAATTCGAGAATACTTGGAATGACATATATTTTGAAAATGTGGAATGGATTGATGCAATGCCTAAATATATATGATGTTCATAATCTAAGTGTTTTACGCATTTGGTCACAGACCGATGAAACTTGTATTGGTACCACAATCCATGGAATCCCCGAAACATGTTCAATGCCGTCGGTATAGACACATGTTCAATGCCGACGGATAATTTCCGCCGGCAATGTAAATACCGACTGAAAATTGGTCTACGGAATCTGGCTGATTTTACATACATTTGAAATCGGTGTTATCGACTGAAATTATCCGTCGGTATTGACAATACCGACGGAATTTAGGCGCGCGATATACCGACGGAATGACATTTCCGTCGGCATGTAGCATTGAAAATTGTTCCAGAACCTCAAAACACGCGAAAATTTTGGAGTGGGGCAAAAAATTAAGGGAAAAATTTGGAGTGGAGCGAAAATTTAAGGTATGTTTTTCTATTAAGTGTACATAGTTTTACTGCAATTAATTTGCAATTAGTTTTTATGAAATGTATATAGTTTTATAACTTTTAGTGTTTAATTTTTATGAAATGTATATAGTTTTTACTTTTAGTGTTTAATTTTTAGTGTGTAATTTTAATTTGGTCAAATTGTTTAACAGATGGAATTGCCGGATCGTCGGTGGATGTATTGTACTCCTAGACTCATTTTAGGAAATGTGAATGGTGAATTTTATGATAAACTCGTGTCATTTGTTGAATTTGCAAAGCTACACCCACATTACATGTCTGAGGATTGTATTAAGTGTCCGTGTAATGCTAAGAAATGTCAGAATAGATCATTTAAAAGCATTGATGAAGTCTTATGCCACGTTGTTATGAATGGGTTCGTTGATAATTACTATAATTGGACAAGTCATGGCGAACAACGGTGGCCTTATAATTTTGATCAAGTCTTGTACTATTACACTACTGCAATTTATGAACAACTAGTACACGTTGAGCATGTCGGCACCAGTAACGATCAAGAGTTTGGAGTGGAAGAACCCGATATGTATCAAACAATGGTGATGGAAGCCGGTATGTCAAATATAGAGGAGGAACCAACGGATGAAGCATTTCAGTTTTATGAGATGCTCAAATTAGTCGATCAAGATTTGTATCCAGGGTGTGATTCGCATTCTCAGTTGTCATTTAATGCTCGACTTATGGCTATCAAGACGGAGAACAAGCTATCTAACAAAGCATATGAGCAAATGACACAATTATGCAGTGAGATTTGTCCTGTCGATAATAAAGTACCTACGACGTTTCATCAGAGCAAACAACTGATGAAGAATATGGGTTTGCCGGTTGAGAAGATTGATTGTTGTGTGAATGGTTGCATGTTATACTGGGGTGATGACGATAGCGATCTTCTTATGTGTAGAATGTGTGGCCATCCCCGGTACAAAGAGCCACGACGGAAGGGACCAGGTGGTCAATCGAGCAAGACAAAAAAGAAAGTGCCACATAAGAGGATGTATTATCTTCCTATCATTCCTCGTTTAATGAGATTGTTTCAATCTAGTTCTACAGCTCAACACATGACGTGGCATGCAAGAAATTCTGAAGATACTGAGGCTGGGGATATGAGACATCCGTCCGACTCTGAAGCCTGGAAACACCTTGATAACGTGTTTCCAGGATTTACTTGTGAACCGAGGAATGTGAGATTAGGCTTGAGTACTGATGGTTTTGCACCGTTTGGGAGTTATGGAAAGAAGTATTCTTTTTGGCCGGTGATACTGACTCCGTATAATCTACCTCCATGGATGTGCATGAAACCTCAAACAATGTTTCTGACTGTATTGGTGCCCGGTCCGTCGAATCCAAAGCATAAACTTGATGTTTATCTCCAGCCTCTTATTAAAGACTTGATCTTCCTATGGGATAACGGAGTCCAAACATATGATGTTTCTAGGAAACAGAACTTCACGATGCGTGCTGGTTTATTGTGGACCATTAGCGACTTTCCTGCATATGCTATGTTGTCCGGGTGGAGTACAGCCGGAAAGCAAGCTTGTCCGTATTGTATGGAACATTCTGAAGCTTTCAGTCTCCCGATGAGTAGAAAAGTTTCATGGTTCGATAATCACCGAAGGTTTTTACCTCGAGATCATCCATTTCGAAGGAATAAGGTGGACTTCACGAAGAATAGAACAGTCACAAACAATCGACCGCCCCTTCGAAATGGTATTTTATACATTTATTTTAACATGTTTTTTTGGGTTACATTTATTCTAACATTTATTAATCGTACAGGACAAAGGCTGTTATATGAGATTGAGTGGACGGGTTTGAAAAAAACTACGGAGGAAAATGCAGAAGAACACAACAAAGGAATCCCAGGTAACTGGAAGAAAAAGAGTATTTTTTGGGACTTGCCATATTGGAGTTCACTATTGATCTGACACAATTTGGATGTCATGCACATTGAGAAGAATGTGTTTGACAATGTGTTTCACACAATCATGAACACAGAAGGCAAGACGAAAGATACTCCAAAGTCCAGGGAAGAGTTGAACACTATCTATCGCCGTGATGAGTTGGAACAGGATACCCGTACAGGTAAATATCCAAAGGCTTGCTACACACTAGATAAGGCACAAAAACAGGAATTGTGTAGGTGGATTAAAGAGTTAAGATTTCCAGACGGCTACGTGTCAAACATGAGTCGATGCATAGACACAACAAAAGGCAAAGTTGCAGGGATGAAGAGTCATGATTGTCATGTTTTTATGCAGCGCTTGATACCTATTGCGTTTCGAGAATTTCTTCCTCTGAATGTGTGGAGGGCTATCACTGAATTAAGTCTCTTTGTTAGAGATTCAACGTCTACAACAATCAAGGTTGATGATATGAATCGTCTGGAACGAGACATTCCAGTTATTTTGTGTAAGTTGGAACGTTTTTTCCCACCTAGCTTCTTTGACTCGATGGAACACTTACCTGTTCACTTAGCGTATGAAGCTAGGATTGGTGGTCCAGTGCAGTACAGGTGGATGTACCCATTTGAGAGGTGAACAATTCTATTTCTCTTATTTAATTAGTTTTTAGTATAAGAAGCCTTATTTTAATTTGTTAACTATTATAATTTTAGGTATCTCCACAACTTGAAGCGCAATGCTAAACAAAAGGCAAACGTCGAAGCATCGATTGTTAATGCATATTTGAATGAAGAGGTTGGCATGTTTTGTTCATATTATTTTGAAGATCATGTCAACACGAGGATCAGGAATGAACCACGTAACTTCGATGGTAGAGGTACGCAACAAGAAGTCGATGGCATGGTCTCTGTATTCAAGTCTAAGGGGCGACCTATAGGAAAAGCCACTGAACGATATTGGTCAACAAACACAGAGGCTGAAATAGCACAAACGTACGTGTTATTGAATTGTGATGAAGTTCAGCCTTACATTGAGTAAGTATTTCATATATTTATCATCTAATTAAATAGCACAAACGTACGTCATTTATCATCTAATTGTGTTGTGAATTATTAGGATGTATACACAAGAACTACGACATGCAGATCAAAACATCTCAGATAGAGACATAGATACTAGTCTTCAACGTCAATTTGCCCGATGGTTCCAACGTTATGTGAGTATCATTAATTGAATTTTACGTGAACAAATAATTGTTTTGATTAATGTTAATTTTAACTGTACGTATAGGGACAATCGCACGATTTTCAGAGCCGGTTCTTACAGGATCTCAGCATAGGACCACTACGGCGTGTGAGGACTTACAACGACTATATTGTGAAAGGCTACAGGTTTCATACATCATAGTATGCATCAACAAGAATGACTAACAACAGTGGTGTTTGTGTTAGGGGTGCGAATTACAATGCAGATGCAAGTGATTACTTTGGGGTGTTGCACGAAGTCGTTGAAATTGAATATCCGGGATATCCAATGAAAACCGTAATGTTGTTCAACTGTCATTGGTTTGACACATCCCCTTTAGGAACCAAAATTCATCCGGAGTACAAGCTTGTGGATGTTAATTCAAAAAGGAAGTATAGCGGGGATGATCCGTTTGTATTTGCCTCTCAGGTATCTCAAGTCTACTACTGCACGTATCCAGGAGCTGGAAAACATAACAGAGAATGGCACGCTGTTTGCAAAGTGAAGGCAAGGTCAATGGTGGAGGTCCCCCAAAAGGAAAACAACGATGAAGATGAACCTCCGTTTCAAATGGAACAAATAGAGAATCAAAATGAAGTGTTTGCGGGAGATTTTAATCTTTCGGTAGACTTGACGGCTGCAAATCCACAATTGATTGTTATTGAAAACGATAGTGGACATGAGGAGGAGGATGAACATGACGAGAGGGAGGATGAAGAAGATGAGGAGGAAGAGGAAGATGTGGCAAATAATGAAAATAAAGACGAAGATGAATATTAAATTAATGTAACCTAGCTATTTTATTTTGTACTATTTATAAGATTTAATTATTTATCATTTGGTTATAACTTATAATTTAATTATTTATCATTTGGTTATAACTTATAATTTAATTATTTATCATTTGGTTATAAAAATCCAATGGCGACGGAAAATATCCGTCGCCATTTCCGTCGCCAACGGCAACAAGCCAAAGCCGACCGAAATATCCGTCGGCATATCCGTCGCCAACGGCAAAGAGTCAAAGCCGACCGATATATCCGTCGGCATATCCGTTTTAGCCAACGGCAAAGAGTCAAAGCCGACCGATATATCCGTCGGCATATCCGTCGCCAACGGCAAAGAGTCAATGCCAACGGATATATCTGTCGGCATTTCCGTCGGCATTTCCGAATATAAATGTAACTTTCTCTCATTTCACGCGTAATTTCCCCCACTCCACCTTCTTATTCTCTCTCTCTCTGTCTCTCCCTCTCCCCCACCCCCACCCTTCTTAATGAACCTCTCCCTCGCCACCAGATCCAGATGGTTCCGGTGAAGATGACCTCTCCACCATAGGAAGCGGCGGCGACGCAACGGGATTGCGGCAATTCTTGGAGGAAAGAGGCGGTGGATCTTTACAGCAAGATTCCGACCATAATTACCCTTCCAACAACGCTACACTGTGGAGCAACTCTTCAAGGTACCCTATTTGATAGATCTTGGTTCCCTATTTGTCTCTCGAGTATGGTTACAACAATATAAGAATTTAATCCTTTTTCTTTTTCGAAAAAATTGGTGACCTTTTCACATGATTTATTCTTATGTACAATTTTCTGCAAGAATCTGTGTTCTCTACACTGTCAGAAACAAAAACACACACACGCATGTATTTGTGTGTGTATAATAGTATGATGAATGGCTATATTAATTAGCTAGCTTTTTCGTATTCCATTTCACGAGAAATTTCATCAAATATTCTAAAGTAAATATATAAACATGTAGTAGTAATGAAGTTTGCTGAGACCGACCGAAACTATGCGAGCCTAATGAAGTTACTTGATCCCGTAGTATTGTTGAGGTATGTTCAATTTTTATGATAATTTAATTTATGTTTAAATATATAAAATGACAATTGAATCTTGATTCTTTGGAATTGATTTTGAAATGGCAGGGATGGAATCGGCGAAGGACAGTTTAATCAAGTTCTTCTCTTTCCTGGTATAAATTTTGATTTCAGCAATTTAATAACCCAACTGATCTAATTCTTACTCTTGTGAATAAATGGAAAATAAGATTCTTACCCTCTTGTAATTCTTTTTTAAACGATTTATCTTATAATCCTCTTGTAATTTTATATATTAATTAATTTCCTTATGTGAAAAATAGGTTGTGGATTTGCTTAAGTTGTCTTTAATTTCTCAAACTCCGCTGTCTGGTCTCCTACTCAATACTACAACACACACAAAGATTGCTAGATTAATAAAATCTGAAGCAAGCAACGCCTAAAGCCAAAAGGATGATATTGAAAGTAATGTTTCAAAAATCAACCAACAAGTTGCTGTTTGCTCAGGCAAAGGACGATTTTATTTATTCTGTTGGATCTAATGTAGATTTGTGTCACCCAACTGAGTTCGATTTTGTTTATTCTGTTGGATCTAATGTAGATTTGCGTATTGAATTATTTAACTTGATGTTCTTCATTTCTTTGGAATGAATTTTGTTATTAGTAATGAATTAATGCAATTTTGATCGGGTTGGTCGGGTCGGATCCCGATCACAAATAATTTTTTTTTAAAATTTTTGATACTTACCGACGGAATATTCCGTCGGTTTAGCGTCGGTAATGCCGACGGACGGGCCGACGGAATATAATTTTTTTAAAAAAAAAAATTGGTACTTACCAACGGAAAATTCCGTCGGTTTAGCGTCGGTAAATTAAAAGAAAAAATTTTATGTCCAAAATATACCGACGGCTCTACCGACGAATATACCAACGGAATCTTTACCCGGTTTGAAAACGGGTTGGTTTGACTGCCGACGTAATTGAATCCATCGGTACTGGCAAACCAGTTTGAAAACGGGTTGGTTTGAATGCCGACGGAGTTGAATCCGTCGGTACTGGCGACGGGCAGAAACCGTTGGGAATCCGTCGCCACATACCGACGGAATCATATTTTCCGTCGGTAAACCATACCGACCCATTCCTAGACGACGGATGAAATCCGTCGGTAAATCCGTCGGCAAGAGCCAATACCGACTGAATATCCGTCGGCATTTCCGTCGGTAAAACACCTCTTTTTTGTAGTGTAAGATATCTTGTTGATGGGGTTCGTTCCCATAATAGTTAGTGGTGGAATAACTACACTAGAAGTCTCAGAAGAAGATGTGTTAGGCATAGTGAGTATTTAATCAAGAAATATCTCAAAAGGAGGGTGACATGTGTATGTGGGGGGGGGGGGGGAATACACATGTATGTAAAGGGTAAGTTGTCTTTATGCAAAGTCATATGAAAATACTTTTGAGATACTTTAATAGATATTAACAAGTAAACAATATATATGCGGAATAAATTATAGGCCCTATTATACTCCTTAATAAATATGCACTTAGACACCCAACAAATAAATAAATAGTAAGCAATAGTAATTACTTAAAACCTAACAATAAAGTAAATGAAGTAAATAAGAACACAAGGTGTATAGTGGTTCGGAGGCTAAACTGCTCATATGTCCACTCTTCTAACTTAATAGGATAATTCCTTAATCACTTGGAATTAACTTGTTTTTACAGTGCCAAGGTGCACTCTACTCTTCCTCTTTCTCTTCTCTTAATTTCTTACAACCTTCTCTTGTTGCAATACTCTAAAACTTTCTATGAACAAAAAAATACTCTCAAACTATCTCTTAAGGTGAAAGTAGGGTTTTATTCTTGTACCAACTTGGTATGATATCCTTTACAACTTAAGAACAAATGTAAAGGCTAGGATATCACTTTCTAGGCTTTGGATAATAATCTATGAGCTTGCCTAGTGGGGACAAATGATAACACTCACAAACAAAATGCTTAAAAGCTTTAATCTCTCGAGTGTTTTGAATACTTTTGATGCTAGAATGTTGATAGAATGTGTATGGCTTGTATGTCCCGTAATCTTGAAATGTTTCAAGATATGACCTATTTATAGATAAAGCAAAACTATCCGTTGGTGGAGATAACAAGCTTATCCATAAATTTGAACTTTCAAATTGTTCAAGAGCCTGAATGCAAATAGTACATGCATTCACGTCCAATTCTGAAAAATTCATTCAATTCTCAAAATTTATTATGCGCAGTGATAGGTGGCGATTTATCATAGACTATTTTGGAATAATTATGTCCTTCAACATAACGGTCTCGTACTGTGTAAATGCCTTATCATTCATCGTCTTTGATCATAAGTGTGCCAAGTCCAAAGTATATGAATATCCAAATTCATGATACTTGACTCATTGTCCTTCAGCGTACTTGCCTTCATGAATTCTTGTCATTTATTCATAACATATCAACTTCTTGTCTTCAATGCTACTTGTCTTCATGCTCTTGTGTTTCCAGGTCATTTGTCATAGATTTAAGAAATCTATCTAACTAAAAATTAAAGCTCCCTAACATTTATGAGCTCATCTAACCTGAAAATCTAGACTTGACAAATCATCGTACTTGGGGTTTTAGTTAGGGTTTTGGTATCTAATCAAAATCAATTTTTCTTTATTAATAACAAACTATATCCCAACAATTTCAATTTCTAGGTAAATGTAATTTAGTTTTTTACTTTAATTGTAAAATTATAAAATATGAATATTGAATTTGTGTTGAGACACATAGAAAAAAAATGATTCCAAATTATTATAATAGGGATATTAATTGATTCTAAAATTGCATTAAAAAAAGTTGCGGTCCTCCTTTTGTCATAAATAAGTTTGGCCCGAAAAATGGGCCTCAATCAGCCCGAAATTGGGTTGATTGGGCTAATTTGGCCTGAAATTGCGAAAAAAAGAAGTTATGGGCCTAATTTTGCCAGCCCACAAAGTTACGGTCCTCTTTTTGCAAACACCCCTAAGTTGCGGTCCTGAAAAAATAATTTTCGTCTTTGCTTGTTAACCTGATGTAATAAATTGTGTTAAAAGCTCCAATTTATAGATTTTTTTTTAGCCATTGGTTGGTTTTTTCACACCAAACTCATTTAAGGCTAATAAATACTTCTTTAACCGTTGCCTTTAGAGGAAAAACATTTGCCGCTTTTAATTTTTCAAAGATACTTGTAACTTTTTTCGATTTTAATCTTAATTAATTTGTTTTATAGGTAAGTTATATGATTCATGAATAATTTTTTTGTTATAGGTAGGTTAAACGATTCATGAATAATATATGTGAGCTAGGTTATGATACTCACTACATACAATTAATCAATAGGGTTAATAAAATGACTTTCTTAATATGTGAAAAGTTAGAAGTTAAGTTAAAATGGCACGGAAGAATTATTTGTATAAAATGATTAATATACTTTATACAAAATTAATATCAATGAATCATCTATTGCCATTGTCATTAAAAATCAATTTTATGTCAATAATTACATATTTTTAACTAGAGAAGTTATATATATATATATATATATATATTACGAAATGTTTATAATTTCATTAAATGTATTTTTTTTTTTGTAGTGATATAATCCAAATTACTAAAGGAACAAATGATTTTTGTCATGTCACTTTTTTTTATCTTTTCATTTTCAAAATTTCATAGAATGAATTTATTTTTTGAATGAATAGTGTAAAAAATTAGATTCTGATTGGATGTGAAAAAAAAGTAATGATTATAGTTAATTTGATATGTGTTGAAAATGATAGTGAAATTTGATACGATTTATTTTGTATTGAATATTTTGTATGATGAAATTGAATTTGTGTTCTTATAATAATATTTTATTTTTAATATGTTTAATTTACAATATATTTAATACCAGATCCTCCACAAAATTTGATCAACGAGTCGTCTGACCAGAAAAATCATTAATTAACAAGGCAAACGATCGATCTATTTTTTGGATCCATTGATTTGATACTTTCCCACTAAATACACAAAAACGGAAAGAGCAGCACGAACTTGTCATCACGCCGGTTCGACTTTAGTTTGGAAATTTTTTTTTTTTTTTTGGGGTGTATGATTTTATTTTTTAAAGGTATTTACAATGTTAGAAGGAATGTTGATTTAATTTTTGTTATAATATGTTCATAGAATATGTTATTACTACAAAGAAATAAAATTTAAAATATGGATGAAATCCCTTTTAACTTTATACATTCGGCCACTTTACACTTCTCCAAATAATTATTCGTGCTCAAATATAAGTTAGTGGTAATCTTTATCAAGTTCATTAAACACGAGCAATTCACTTCTTGCATATTATATCTCAGTAAAAAGATCGAGTTTGGTTTCCTTTCTTATGGTAATTTGTACATGTGTTGACTTTGCTCAGACACTTTTGTACAACTTTACTAAAGTCATTTTCAAGTATCCACACCTTTTAAAATTGGAAGGTAAAGACATATTGTTTCGGGGATTCCATGGATTGTGGTACCAATACAAGTTTCATCGGTCTGTGACCAAATGCGTAAAACACTTAAATTATGAACATCATATATATTTAGGCATTGCATCAATCCATTCCACATTTTCAAAATATATGTCATTGCAAGTATTCTCGAATTAGAGCCCTTCCAAATCCTCTATTCATCCATGTGAAGAAATGATTTTTTTTTTTTGCCTCCAAACCTTTTAGTTCAAGTTCATCTATCACCCTTCTGAATGCTTGAATTTGAGCATATGGTCCTCTGTTTTTCTCCCCCTCGTTTCTTTTCCTCAACTGATAAAATTTCATCGAAGCCCCAAGTCAAGATTTAACAGTCCCCCCATTACTCATTTTAATTTTTCACAGTCACATTTTTAAGAGCTGTAATTGAATGTCCATATAAATCAGCGAATCTCCAAATTATAGATTTATAGAAAATTAAGAATTGACATGATCCCAATATTAAAAAAATAAAATAAAAATGATGACCAACATTTTCATTAGTAAATAACAAAAAATTATAACCAATTAAAGCCAGCAGAGTCAACTACCACACAAATATTAAAATGAAACAACGAATTCCATCTACTACCTAAGCTAACAAGAGTTTTGGATTCAACAATGGACAAAATGGAGGGGGTATTGCTCTGCGATTAATCGCTTCAAAGACTGAAATGCACGACCCCCCAATACCTTGCTCATTCTAAACAATGCATATCATGAGTTGTGGCAGGACTGAGAGATCTCAGCCACCGCGCCTTAATGGATGCATTGCGCTTTTTCTCGTCATATCAAATTTAGTTTGAAAGAAACCACAAAAAATATAACTTAAGTAAAAAAGAGAAAACAATTCGGAAGTAGCTGATGTAAATAAATTTATTCATGAGTTGCTAACTCAATTTTATTATAGAAATTAATTACACATGAAATATGCAAGTAGTACATCAACCTCCAATAGAAATTGCAGCCTTACGTAATAAATCAGATAGCAATGAAGGAGCAGAGAAGAAAGGGCTATGGTCAATATTATTTACAACATAAACATCAGTCGGTGGCCAATTATTTATCATCGTCTCTTGTTGTTGGGGCTTGACAACGTTATCACTTGTCGTCCTAATGTATATTCTGGGCACCTTGTCTGCATCCTCATTGTACACAAATTTAGCGTCTAGTATTGCCTGAATTGGCCCTGCCCTCAGTAGAATCGATGCCAAAGTCGAATCCTGATTACATTATACATATATTTGTCAATGTTACATGAGTAAGAAATAGATAGTCAGGGCGGGTTAGCGCCGCCTAGAATATTTTTTTATTTTATTTTTAATATTTTATCGGTAAAATTCTCAAGCAATAAATATGAAACATTAATTTAATAAAAGTAGAAAATGGCAAATAGATCCCTCGAGAAATTAAAGCTTGCAAAAATAATGCCGAAAAATATAAATACAATTTTCACCCTTATAGATACCAAAAAAAGTTATACATAAATATTGCAAATCCGCGTGTTTTTCTCCGAGCGTCGATTCCATTTAAAAAAATGTGCTCGTTCGCTCGAATTGAATTTCAATGCCGGAAAGTCACAAAAAAAATACTTATAAACAAGAAGTTTTACATATGTAGCGTGCTCATGGGCCATGACCCTCCTGCTTTGCGATTTTAAAAGAGAAAGGACTTTAATTGATTTTTTCATTTGTCATAAACATTCTTTATTATATTTTTTTTACTTAAAATATCAATCAAAAGTTATTCTTTCTAATTATACCTCTAAATATCTTATGTTATTATTTTAATTTACTCAAACAAATTTTTTTTTTTAAAATTTAAAGTAAAAATTACCGAAATACCATCACTTCACCTTTTT
The DNA here is from genome assembly GCA_963675135.1 of Galeopsis tetrahit. NCBI lineage: Eukaryota > Viridiplantae > Streptophyta > Magnoliopsida > Lamiales > Lamiaceae > Galeopsis > Galeopsis tetrahit. The sequence goes on along the minus strand of CAVLYN010000396.1, from coordinate 195,621 downwards.
AAACAATTCTTATATTAAAATTTAAAATGCGTACGTGATCAAAGATAAGGGAAAATTCAATTCAATGTCAGAGGGAGTAACATATATTGTAACAATTTATATATGCAAAATAAATAATACAATTTATAATGGATATTCATGTGACAGCAGAGAAGTGTGAAGAGACTTGCCTCTTGAGGAGACAAATTATATAATATTTTTCTCTGGGGTAAAATGCAATTTTGGTCCCAAGAAAATTTTCTGAAAACAATTTTGGTCCCACGTTCTTTTTTAGTCCCATTTTTTGCAAAAATGGTCCCAACCGTTAAATACTTAACAGTTTCTGTTAGGGTAAAATGCAAATTTGGTCCCAAGAGAATTTTTCAGAAACAATTTTGGTCTTTTTTTCTGCAAAAATAAGAGAGAAAACGCTTTGGAGTTGGTATATAACACGTCTAATGAAGAACCCCACAATGTGGGGTGAAACATATAGCAAGAGAGATAAATTATAAACAACTCTATGAAAATTAAGAAGAAAACAACTATCGTGAGAAATTATCGGTGACAACTACATCATATCCCCACCCCCAAGCCCATAAAATTATACAATGAATGCTTATTAACAAAATGAGGAAACAACGCTTTACTAAGCTAACTTCAGATTTAACTGCATAAAGCAAACTTGTGGAACCATGGCTACCAGCATACCTAAATTACTCTAGTAGAACTCACCTCTTCGGCATACTTTCTTTTATAACTGTCAACATGCCTGTAAATTACATAATTATACTCCCTCCGTCCCCCTATAAGTTTCCCCTTTCTTTTGGTTGTTTTGATTAAGAATTATAATTAAATAATAGATATAGTACAAGTGATGTGATGGTGAGAGAGAAAATAATAGATGAGTGTGAGATGAAGTATGATAAAATAATAGTATATGAAAATAAGTAACTAACTAACTCATTCAAGTTCATAAAAGGATCTTAAATAAAAATAATTTACCTCGTATAAGATAAGGATTCCCTATGGGCTTCTGCTCGGAGCCATGTTGCTGTCTGCAATCGTTAATCAGACATGGAAACAAGAAAAGTTGACAATGTATTGAGGACGTGTGTCTCAGTTATAGTGATTCTTGAAAAGTTGACAATGTATTGAGTACGTGTGTCTCAGTTAAAATTTATCAAACCCGTAAGATTTATCTTCCATGATGAGATGTTATTATCAGCCCACTTCATAATTTGGGTATAATATCTGTATTACAAATTAAACGTGTGTCGAATTCAAGATTAAGAATGAACACTCTTTTATTGCTCTAATTTTTTTTAAAAGAAAGGCTCGATTTGTTTGTCCGTTCATTTTTAAAATTAGAGCAATAAAAGGCTGGATCTGGGCTAGCACCCACATTCAGATTGAGTACTCTGTTCTTCCTACTTAGCTCCCTGATGAAGTCTGTCAATTGGCTAGATAAGTGAAAAAATGCCTTCCTGTGATTGAGGGCATATTCGATGAGACACCTTAGGTATTAGGATCAGGTTGCTAACAAAATTAATAAATCTAACTAAATGCAATCTGAAATCATAACACCTATGTGATTACCCATCTCCATCAAAATTGATAAGGAACTTTAAAAGTTTAGGAAGCTGAATAAATAATTGACCAAATCCATAAATTTGATATTAAGCAAAAAAATTCAAACGTTTCTTCATAGTTTGCAATAACATTGTCCATCCCAAATCAGAGCACTGATTATTCATCATAGTAAGCAAAATTCGATGAAGAAAACCCATGAACTTGCAAAAAAACTCGTAAAGAACCAATGAACTTGCAAAACTCGTAAAGAAAACAGAGCATGAACTTACGGTGTGGGGGAGGTTCTCCAACCTGCATTTTCGTAGCATCTTTATTTCAGTGGCAAAACGGTTTCTGCTTCGATTTGGCGTGCGATTTGGGGGGTTTCTACTTCGATTTCAATTTGGGTTTCAACGAGGGCTTGGATTTCGATTTGGGATTGCAGCCAGGTTTTTGCGATTTGGGGATTTTCTTCAATTTTGATTTGAGATTCAAGTGAGGGCTTCGACTGATTCGTGTGGTTTTTCTTGTGGCAATTTTTTTAGGATTTTTTTTTTCGAATTGGATTGATCGAGGCCCGATGTTGTTTGATCAAAATGGAGCCAGTATGATTTTGTTTGAGAACTTAACGGCGCGTCGGTTACACGCTAACAATTCTGTTAATTTTAAACGGCAACACTACGTGGGACCTTTTTTGTTCAAAATGGGACCATTTTTGTGAGGACAAATTTTCTTGGGACCAAATCTGCATTTTACCCTTTTTCTCTGTAATTCCTTTTTCACCACTACAGTGGTAGGAGGTTTATCTTTTCCAAGTCCAAACCCTAAATCGTATACTTCTTCCACTGTTCCATATTCGGATAAGTCTGGCGATCCCTGTTAAATAGCATAAACAATTTATTATGAAGGAACATTAAATGATTTTTATCAATTCAGTACCTGAAAGATAATAAACCTATCAATTTAGAGGTTTAAACATTTTTCATGTCTATCTAGGATCGAAATAGAAAACTTTAAATATGAGACCTAAAAAATAGAAACAATCAAGGATTCACACATTTTAAGACCAAGTTTGACATCTAACAATTATTAGATACTCAAAAAAAAAAAATGTAAATCACAATTCTAATATATATATATTTTGCACGAGTGGAAAAAATAATAAAAAAATGATATATTGATTAGTGGGAGTACCAGTGGTACTCAAAAAGGGGAACAAATACAGTTAAAGAATTGTAGTAGAGAGGGGACTTAAGGTAGCAACTATAGCAGCCCCCATTACATGCAAGGTACTAAAAATTAAAGCTCCCTAACATTTATGAGCTCATCTAACCTGAAAATCTAGACTTGACAAATCATCGTACTTGGGGTTTTAGTTAGGGTTTTGGTATCTAATCAAAATCAATTTTTCTTTATTAATAACAAACTATATCCCAACAATTTCAATTTCTAGGTAAATGTAATTTAGTTTTTTACTTTAATTGTAATTATAAATGTATTCTTTGTTATTTTATAAATTGTAATTGTAAATGGAATTTTAAATGAAAGTACATGTGATCCAAATTAATAATAACAAAGTGAAAAAAAAAAATCATGTTAGTAGTCCCCATACCTAAAAGTTAATTTATTAATTAAATCCAAAATAAACATATTTTGTCTATATCTAAATTAAAGAACAATTAAATTAATTTACACATAATTCACACATTGTCACCAAATGTAGTGGAAATTAATTAATAGGTAGATTAGAGAAAGAAGAATATAAACATGTGGTATCATAAATGAATTTAGTCAACTGATGTATATTGGTTGCTTGCACGTTATATATGCGCGCAGTGTTTGAAGATCGAATAACGTATATTGAGATGTGTGCGTACAAATATAAAAATGAATTTTATAATTAATATAAAAAATATATGCGTGGTGGGGGGATAGAAACCAATTTAACTTTTTATATTTTTTGAATGGTCTCAAAAAAATTAAATGTATCAATTTATCTTCTTTTTTAATTTTTTTGTAAAGTTCTGTTTTGATTATAAAAAGTTAAATGTATCATTTCCTAATTTGTTTTGTTTTGGTCCAAAAAAGTTAAATGTAACTGCAAACGCGTGCAATGTTTGGAAGTTTCAGGTACCACCTATAAATATCCCTACATTCTCCGGCCCTTCTCTATTCTCCACACCAACATTTTTACTAGCAATGACAAAGTGGGATAGCTCAAGTGGTTAGAGCACCACTACCTAGGCCCCAGGTCCTGGGTTCGAGTCATGGGAAGGGAAAAAAAGGATGGGTATTTAACTTGTAATAAAAAAAAAACATTTTTACTAACAATCCTAGCTATCTATATTATATCTATAATGTGGCCTTTTTTTACTCGAGTTGTTGTACCGTTGCTAGTCGTGTTGGCTAGCTTAGTGACCTTGTCACATGGGAAAGGGCGCACGAGGCCAGGGTTCTACCATTCCACGTGCCGTTTTGCCGAGTCCATTGTACAATCAACCGTTAGTTCGCATTTCGACATGGACCCTACAATCGCCGCCAGTTTACTTAAACTGCATTTCCGTGACTGCTTCGTCCAGGGCTGCGACGCCTCCATCCTCATCAGTGGACCCAACACCGAGAGAACCGCCGGCCCCAATCTTCTTCTCAAAGGATATGATGTCATAGACCAAGCCAAGTCTGGGATTGAAAAACTTTGCCCTGGCATCGTCTCTTGTGCCGACATTCTCGCCCTTGCTGCCCGTGATTCTGTCGTATTGGTAAGTAATTTGCAGTTTCATTCCGGCCTATATGTCCCTTTCATGTTATGTTATAGATCTTTAACACGTGGTCATTATTTTTACGTTGATTATTTTTTCAAATCTTAATATTATCGTATATTTGCAAACATTTTAACAGTGGTCCCAATCTATTTTACAGAAATTTTCTCACAATTTTTTTTTCCAGAAATTTTCTCTTTTTAGATTACAATATATTTTTTACAAGAATTTTCTTTAATCAATATCATTGTTTTTGTTTTGTAGATTTTTACAGAATTCTTCGTTTTTTTTCAGCTTTCTTCTCATTTCAATCAGTTTAATATCTCGAGGACTTCTTCGAAAAAAAATTCGGCAGATTACAATTTTCTTTTTTTTTTACTTTTATGCAGAAATTTTCTCACAATTTTTTTTTTCAGATTACAATTTTTTTTGCAAAAATTCTCATCTTAGTGTTGATTATATATATATACGTAGTATTTTTTTTTATAGAAATTCTCATGTACATGTAAAATACAATTTTTTTTTTTGCTTCATATTCATGTACCTTATCACTTTTAACTTTCTTTTCTTATAAGAATTCTATAGGTTTTCCTTTGTTTTCATAACACTTTTTCTAAAATCTCAATCTTGAAATTTCTTTAATTCTATAAAGTGGATTTAAAAAAAAAAAAATTATAACTATTTTCTCTTTATTCTCTCTTCTCCCTCCATTTTTTTCCCTATTTTATATCAATATATATTTTTTTTTCAATTATTCTCATTTTATTCTTCAGTAAAATAAATAAAATTATTTACATGTACATTTAATTCTTTTTATATTAAATTTTAATAAATAATAAAAAATATTTCACAACCCGCGGTCTTACACTAGTAATTAATATAGGGTAGAATAAAAAAAAAAAAAATTACACCTGAATTTCTTTCTTAATTAATTACTAGTATGATATCAAAAAAAAAACTACAGTCTAGTAATTAATTTGTGACATATATAATGATGCAAAATTAATGCTGCAGTCTGGTGGAGAGAGATGGATTGTGCCGACGGGGCGTAGAGACGGGGTGGTTTCGCTTGCCTCGGACACTGCCAATCTCCCGGATGTTACTGACTCTATTGCTGTCCAAATTCAGAAGTTTCGTGATAAAAATCTCAACACTCAGGACTTTGTCACCCTTGTTGGTAAGCATAATTAATTAATCATAAATTTTTTCTTTTATTTTTTTAATCTGCAAATTGCAAAATTTTATATAATGGTGCAGGAGGACACACAATAGGAACATCAGCTTGCCAGAATTTCCGATACAGGTTATACAACTTCAACGCCAGCGGGGGCGCGGACCCGACAATCGACCCGACGTTCCTTCCAACGCTTCAGGCACTTTGTCCAGCGAATGGCAACAGTACTCGGCGAGTAGGGCTGGACAACGAGAGCGAGAATCAGTTCGACACCAACTTCTTCAGCAACGTGGCGAACGGGCGTGCGGCCCTGGAATCCGATCAGAGATTATTCGGTGATAGTGCCACCAGAAGTGTGGTGCAGCGCTATCTCGGAATAAGTGGGCTGTTGGGTCTCACCTTTAACTTCGAGTTCGGACAGTCGATGGTCAAGATGAGTAACATTGGAGTTAAGACCGGGACTACCGGTGAAATCCGCAATGCTTGCTCTGCCATTAATTAACCAATTACCATGAATTTTCTGTTTTAATAAACTAAATGTTAATGTACTCCCCGCATGAGTTCTTGAACTATTCACTTCTTCTGAAACATATACTTCCTCCGTCCCACAGGAATTTGCACACTTTCTATAAATGGATGTCCCATACCAATTTACACACTAACGTCTTCATAACCTCACCCTCAAAATATACTCTTATTTACCCAATATGCCATTACTTTTTCACATTACTTTACTTTATTCATAAAACTTTACAAAACTACCCCTCAAAACATCACTCATTACACCTTTTCTTACACATTTCTTAAATTGTGTGCCATCCCAAGTGTGCAAGTTTCTATGGGACGGAGGGAGTATATTTTTCTCCTATTGAATTAAATATCTCTGTTCTGTTCCTGATCTCGTTCTCATCTCTAAGAATTGATTCTTCTCCTTCAATAAACCAGTTCTTATAATGTGATCAATATGGAAATTAATCAATGACGAAGCAATATTCGCAAAGGGAAACAATGTGCTTACATAATGACCACTCAAGATCAATATTAATTAGTCCAGGTTAGGCTTGTCAAGAAACTCGATCGATCAAGATATATAATCAAGATATTGAATATATATATATATATGCACTCAAACAAACAAAGAAAGAAATATCGAGAATATAACCAATACACAACGATTTAAGTGGTTCTGATCTAATTATCTTTAATTGAAGCAGCACTACTCTTTCCTGCACAAGCTGGCAGGAATACTAATTTGTTCGGACAAATGCAAGAATTGAATATTTTATTTGCCTGTCACAAGTACTCTAGTAGTGAACAGCGCTTGGATAATTTCGTCAATATTATTCTGAGGTGCCTGTAAATTGTTTTAATTAATTTCTGATGTGTTGGTTTGCTAGCTAGCTCTAATTAATTTTATTTCAATCCCTGGTTAATTGGGATTTAGGAGGTGTGGAGCATTCTATATCACCATCAAGATTGGTGAAGACAAGTAGCATTGAAGACAAGAAGTTGATATGTTATGAATAAATGACAAGAATTCATGAAGGCAAGTACGCTGAAGGACAATGAGTCAAGTATCATGAATTTGGATATTCATATACTTTGGACTTGGCACACTTATGATCAAAGACGATGAATAATAAGGCATTTACACAGTACGAGACCGTTATGTTGAAGGACATAATTATTCCAAAATAGCCTATGATAAATCGCCACCTATCACTGCGCATAATAAATTTTGAGAATTGAATGAATTTTTCAGAATTTGACGTGAATGCATGTACTATTTGCATTCAGGCTCTTGAACAATTTGAAAGTTCAAATTTATGGATAAGCTTGTTATCTCCACCAACGGATAGTTTTGCTTTATCTATAAATAGGCCATATCTTGAAACATTTCAAGATTACGGGACATACAAGCCATACACATTCTATCAACATTCTAGCATCAAAAGTATTCAAAACACTCGAGAGATTAAAGCTTTTAAGCATTTTGTTTGTGAGTGTTATCATTTGTCCCCACTAGGCAAGCTCATAGATTATTATCCAAAGCCTAGAAAGTGATATCCTAGCCTTTACATTTGTTCTTAAGTTGTAAAGGATATCACACCAAGTTGGTACAAGAATAAAACCCTACTTTCACCTTAAGAGATAGTTTGAGAGTATTTTTTTGTTCATAGAAAGTTTTAGAGTATTGCAACAAGAGAAGGTTGTAAGAAATTAAGAGAAGAGAAAGAGGAAGAGTAGAGTGCACCTTGGCACTGTAAAAACAAGTTAATTCCAAGTGATTAAGGAATTATCCTATTAAGTTAGAAGAGTGGACATATGAGCAGTTTAGCCTCCGAACCACTATACACCTTGTGTTCTTATTTACTTCATTTACTTTATTGTTAGGTTTTAAGTAATTACTATTGCTTACTATTTATTTATTTGTTGGGTGTCTAAGTGCATATTTATTAAGGAGTATAATAGGGCCTATAATTTATTCCGCATATATGTTGTATACTTGTTAATATCTATTAAAGTATCTCAAAAGTATTTTCATATGACTTTGCATAAAGACAACTTACCCTTTACATACATGTGTATTCCCCCCCCCCCCCACATACACATGTCACCCTCCTTTTGAGATATTTCTTGATTAAATACTCACTATGCTTAACACATCTTCTTCTGAGACTTCTAGTGTAGTTATTCCACCACCAACTATTATGGGAACGAACCCCATCAACAAGATATCTTACACTACAAAAAAGAGGTGTTTTACCGACGGAAATGCCGACGGATATTCAGTCGGTATTGGCTCTTGCCGACGGATTTACCGACGGATTTCATCCGTCGTCTAGGAATGGGTCGGTATGGTTTACCGACGGAAAATATGATTCCGTCGGTATGTGGCGACGGATTCCCAACGGTTTCTGCCCGTCGCCAGTACCGACGGATTCAATTCCGTCGGCATTCAAACCAACCCGTTTTCAAACTGGTTCGCCAGTACCGACGGATTCAATTACGTCGGCAGTAAAACCAACCCGTTTTCAAACCGGGTAAAGATTCCGTTGGTATATCCGTCGGTATATTTTGGACATAAAATTTATTCTTTTAATTTACCGACGCTAAACCGACGGAATTTTCCGTTGGTAAGTACCAATTTTTTTTTAAAAAAAAAATTATAATCCGTCGGCCCGTCCGTCGGCATTACCGACGCTAAACCGACGGAATATTCCGTCGGTAAGTACCAAAAATTTAAAAAAAAAATTATTTGTGATCGGGATCCGACCCGACCAACCCGATCAAAATTGCATTAATTCATTACTAATAACAAAATTCATTCCAAAGAAATGAAGAACATCAAGTTAAATAATTCAATACACAAATCTACATTAGATCCAACAGAATAAACAAAATCGAACTCAGTTGGGTGACACAAATCTACATTAGATCCAACAGAATAAATAAAATCGTCCTTTGCCTGAGCAAACAGCAACTTGTTGGTTGATTTTTGAAACATTACTTTCAATATCATCCTTTTGGCTTTAGGCGTTGCTTGCTTCAGATTTTATTAATCTAGCAATCTTGATGTGTGTTGTAGTATTGAGTAGGAGACCAGACAACGGAGTTTGAGAAATTAAAGACAACTTAAGCAAATCCACAACCTATTTTTCACATAAGGAAATTAATTAATATATAAAATTACAAGAGGATTATAAGATAAATCGTTTAAAAAAGAATTACAAGAGGGTAAGAATCTTATTTTCCATTTATTCACAAGAGTAAGAATTAGATCAGTTGGGTTATTAAATTGCTGAAATCAAAATTTATACCAGGAAACAGAAGAACTTGATTAAACTGTCCTTCGCCGACTCCATCCCTGCCATTTCAAAATCAATTCCAAAGAATCAAGATTCAATTGTCATTTTATATATTTAAACATAAATTAAATTATCATAAAAATTGAACATACCTCAACAATACTACGGGATCAAGTAACTTCATTAGGCTCGCATAGTTTCGATCGGTCTCAGCAAACTTCATTACTACTACATGTTTATATATTTACTTTAGAATATTTGATGAAATTTCTCGTGAAATGGAATACGAAAAAGCTAGCTAATTAATATCACTACAAAAAAAGCCTGATTTTGATACCGAAATTTTGAGACGGACACCTAATCCGTCTCTAATAGATACGGATTAGATACGGATTTGTTAAAAAATCGAGATTTGAAACCGAAAATAAAACCGTCTCTCATTATAAACAGATTAGATACGACTTTTAGTTTCGAAAGTTTTAGATACGGACTAGATACGTGACTTTCAATTTCGAGAGTTTTAGATACGGATTAGATACATATACCACCGTCTCTAAACAATCAATTTTTTCTCCCCAATATAAAACAAGATAAGGTAGTACACGAAATTTGGGATACGGAATCTAACCATCTCTAATCTGTATCTAATTAGTCAAATGATAAAATTAAATTAAAAAATAAATCAAAAACTTATGTATATAGAGAATTGAGAATGAGAGAATATGGACGGAGTTATATTAATTTATTTACTCTTTTATTTAATTAATAAATAGTAAAAAAAAATAAAAAAATCAATTAATATATCTTGTATGTATCGGATAAATATAAATGTTAGAATAATACTATGTACATATATTTTAGGATAGATATAGATATTATAATAATAATATTATTATATTATATCTTCAATTCCATATGCCAATATATATATATATATATATATATATATATATATATATATATCAATTGATTTTCTAATGAAAATATTTCAAGAATTGATTCTCGTATATCAATTTTGTAGATTAAAAAAAAGGAGGTGTTATTTAATAATTTTTTAAATTTGTATAGTATTTTTAAAAGAAATTTAGATTAAAAAATAATTCTATCATCAATTTAGAAAAAGTATAAACTAATGAAAATATTCCAAGAATTGATTCTCTAATCAAAGTATGTATATCAATTTTGTATGAACGTTAGATTAAAAAAAAAAGTCATTCAATAATTTTTAAAAGTTTCTAAATCTTTATAAAACTACTATTAAGACTTATAAAGAAACTTGTATAGTATTTTATAAAAAGTTCTAGATTAAAAAATAATGCTATCATCCACTTAGAAAAAAGTATAAATACATGAAGCATTGCTAATGGTAAAATAGTCTAAATAGTATAGTAAAAAGGATAAGATCAATCGAGATAAAAATAAAAAATTATTTTGTGTTAAAATGAACTTGAAATAAAAATTGAAAATCTTTTTATAGAAATTATTTTTATTTAGTTTTACTAAATTTGTGAAAAATACATTCTAAAGGAAATTAAACCTAATCCTATCTAATAATATAATAATATGTCAATTTCGATTTTTGTCCATTCTTAAAAAATAAGTTTATATAATAAATATAGATATTATAATAATATTATGTTATATATTCTATATCTTTTATATGGAAATATATATTATATGACATATATATAATATATGGATTAATGAAAATAATTCTTGAATTTCTTTCAAACTCGGTAACTCAAGAACGTAGGTGTCACGACATTAATAATATTGTCTCTACCATCAAGATTGACGAGGTAAGTTGTGCATCTCAAGCCTTTATTATAATATATCAATTTACTTATCAATTCGCCTACTATAAATTACAATTATCATTTAATTTAGTAAATTATTGTATAAAAATCTTGAATCAATCTCAGTAAATTTCAAGATAATATTGACTCAATTCAGAATTCATTCAGGACTCGTTGAATACAAATTTCATATATCCGAGTTTGCATCAAGAAAGATCGACTACCAATAAAGACGGTAGTAATTAAAGTACTCAATTCAGAATTCATTCAGGACTCGTTGGATACAAATTTCATATATCCAAGTTTGCATCAAGAAGATCGACTACCAATAAAGACTGTAGTAATTAAAGTAGAATATTAGGATAAGATATAAATGGTATAGGAACAAAGATATAAATTGTGTCATTCAAGTGTGTCAAGTATACTACTGGGGTAGGACTGTGTACTCAAGTACACGGTATTACTACCTAGTGGTTGTCCTTACCATAATGTCACAAGATCAAAACTCAATTTTTTGAAATTTAATTTAATACCAATTTTTCTATATTTAATTTAATTTTAGCACCGAGTACCAGTTTTTCTATATTAAGTAGTACCAGTTTTTCTATATTTAATTTAATTTTAGAATATGCGGGATGTCCTAGGATATCTTATTGTTCAAATGTGATTTATCCCCTTAGGAACAAAGATATAAATGGTATAGGAACAAATATATAAATTGTTCAAATGTGATTTATCCCCTTAGGAACAAAGATATAAATGGTATAGGAACAAATATATAAATTTTGTCATTCAAGTGTGTCAAGTATACTACTGCACCTATCCAGCGATATCACAGCCCTAGTGGTTGTCCTTGAATTGCCTTATCATAATGTCACAAGTTCAAAACTCAATTTTTGAAATATAATAACATACATTTTTCATTAAAAAACGATGATGCACTTTTCAATATACTAACATACACATTTTCAAAAAAACAAATCGATTTTTTTTTCATAGTTTGACCATTGACTGATCAACGGTCAACAGTTGACCGGTCAAGGTCCACTCAAGTACACGGTGTACTTGAGTGCACGTAACAATGAATGAATCATTGATTAGATTTAAAGGCTGAAGATGAAGATTAAACATAATTTAATTTATTTATTTTAATTTATAAAGTAAGATCGACTTTTACAATTGAAATTATTCAATAACAATTTTTTTTTTGTATATTTTTAAAGTTACAAATTAATTAATTAATTATATATGTTAAACTATTATAATAAAATAAAGTGTCTAAACTATGCATTGTTCTTAATATTTTACAGCTTATTGACGGCGGTGAGTAATTACAATTTTTAGATTTACAAATTTAAAAGTTACAATTTGAATACACGTAAAAGAAATAAATTAATATACATATACAATTAATATTAAAAGATAAAACAAAAGAGTTATCTGTCCTAGTGGCAGATGCTTAATAATAGACACTTATCCACCTGGGTTCAATTCCCATATAGACCAAAAAAAGGTCAATTAAATAGTTGAAGAGGGGGGTGGTTGTGGGGTGGGATGGCGGGTTGGGTTCGGGCTGGGACGGTGTGGGTTTGGGTTGGGATGGTGTGGGGTCGGGTCGGGTTCGGGCTTGGTGGGATTGGGATTAAGGCTTGAAATGGGGATTAAATAATTGGAGAGGGGGGTGGTTGTAGGGTAGGGTAGGGTAGGGTAGGGTGGGATGGGTGTCGGGTCGGGTTCGGGCTTGGAATGAGGATTAAAGGCTTGGAATGGGGATTGGGTTGTTAACTCTTGGAGACGGATTTTTGCGGATTTAGAGACGACAAAACGTCGTTTCTAATTAAGAACGAAATTATAGACGGATTTTTGACCCGGATGTAAAACAGGTCGTTTATCGTTTAGATACGGATTTAGAGACGAAACGACATTTGAAACGGAATTTTGACCCGGATATAAAACGGGTCGTTCATCGTTTAGATACGAGAATATACGGTGTCAAATTCCGTCTCTCATTATAAACCGAAAAAACGGTCTCAAATCTGTCTCTTATTAGAAACGGAATTTAGAAAACCGTTCCTAACATTAGATACCATGCGATTAGGAACAGATAGAAAATGGTTCCAAAATCCGTTTCTAACCTGTTTAGATACAATGTTTATGGTATCTAATTCGTTTCTAAATCTCTGTTTTTTTGTAGTGTATAGCCATTCATCATACTATTATACACACACAAATACACGTGCGTGTGTGTGTTTTTGTTTCTGACAGTGTAGAGAACACAGATTCTTGCAGAAAATTGTACATAAGAATAAATCATGTGAAAAGGTCACCAATTTTTTCGAAAAAGAAAAAGGATTAAATTCTTATATTGTTGTAACCATACTCGAGAGACAAATAGGGAACCAAGATCTATCAAATAGGGTACCTTGAAGAGTTGCTCCACAGTGTAGCGTTGTTGGAAGGGTAATTATGGTCGGAATCTTGCTGTAAAGATCCACCGCCTCTTTCCTCCAAGAATTGCCGCAATCCCGTCGCGTCGCCGCCGCTTCCTATGGTGGAGAGGTCATCTTCACCGGAACCATCTGGATCTGGTGGCGAGGGAGAGGTTCATTAAGAAGGGTGGGGGTGGGGGAGAGGGAGAGACAGAGAGAGAGAGAGAGAGAGAGAGAGAGAGAGAATAAGAAGGTGGAGTGGGGGAAATTACGAGTGAAATGAGAGAAAGTTACATTTATATTCGGAAATGCCGACGGAAATGCCGACAGATATATCCGTTGGCATTGACTCTTTGCCGTTGGCGACGGATATGCCGACGGATATATCGGTCGGCTTTGACTCTTTGCCGTTGGCGACGGATATGCCGACGGATATATCGGTCGGCTTTGACTCTTTGCCGTTGGCGACGGATATGCCGACGGATATTTCGGTCGGCTTTGGCTTGTTGCCGTTGGCGACGGATATTTTCCGTCGCCATTGGATTTTTATAACCAAATGATAAATAATTAAATTATAAGTTATAACCAAATGATAAATAATTAAATTATAAGTTATAACCAAATGATAAATAATTAAATCTTATAAATTGTACAAAATAAAATAGCTAGGTTACATTAATTTAATATTCATCTTCGTCTTCATTTTCATTATTTGCCACATCTTCCTCTTCCTCCTCATCTTCTTCATCCTCCCTCTCGTCATGTTCATCCTCTCCTCATGTCCACTATCGTTTCAATAACAATCAATTGTGGATTTGCAGCCGTCAAGTCTACCGAAAGATTAAAATCTCCCGCAAACACTTCAGTTTGATTCTCTATTTGTTCCATTTGAAACGGAGGTTCATCTTCATCGTTGTTTTCCTTTTGGGGGACCTCCACCATTGACCTTGCCTTCACTTTGCAAACAGCGTGCCATTCTCTGTTATGTTTTCCAGCTCCTGGATACGTGCAGTAGTAGACTTGAGATACCTGAGAGGCAAATACAAACAGATCATCCCCGCTATACTTCCTTTTCGAATTAACATCCACAAGCTTGTACTCCGGATGAATTTTGGTTCCTAAAGGGGATGTGTCAAACCAATGGCAGTTGAACAACATTACGGTTTTCATTGGATATCCCGGATATTCAATTTCAACGACTTCGTGCAACACCCCAAAGTAATCACTTGCATCTGCATTTTAATTCGCACCCCTAACACAAACACCACTGTTGTTAGTCATTCTTGTTGATGCATACTATGATGTATGAAACCTCTAGCCTTTCACAATATAGCCGTTGTAAGTCCTCACACGCCGTAGTGGTCCTTTGCTGAGATCCTGTAAGAACCGGCTCTGAAAATCGTGCGATTGTCCCTATACGTACAGTTAAAATTAACATTAATCAAAACAATTAGTTGTTCACGTAAAATTCAATTAATGATACTCACATAACGTTGGAACCATCGGGCAAATTGACGTTGAAGACTAGTATCTATGTCTCTATATGAGATGTTTTGATCTGCATGTCGTAGTTCTTGTGTATACATCCTAATAATTCACAACACAATTAGATGATAAATGACGTACGTTTGTGCTATTTAATTAGATGATAAATATATGAAATACTTACTCAATGTAAGGCTGAACTTCATCACAATTCAATAACACGTACGTTTGTGCTATTTCAGCCTCTGTGTTTGTTGACCAATATCGTTCAGTGGCTTTTCCTATAGGTCGCCCCTTAGACTTGAATATAGAGACCATGCCATCGACTTCTTGTTGCGTACCTCTACCATCGAAGTTACGTGGTTCATTCCTGATCCTCGTGTTGACATGGTCTTCAAAATAATATGAACAAAACATGCCAACCTCTTCATTCAAATATGCATTAACAATCGATGCTTCGACGTTTGCCTTTTGTTTAGCATTGCGCTTCAAGTTGTGGAGATACCTAAAATTATAATAGTTAACAAATTAAAATAAGGCTTCTTATACTAAAAACTAATTAAATGAGAGAAATAGAATTGTTCACCTCTCAAATGGGTACATCCACCTGTACTGCACTGGACCACCAATCCTAGCTTCATACGCTAAGTGAATAGGTAAGTGTTCCATCGAGTCAAAGAAGCTAGGTGGGAAAAAACGTTCCAACTTACACAAAATAACTGGAATGTCTCGTTCCAGACGATTCATATCATCAACCTTGATTGTTGTAGACGTTGAATCTCTAAAAAAGAGACTTAATTCAGTGATAGCCCTCCACACATTCAGAGGAAGAAATTCTCGAAACGCAATAGGTATCAAGCGCTGCATAAAAACATGACAATCATGACTCTTCATCCCTGCAACTTTGCCTTTTGTTGTGTCTACGCATCGACTCATGATTGACACGTAGCCGTCTGGAAATCTTAACTCTTTAATCCACCTACACAATTCCTGTTTTTGTGCCTTATCTAGTGTGTAGCAAGCCTTTGGATATTTACCTGTACGGGTATCCTGTTCCAACTCATCACGGCGATAGATAGTGTTCAACTCTTCCCTGGACTTTGGAGTATCTTTCGTCTTGCCTTCTGTGTTCATGATTGTGTGAAACACATTGTCAAACTCATTCTTCTCAATGTGCATGACATCCAAATTGTGTCGGATCAATAGTGAACTCCAATATGGCAAGTCCCAAAAAATACTCTTTTTCTTCCAGTTACCTGGGATTCCTTTGTTGTGTTCTTCTGCATTTTCCTCCGTAGTTTTTTTCAAACCCGTCCACTCAATCTCATATAACAGCCTTTGTCCTGTACGATTAATAAATGTTAGAATAAATGTAACCCAAAAAAACATGTTAAAATAAATGTATAAAATACCATTTCGAAGGGGCGGTCGATTGTTTGTGACTGTTCTATTCTTCGTGAAGTCCACCTTATTCCTTCGAAATGGATGATCTCGAGGTAAAAACCTTCGGTGATTATCGAACCATGAAACTTTTCTACTCATCGGGAGACTGAAAGCTTCAGAATGTTCCATACAATACGGACAAGCTTGCTTTCCGGCTGTACTCCACCCGGACAACATAGCATATGCAGGAAAGTCGCTAATGGTCCACAATAAACCAGCACGCATCGTGAAGTTCTGTTTCCTAGAAACATCATACGTTTGGACTCCGTTATCCCATAGGAAGATCAAGTCTTTAATAAGAGGCTGGAGATAAACATCAAGTTTATGCTTTGGATTCGACGGACCAGGCACCAATACAGTCAGAAACATTGTTTGAGGTTTCATGCACATCCATGGAGGTAGATTATACGGAGTCAGTATCACCGGCCAAAAAGAATACTTCTTTCCATAACTCCCAAACGGTGCAAAACCATCAGTACTCAAGCCTAATCTCACATTCCTAGGTTCACAAGTAAATCCTGGAAACACGTTATCAAGGTGTTTCCAGGCTTCAGAGTCGGACGGATGTCTCATATCCCCAGCCTCAGTATCTTCAGAATTTCTTGCATGCCACGTCATGTGTTGAGCTGTAGAACTAGATTGAAACAATCTCATTAAACGAGGAATGATAGGAAGATAATACATCCTCTTATGTGGCACTTTCTTTTTTGTCTTGCTCGATTGACCACCTGGTCCCTTCCGTCGTGGCTCTTTGTACCGGGGATGGCCACACATTCTACACATAAGAAGATCGCTATCGTCATCACCCCAGTATAACATGCAACCATTCACACAACAATCAATCTTCTCAACCGGCAAACCCATATTCTTCATCAGTTGTTTGCTCTGATGAAACGTCGTAGGTACTTTATTATCGACAGGACAAATCTCACTGCATAATTGTGTCATTTGCTCATATGCTCTGTTAGATAGCTTGTTCTCCGTTTTGATAGCCATAAGTCGAGCATTAAATGACAACTGAGAATGCGAATCACACCCTGGATACAAATCTTGATCGACTAATTTGAGCATCTCAAAAAACTGAAATGCTTCATCCGTTGGTTCCTCCTCTATATTTGACATACCGGCTTCCATCACCATTGTTTGATACATATCGGGTTCTTCCACTCCAAACTCTTGATCGTTACTGGTGCCGACATGCTCAACGTGTACTGGTTGTTCATAAATTGCAGTAGTGTAATAGTACAAGACTTGATCAAAATTATTAGGCCACCGTTGTTCGCCATGACTTGTTCAATTATAGTAATTATCAACGAACCCATTCATAACAACGTGGCATAAGACTTCATCAATGCTTTTAAATGATCTATTCTGACATTTCTTAGCATTACACGGACACTTAATACAATCCTCAGACATGTAATGTGGGTGTAGCTTTGCAAATTCAACAAATGACACGAGTTTATCATAAAATTCACCATTCACATTTCCTAAAATGAGTCTAGGAGTAAAATACATCCACCGACGATCCGACAATTCCATCTGTTAAACAATTTGACCAAATTAAAATTACACACTAAAAATTAAACACTAAAAGTAAAAACTATATACATTTCATAAAAATTAAACACTAAAAGTTATAAAACTATATACATTTCATAAAAATTAATTGTAAATTAATTGCTGTAAAACTATGTACACTTAATAGAAAAAACATACCTTAAATTTTCGCTCCACTCCAAAATTTTCCCTTAATTTTTTGCCCCACTCCAAAATTTTCGCGTGTTTTGAGGTTCTGGAACAATTTTCAATGCTACATGCCGACGGAAATGTCATTCCGTCGGTATATCGCGCGCCTAAATTCCGTCGGTATTGTCAATACCGACGGATAATTTCAGTCGGTAACACCGATTTCAAATGTATGTCAAATCAGCCAGATTCCGTAGACCAATTTTCAGTCGGTATTTACATTACCGGCGGAAATTATCCGTCGGCATTGAACATGTGTCTATACCGACGGAATCACTTTCCGTCGGTAAAAGACGTGTATAAAAAAAAAATTAATATACGCATTCTTAACACATAAAAATTAATATACGCATTCTTAACACATAAAACATCAATTTTGGAGGGAATTTTCTTACCTGTTGGAGGGAAAATCAAGCACCTCTATATATACACACTCCAACCACACTCAAAACAACCTACTTCTTAACAAACATCAAAAAACAAAAAAATACAGAAACTCATGTCTTCATCTTCCACATCCATGAAAATTGTGGTATGCCATTGTGGAAAAGAAGCTCGTTTGTGCATTTCGAAGCAAGAAAAAAGCAAAGGTAGACTATTTTATACTTGCCCAGATTCACTAAGTGGTCTTGGATGCTCCTTTTTTGTTTGGGCCGATGAATACGAAATCCACGGACAAGGAACGTGTTCACACGGAATGTTTCCGGGCATGGTGAGGAGAATTGACTCACTTTTGCTTGAAAATCAAGAGCTCAACAACAAGCTGAATAATGCAAAAGTAGTTGGTGAAATCTATAAGGATTCATCTGACCACCTAACATCAGAAGTAGAATTTCAAGCTGGACAAGTTCAAGAGCTAAAGAAGCAGAGGAACTTTCTTATCATGGCCATAATATATTCTGTGTTCTACCTTATATGTTCAAATTTATAGGCTGGATGTAATCCTAAGTTTATGTCTCTAATATATATGTATTGCTAAATTTATGCCTCTAATATGTATTGCTAAGTTTATGTAATGCTAAGTGTATGCATGTAATGTAACCACAACAACAACCTTTCTTCAAGGCAATTTTCAATGAAAATGTTGTTTATCTATCACATAGAGTCTCCCATCACATTCACATTCACATAAACACAAACATAAAAAAACAAAGTACATTCAAACATAAATGAAGATCCAATACAGATAACATCCAAAATCACACATAAAACATAACTAAAATTAATATACACATTCTTAACACATAAAACACACATAACTAAAATTAAACAACTAATACTTAAACATAAAAGTAAATAGTTCAACAATAATGCAGATAAAAATAAATAGTTCTACGAGACATAAAAGTAAATAGTTATACGAGACATAAAAATAAAATTGTTCAACACATAAAAAAAAAAAAAAAAATTGTTCAAAGTCACTCAATCACCATAGAGGAATATATCAAGGTCATCATCGTTGCCAACGAACTGCTGACCCACCATGTCATCATCCTGCATGGTCGGGACATAGGCTGAGGGGGCTGGGGGAACAGGCACGTTCACGTTGGCCGTCGGTGGAGGAGCTTGCATGGTTCTCTGATAAACCTCCTCGATCTTCTCGTCCGACCACCCGAACTCTCGACCCATATTCATATGCATCACATGGATGTAATGGTTGAATTGTGCCATCATATCAGGAGTTGGGGTGGAAGATACGGAACCCTGCAATGCCGTCTGGGACGGACCAACGCCGGACCTGATATCAACGCTCATACGACCAAGGCCCAGAACTCGTCCGCGGGTGGTGGGGGCAACTTCCAAATAAGCCCGGTCCACCTCCTCGACTGTAGGGGAACTGTTGGTTCCGGCTTGAGTAGGGTCGACTTGAGTTCCGATCTCGGCCATCCTCCGGTTCATCTCCAACTACATAATTAATAATTTTAAATTAATAGAATAAACTATAAAAAATGTATTTAATTAAACAATTTTATTACTTACGTGGAGGTTAGTTGTGCGCTCGTATGTGGATTGTTGTGTACTCTCGTTAAACGGATGAGCAATGCTCATCCGGTCCAAGTGAGTGGGTACACGCCCCGTCTCCCGTTCCTAATAATTAAATTTATGTATTATATATACTAAATAATTAAATTTATTGAAATTAATTAAAAAATTAATAAACACTTACAATGACAATCGACTGCTCAAGGATGGACCGGGCTCCACACCGATGCCTGGACATCCCACCCCCAACGTCGGATCTCCGGTTGGCCTTAGCAATCTCACACTTCCTGATGTACGCAGGATCCAACCACTCCCTCATCAATGAATCCCACAACACAACATCATTAGCATCCTTACCCAAGCTCTGCGTCATCACATCCCTCAGCCATGCCATTCTCCATTCGTACATTAAATCCTTATACCGCTCTTGCGCCGATTTACTGAAATACTTGAACATAGCCTGGTCTGAGTACATATCCCGATCCCAACTGACATGTTTCTGCACATATAATAAATTCTTTATTATTGAACAAATTAACAAACATTAATTAAATAATTAAGTAATTAATTACTACCTGAAATTCCTCGAAGTACGCCCACTTTTTTTTGTTTTGGGACCTTCGACCAGGTAATTGCACTCGCAGAGATCGGTAAAGAGCCAAAAGCAATCGTGCATGCCCTGGAGACCTCGTTACCAGGTATCAATCTGTGACATTAATTAACAAACAAAACACATTATAAATTAAAACGAATGCGAAATTAATTATTAATTATTAAACAATAAAAGTATTTAATTAATTACACTCCTCTATCGACCCAAACGGGCTGCCGACCATCCCGAGCAGGAACAGCAGGATGCTCCCGGGCAGACGACTGAGACGATAGCGGAGGCGACGGGTGTGGAATGGGTGGCGGAGGCGACGACAATGGTGTCCGAGGCAGTATAGGCGGCGCCTCGGGTCTAAGTGTGGCTCGGCTCTTCCTCGATCGGCTACGTGACCCGGAGGCCCCGTGAGATCCCGAGCCACCAGCACCATCTCCAGTCATCTATTTAATTTAAACATTCAAATTAATAAATATATATATATAATACTAATTAATTAATAATAAATTTCTTAATTTAATAAAAAACAATAATCTAATAAATTAAAATTTAATCCCTAAATAATAATCTATTTTAATCAATAATAACCTATTTTAATAAATAATTTTTTATTCAATCAACAATACCTAATTTAATCAATAATAACCTATTTTAATAAATAATTTCTATTTTATTCAACAATAACTAATTTAATCAATAATTTCCAATTTTAATTAACAATTTTCTATTTTAATTAACAATCTATAACCTAATAAATTTAGTAACAATTTACTAACTTTAAAATAACAATTTCCTAATATAATTAACAAAGCCCCTAATTTAATCAATAATTTCACAATTAGTAAATCAACAATATTAATCTAGCTAATTATAACGTACAATATCATAATTTAATTATGTAATTAACTCCACTCCAACGTATATGCAAATTAAACAATAATATCCATTATATATATAACATCAATTATGCAAAACATGCAATATCGATCTTAACAAATTAATCACATCAATTTATTATAAATAACTATATACATCAACTATATATAGGCAATTATCCACGTACAATATCAACTAATTAATTAGATATATCAACTACATACATGCAAACTAATTAACTATATACATCAACTACAAACAATTTTATATTAATCTATATAACAAATTAAATTAACACATGCAATTTAATTCATAATTATAGGCATTACAATATAATTTAAAAATTAATTATTAACAAATTAAGAAAGCGTACCGTATAGATTTTCTAATCGAGAGATCACCTCGACAAAGCCTCTTCGCGCGATGAAGACGAACGAACACGAACGAGAAAGAGGGAATTTTTTTCTTTCTTTCGAAAGAGTAATCTGTATGCAGATTATATACAAAAAAAATTACCTTTACCGACGGAAATTTTCGTCGGTAATGACCACATTTAATTTTGGGAGTCGGTCAAGAGGCGGTTAGTTAAGGCGGGTCGGTTACCGACGGAAATTTCCGTCGGTAAGGACGAATTTAAAAAATTACGCGCCCGTTTAGTGGTTCATGTGAGGGCCCAATAATATGGCGCGGTTACCGACGGATAATATCCGTCGGTAACCCTAATTCACAATGCCGACTGAAAATATCCGTCGGCCGGTGACCCAAAAACGACACCGTGTAGAGAGTTCTGTGTGTCCGTCGGCATTTCCGTCGGTATTCCGTCGGTAAAGCCGATGGAAATTGAATTCTGTCGGCAGAGTCTTCTGACTTTCAATTCCGTCGGTATAGCCGACGGAAAGGTTATCCGTCGGTATATTTCCGTCGGCAAAACTGCGCGTTTTTGTAGTGTTACCAGAAACTGTGCATGTTCTCTATTGAGAACTATGACTTCTAGAAGATAAGGATGAGAGCTCATTTGGCCCGTCTACATGATGAAATGCTAAGGGTGATCACTAAAGGTCCATTTATGTTCATGAAGTCAAATACAAATGTTACGGAAGCCCAAAGATTAGCTGGAGCACAAGAAATTCCAAAAGATGATGATGAGCTCACTCTTGAAGAGAGAAAGAAGCAGAATCTCAATTTTGTGGCAATGAACACACTATATCAAACCAATCCAAATGTTATAATCGGTAGAGTGTTTCACTACACAACTGCAAAGGAGATTTGAGACACATTAGCTCTAATGTGTGAAGAAACGGACAATATCAAGGAAAACAAACTGCATGTGTTGCTGTTCTAAAGTATGAGCAGTTCTCAATGAAATCTGATGAAAATATTGATCAACTAGATGGAAGGTTCACGAACATCATGAATGAAATCAAGTCACTTGGAAAGGAATACTCCAAGAGAGAAGTGGCCTTGAAGATCTTTAGGAGCTTGACATCCAAATGGAATGTGTATGTTGTCATGACGCATAATACAAAGAATCTGTCAAAACAGCCAATGCAGCAAGTGTTCTCAGAACTCAAGGCATATGAATATGACTTGAACAGGAAGAACAACACTGAAGAACCTGAAAGCAAAGGAATTGCACTAAAGGCCAACTCGAATGAACAAACTTAAGGCCAACTCTCCTCATAGGCACAATAAAATGAGACAACCAAAACCCTTCATGCCAAAGGTAATGGTCATCAATATGCCCATCCTCAAAGATTCCCTCAAGATGCACAAAGAACTCATAAGTTCAGGAGAAATGACAACTCTCCTGAAACATACAGGGAAAAACTGTGCATGTTGATGCTAGAGAAGAACAACTTAGCCACCTTGAATCAATCAGGGTTATTAGGCAAGTTTGGGTTCCTAAAGGTACATCTAACCTCTCAGGGCCCAAAATTCAAAGGGTACCTAAAGCTTGATTATTGCAGGTACCTAAGGACCACAAGAAGATGGGGAGTCTGAACAAAAAGACATCATGGTTCTTGGACAGTGGATGTTCAAGGCACATGACTGGAAACAAAACACTCCTCACTAAATTCATTGAACAAGAAGGTCTTAATGTCACATTTGGAGACAGCTCACAAGCAGCAACAAAAGGTTATGGTACCTTGATAATTGGTAATGTCAAGGTATCCAATGTGTCTGTTGGGATATGAATATCCTTAGTTTTGTTTTGATAAACCAAACCAAACATGTAATAGGATAAGTTGTATTGTATAGACAACTTTATTATACATCTTGTAATAGATAGGACTCTGGTTAGAAGAGAAGACTTGTCAAATGCTCAAGAAGAGAAGAGAAGACCAAGACCAGAAGTCTCCTGATAAGATGAGTTGAACTCATCTTACAGGATAAGTAGAGTAAAAACAGCAGAGTAAAGACAGCAGCTGAGAAGAACCAGCAGCTGTGTAAAAACAGCTGAGTAAAGACAGCAGAGTAAAGACAGCAGCTGAGAAGAAACAGCAGCTGTGTAAAGACAGCTGAGTAAAGACAGCTGAGTAAAGACAGCAGCTGAGAAGAAACAGCAGCTGAGTAAAGACAGCAGCTGAGAAGAAACAACAGCTGTGTAAAGACAGCTGAGTAAAGACAGCAGAGTAGAAGTCTTCTTACCAGCAGAGTAGAAGTCTTCTTACCAGCAGAGTGAAGTCTTCTTACCAGCAGAGTGAAGTCTTCTTACGAGCAGAGTAGAAGTCTTCTTACACAATTAAAGGAAGACCAATCACAGCTGAAATCAAGGATTGACAAGATATGTGCACAAGAAAGGAAAGTCAAAGATATGATTGAAATTACATGACAATGGTAATATTCAATCATATCAAATCAAGAGATTGTCAATTCCTCAATTAGTGGAGATTTGAATTGCTATCATCCAACGGTAACATTCAAACATCAACACTATATAAATGAGCTCATACATCATTCGGAGGAGAGTGAAGAGGTGTGAGATGCAGAGGTCGAGCAAAGTGCTTAAAGTCCAGAAATAAGAAGAGCTCAAGAAGATCATTCATGAAAATTCAACACGCATCACCTCATCTCCAGTGAGTGAACTCATACCATCTAAGCCAGTTTAACCACTCATATATATCCATAGCTTAGAGATAATTTCCCAATCCTAGCATGAGGCTAAAACAGATTGTAAGGGAAATTCTCACCTAGTTCATATACACAAAACCCACCTTCTACCATAAAACTCTAGAAGTCAAGTTGAGTGTTCGTCACTGTAAAGAGTCCAAGTGCTCTATAATCACTTGTGGAGTGCAAGTGCAAGTGCTTACAATCACTTGTGGGGAAGTGCAAGTGCTTACAATCACTTGTGGAGACCGTAGCTGTTAGGACGGCTCAGATCTCAAAGTCGTACCCTTGGGACTATAAAGGACAAGGCCCTTGTATTTTTTGGTAAATTAAAGGGATTAAACATCACGTTAGGACGTGAGAGTGGACGTAGGAACGTATATCCGAACCACTATAAATTAATGTGTTATTTACATTTCTGCACTTTACATTGCAAGTCTTTACATACATATTTGTGCATAAAATGTTTTACACACTGTATTTATTAAATAGACGAGTATAATATTTATGGGCATACTACAATTCCGCACTTAACTCCGATAAGTAATTAATCAGTCGACTAACTAGTCCTAGGCCCCTAGTGAAATCAGCGGACTAGTTACTTTGAAGAGTTAGTTTATTTTCCACACAATCAGCAGATATCAAGTCAGCTGATCTTACACTCGTCTCAGGGACCAACAAGTGGTATCAGAGCCGTGTGTTCAAAAGACCATTGCTTAGAATTTTTGATTTTCGAAAATCTGCACTTTTTCTGTTATTTTCAGAATTTAGCGTGTGAGTACACTCTTTAAAGTGGAATTGATATTTTGAATCGAACTCACTGCTATGCAGTGATGTGTAATGCTTTTTGGCCAAATTCCATCGTTTGAGCCATCAAAAACACGTTTTACTGTTTTCAATGGTCACCTGAATAGATCCATTTTTGAAAAACTGTTTTTGCATGCATTTTGTTTTCATAAAAATCATACTTGCTTGTATTGGGATAATTGTGTGTTAAGAACAGGTCAACAACTAAGGGGGAACTTCAGCTCAGCTGAGTTCTAGCCCTATCTGGATTTACACGCGTATGAGCAAGAAGAGGAGATCAAGATGATCAAGTTGTTAGAAGACCTGAAGGCAAGAAGAGCTTAATTGGAAGTCGTCTGATTTGCAACATATCAGCTGAAGAGTAGATAAGAAGACCTTTGTAATAGCTGATTAGGTGAGTCCGTGCTTGTAAAGTGCAATATTAATAAAACTCATCTTTTTATAGCTTTTGGAGATAACATCTAGTTATCTCATCTGATGACAACTTCTCATTGTCCTCATACAAACACCTTCTGTTTTTACTCTTCTGCACTATTATATGGACTCTAGCACTGTCTGTTCTTTATTGCTTCAGTTAGTGTTAGATGATTTGGTTATATCAAAAAGGGGGAAATTGTTGGGATATGAATATCCTTAGTTTAGTTTTGATAAACCAAATCAAACATGTAATAGGATAAGTTGTATTGTATAGACAACTTTATTATACATCTTGTAATAGATAGGACTCTGGTTAGAAGAGAAGACATGTCAATGCTCTAGAAGAGAAGACCAAGACCAGAAGTCTCCTGATAAGATGAGTTGAAATCATCTTACAGGATAAGAAGAGTAAAAACAACTGAGTAAAGATAGTAGAGTAAAGACAGCAGCTGAGAAGAAACAACAGCTGTGTAAAGACAGCTGAGTAAAGACAGCAGAGTAAAGACAGCAGCTGAGAAGAAACAGCAGCTGTGTAAAGACTGCTGAGTAAAGACAGCAGAGTAAAGACAGCAGCTGTGTAAAGACAGCTGAGTAAAGACAGCAGAGTGAAGTCTTCTTACCAGCAGAGTAGAAGTCTTCTTACCAACAGAGTGAAATCTTCTTACCAGCAGACTAGAAGTCTTCTTACACAATTAAAGGAAGACCAATCACAGCTGAAATCAAGGATTGACAAGATATGTGCACAAGAAAGGAAAGTCAAAGATATGATTGAAATTACATGACAATGGTAATATTCAATCATATCAAATCAAGAGATTGTCAATTCCTCAATTAGTGGAGATTTGAATTGCTATCATCCAACGGTAACATTCAAACATCAACACTATATAAATGAGCTCATACATCATTGGGAGAAGTGAAGAGGTGTGAGATGCAGAGGTCGAGCAAAGTGCTTAAAGTCCAGAAATAAGAAGAGCTCAAGAAGATCATTCATGAAAATTCAACACGCATCACCTCATCCCCAGTGAGTGAACACATACCATCTAAGCGAGTTTAACCACTAATATATATCCATAGCTTAGAGAGAATTTCCCAATCCTAGCATGAGGCTAAAACAGATTGTAAGGGAAATTCTCACCTAGTTCATATACACAAAACCCACCTTCTACCATAAAACCCTAGAAGTCAAGTTGAGTGTTCGTCACTGTAAAGAGTCCAAGTGCTCTATAATCACTTGTGGAGTGTAAGTGCAAGTGCTTACAATCACTTGTGGGGAAGTGCAAGTGCTTACAATCACTTGTGGAGACCGCAGCAGTTAAGGAACTGGCTCAGATCTCAAAGTCCTACCCTTGGGACTATAAAGGACAAGGCCCTTGTAATTTTTGGTAAATTAAAGGGATTAAACATCACGTTAGGACGTGAGAGTGGACGTAGGAACGTATATCCGAACCACTATAAATTAATGTGTTATTTACATTTCTGCACTTTACATTTCAAGTCTTTACATTCATATTTGTGCATAAAATGTTTTACACGCTGTATTTATTAAATAGACGAGTATAATATTTATGGGCACACTACAATTCCGCACTTAACTCCGATAAGTAATTAATCCGTCGACTAACTAGTCCTAGGCCCCTAGTGAAATCAGCGGACTAGTTACTTTGAAGAGTTAGTTTATTTTCCACACAATCAGCAGACATCAAGTCAGCTGATCTTAGTTTAATTGTTGGGATATGAATATCCTTAGTTTAATTTTGATAACCAAATCAAACATGTAATAGGATAAGTTGTATTTTATAGACAACTTTATTATACATCTTGTAATAGATAGGACTCTGGTTAGAAGAGAAGAGAAGACAAAGACCAGAAGTCTCCTGATAAGATGAGTTGAACTCATCTTACAGGATAAGAAGAGTAAAAACAGCTGAGTAAAGACAGTAGAGTAAAGACAGCAGCTGAGAAGAAACAGCAGCTGTGTAAAGACAGCTGAGTAAAGACAGCAGAGTAAAGACAGCAGCTGAGAAGAAACAACAACTGTGTAAAGACTGCTGAGTAAAGACACCTTAGTAAAGACAGCAGCTGTGTAAAGACAGCTGAGTAAAGGCAGCAGAGTGAAGTCTTCTTACCAGCAGAGTAGAAGTCTTCTTACAAGCAGAGTGAAGTCTTCTTACGAGCAGAGTAGAAGTCTTCTTACACAATTAAAGGAAGACCAATCACAGCTGAAATCAAGGATTGACAAGATATGTGCACAAGAAAGGAAAGTCAAAGATATGATTGAAATTACATGACAATGGTAATATTCAATCATATCAAATCAAGAGATTGTCAATTCCTCAATTAGTGGAGATTTGAATTGCTATCATCCAACGGTAACATTCAAACATCAACACTATATAAATGAGCTCATACATCATTGGGAGAAGTGAAGAGGTGTGAGATGCAGAGGTCGTGCTTAAAGTCCAGAAATAAGAAGAGCTCAAGAAGATCATTCATGAAGATTCAACACGCATCACCTCATCCCCAGTGAGTGAACTCATACAATGTAAGCCAGTTTAACCACTCATATATATCCATAGCTTAGAGAGAATTTCCCAATCCTAGCATGAGGCTAAAACAGATTGTAAGGGAAATTCTCACCTAGTTCATATACACAAAACCCACCTTCTACCATAAAACCCTAGAAGTCAAGTTGAGTGTTCGTCACTGTAAAGAGTCCAAGTGCTCTATAATCACTTGTGGAGTTCAAGTGCAAGTGCTTACAATCACTTGTGGGGAAGTGCAAGTGCTTACAATCACTTGTGGAGACCGCAGCAGTTAAGGAACTGGCTCAGATCTCAAAGTCCTACCCTTGGGACTATAAAGGACAAGGCCCTTGTAATTTTTGGTAAATTAAAGGGATTAAACATCACGTTAGGACGTGAGAGTGGACGTAGGAACGTATATCCGAACCACTATAAATTAATGTGTTATTTACATTTCTGCACTTTACATTTCAAGTCTTTACATACATATTTGTGCATAAAATATTTTACACACTGTATTTATTAAATAGACGAGTATAATATTTATGGGCACACTACAATTCCGCACTTAACTCCGATAAGTAATTAATCAGTCGACTAACTAGTCCTAGGCCCCAAGTGAAATCAGCGGACTAGTTACTTTGAAGAGTTAGTTTATTTTCCACACAATCAGCAGACATCAAGTCAGCTGATCTTACAATCGTCTCAGGGACCAACAAGTGGTATCAGAGTCGTGTGTTCAAAAGACCATTGCTTTGAATTTTTTATTTTCGAAAATCTGCACTTTTTCTGTTGTTTTCAGAATTTAGCGTGTGAGTACACTTTTTAAAGTTGAATTGATGTTTTGAATCGAACTCACTGTTATACACTGACGTGTATTGCTTTTTGGCCAAATTCCATCATTTGAGCCATCAAAAACACGTTTTACTATTTTCAATGGTCACATGAATAGATCCGTTTTTGAAAAATTGTTTTGCATGCACTTTTGTTTTCATAAAATTCATACTTGCATGTATTTGGATTATTGTGTGTTAAGAACAGGTCAACAACTAAGGGGGAACTTCAGCTCAGCTGAGTTCTAGCCCTATTTGGATTTACACGCGTATAAGCAAGAAGAGGAGATCAAAATGATCAAGTTGTTAGAAGACCTGAAGGCAAGAAGAGCTTAATTGGAAGTCGTTTGATTTGCAACATATCAGCTGAAGAGTAGATAAGAAGACCTTTGTAATAGCTGATTAGGTGAGTCCGTGCTTGTAAAGTGCAATATTAGTAAAACTCATCTTTTTAGCTTTTGGAGATAACATCTAGTTATCTCATCTGATGACAACTTCTCATTGTCCTCATACAAAAGCCTTCTGTTTTTACTCTTCTGCACTATTATATGGACTCTAGCACTGTCTGTTCTTTATTGCTTCAGTTAGTGTTAGATGATTTGGTTATATCAAAAAGGGGGAAATTGTTGGGATATGAATATCCTTAGTTTAGTTTTGATAAACCAAATCAAATATGTAATATGATAAGTTGTATTGTATAGACAACTTTATTATACATCTTGTAATAGATAGGACTCTGGTTAGAAGAGAAGACTTGTCAAATGCTCAAGAAGAGAAGACCAAGACCAGAAGTCTCCTGATAAGATGAGTTGTGTAAATATTTATGGGCACACTACAATTCCGCACTTAACTCCGATAAGTAATTAATCAGTCGACTAACTAGTCCTAGGCCCCTAGTGAAATCAGCGGACTAGTTACTTTGAAGAGTTAGTTTATTTTCCACACAATCAGTAGACATCAAGTCAGCTGATCTTACACTCGTTTCAGGGACCAACAGTGTCTTATGTGGCTGGTCTCAAATATAATCTCCTAAGTATAAGTCAGTTCTGTGATAAAGGTTATAATGTTGAGTTCGTAAGCAATAAATTCATAATCAAAGATAAAACTCAACAAACTCTACTGACTGGAACTAGGAAAGGAAATGTGTATTTTGCTGACTGGGACAAGTCTACTGATGCAGCATATATGCTTTATTGCCAAAAGCTCAAATGAACAAAGTTGGTTATGGCATAAAAGGCTAAACCACCTGAATTTTAAATCCATGAACAAGTTGGCTAGAAATGCATTAGTAAAAGGACTGCCTAATGAGGTTTTCATTAAAGAAAATGTTTGTAAACCATGTCAAGAAGGAAAACAGATTAAAGCTTCATTAATTAAAGGCAAACCAGTCATCTCTACTGAAAGAGTACTTGAATTACTACATATGGACTTATTTGGACCAATTACCCCTACAAGTATAAATGGAAGAAAATACACATTGGTAGTAGTAGATGATTTCTCTAGGTTCACACGGGTAGTATTTCTCCTTAACAAGAAGGAAACTCAAGTCAAACTCCCTGAACTAATGAAGAGATTGTCAAATGAGAAAAACCTTAACATAATCAAGATAAGATCTGATGAAGGAACTGAGTTCATAAAATAATACATTAATGAGTATTGCACTAAAAATGGAATTGCCTATGAAACTTCAGCAGCTAGAACCCCTCAATAGAATGGGGTACGTAGCTGAAAGAAGAAATAGAACTCTTAAAGAGGCTGCTAGAACTTTAATTACTGATTCAAATCTGCCTAAGAGATTTTGGGTTGAAGCTATAAACATTGCATGCTATACTCAGAATAGATGTTTGATCACTAAGGGTTAAGGCAAAACCACTTATGAACTCTGGAAAGGAAGATTGCCTAAAGTATCTTACTTTCACATATTTGGTTGTAAGTGTTTCTGTCACGCCCCATTTTTCATAAAAGTAGATTTTACGAAAATGCTTGGCAGTTTTAAAATAAAGGGGCATGAACTAAAATTTTAATTCAAAAAATGATTTTACAAATTTATTTAGCAATATAATTACTTAAATTGCAGCGAAAGACTTAATAAATAAATAGCAACTTAAAAGAAATTTAGAATATTAATTGAATCAAGTTTCAAAAGCTCATAAAAAGTTTAATACATAAAATGAAATAACTTAATTACTTCACTAAATATTAATAGATTTGTCATCCACCTCCTCCTTAACCTAAAATGTTAAAAATGAAGGGATGAGTAATGCAAGCACACTCAGTGGGGCCCAGTTGTTCACAATTAAATATTAAACAGATAGTTAAACACATCAATGTAAACAAGAGAACATTGCCACATTCTGAACTGACTGATAAACTGACTGAGCACTGCGAGCCTTGTCAAAGCCAATTTAATGACCCTAGTGATTCTCGAGGACAACTTATATGGTCCCGGACTCGTGAACTAGTCCCTGGCTATCTGATTTCATAACATGGATAACATGGAACATAACACGTAGCAGACACATACAACATATCAAGTAAAACATTTAACAATGAACAACTTTCTCTACTAACCACTGTAGAGGTAAATAATGAATTAGAAAACCCCACCTGAAATGAATGTCGTGGATGCAATGGATGTAACGAAATAACTTTAAGCCTCGTAACCTAAAATAATTAAGTAATGAATCGTTGAAATAATCATCTTATTTTACTACAATATACTAACAATTTAATAAATTAAAAGACTAGGCAGGACACCTAATAAGGATACAAAATTAATTCTGGTCATATTTATGAAAATATATAATATTATTAATGACTTTAGTTTTATGGTGAAAGTGCCTTGTTTTGTTGCTTCTTATCAAAACAAGAGCCACAAGATATTGACGAAGCACTTCAAGATGCAAACTGGATTACACCCATGCAAGTGGAGCTGAACCAGTTTACAGGGAATGATGTATGGGAACTGGTTGACAGACCATCACATCAAGATGTTATTGGAATAAAGTGGGTGTTCAAGAACAAGAAGAATGAGAATGATGTGATAGTCAGAAACAAAGCCAGATTGGTGGCCAAGGGTTATTGTCAATCAGAAGGCATCGACTATGATAAGACATTTGCACCAGTGGCAAGACTTGAAGCTATAAGGTTATTCTTAGCATATGCTACCCACAAGAGGATCAAAGCCTATCAAATGGATGTCAAAAGTGCTTTTCTGAAAGGAGAACTCAAAGAAGAAGTCTATGTGGAGCAACCCCCAGGGTTTGAGGAAGGAAACCAAGTGTACAAACTCATAAAAGCCCTGTATGGACTTATGCAAGCTCCAAGAGCTTGGTATGACACCTTGTCACAATTTCTGTTGGATCATGGTTTTGTCAAAGGGACAGTACATAGAACCCTGTTCAGAATTTGTGAAGGAGAGGACATCCTACCTGTCTAAATATATGTGGATGACATTATATTTGGATCCCCAAATGAGAAGCTTTGTGAGAAATTCTCAAAGCTCATGCAAAGCAAGTTTGAGATGTTGATTCGGTTGTAAATTGCATAAGATTTCATGTGTTTTAGTGATAAACTTTGATGGTTTTACATGCATTTTCATGTTAAGAGGCTTGACTTGATGGAGAAAGGTATGTGAGCTTGTTTTGTAGGAATACGAAGTGAATTAGGCGTCAAAATCACAAAAAGAGTGTCAATCTTTATTGGCACTCATATGAGATGAAACAACGAGGCTGGGGAGCACACACAAAGAGTTTGAGAAGGATCGGGACGGAAAACGGAGGAAGAGGACTGACCATAGGGCCACCCGGCCGGGCCACATTCGGCCTATGGCCGGGCGGCTAACTTGGAGCAATACGAAGGTATGGCCCGACCGGGCCACTTCACCCTCCCGGCCGGGCGGACATGGCTTTCAAAGTACCCAAAGACGAAAGTATGGCCCGGCCGAGCGGCCAGGGCTTTTAAAAGATGTCCCAATACGAAGGTTTCGCCCGGCCGGGCGGCATCACTCGCCTGGCCGGGCCGTTCAAGCACAAAAAATGTTGCAAACTTACGAAAGTTTGGCCCGGCCGGGCCATTTCATCCGCCCGGCCGGGCGGCTCCTTCTTCGGGGGGTTTTTGCCAAAACTCTCCAATTTTGAAGGACTTAAGTGCAATTCTTATTTTGGGACTTCTCACAACATATAAAAAGGGTCCTTAGTCAGATTTGAAAGTGGAGACTACCTTAGAGACTTTCAACATACTTATATGTATGTTGAATTCCATATACCCTATCAACTTCTTCCACATGAAATATTTCCTTTTTCATGAAATCGTACGACGAAAACGTACCACTCGGATCAATTCTGAACATCAGCTTAGTTCTTGAGCTGTCCATGAATTGCTTAGTTACATACATTAGTTACATACAACTTTAGAGAGAGTAGTTATGGAGAAATAGAGGTTCCCAAATTTTTGTTGGAGTAAATGTATTGCTCAGTTGAAGGATTGGATGAAGATAGTATTGCAGTTTATAAAAGCCGCCTTACAACGGATGAACATGGTGTTAGTAAATTCTTCTTTGAGATGCATAACCTTACTTACTCATTATTTGGTCTATCCTGGTCAAATATTGTTATCTTTCTAGAAAAAGGGTTGCCGCATCCTTGTGTCAAGATAAAGAGTGTCAAACACCTTTGCAAAAGCGTGTTTGACTTAGGCAGTTACTAAACCAACAACTAATCAGTTATTAGGAGTTATTTAACTTCTTATTGAGATTAATATATAATTAGTCTCCATCTTGTATTTTAGAATATCATTAATTCCATATACGTTTCTTTTGTAAAAAGCTATGGCTTCTACTACAATAAACTGCTTTCGTTTACAAGTTAATATGGTATCAGTTTTTGGAGCTCCGATCACATTTTGATCTGACGACTCAACAAGCCACCGATCGATTCAGCTTCCGCCTAAACCCAAACCTTGGGTCTTTCATTTTTCTGTTCTGATTAGGGCTTTTCCCTCAGATTTGTTTTCCCCAATTATATTTGTTCTGGGTATTTTCTTTGCTCTTCTATGGCACCAGATCCAACATCCTTTGATCCTGCCAAAAATCCCCTTTCGCCTCTCGTCCTCCATCACAATGACAATCCAGCGGTTGCAATTGTTCTTGATCCTTTAATTGGGTCAAATTTTATTTCTTGGAGCCATGCTGTCAAACGAGGCCTTAGTGTGAAGAACAATTAATTGCCATTAATTGATGGATCCTTCCCTCAACCGGTTGAAGACGACAATCCAACCATTTTTGCAGCGTGGGTTCGCGCCAATGATTTAGTTCTAATGTGGATTCTCATGACTCTCTCTCCCCAGATATCAAACACACCCTGGAGTATTTTTCCTCGGCTAAGGAGGTATGGGATGAATTGCATGTTCGATATACCCGTTCTGATGGAACTAGGGTATATCATCTTGAGAAAAGTCTAAACACCATAACTCAGGGTACGTAGTCAATCTTTAGTTAAATATTATAATCAATTCAAGGGTTTATGGGATGAGTATTTGAGTTTTAGGCCTATATTATCATGTTCTTGCACTGCTATACAAACTTGTGTGTGTGATCTTCCTAAGAAAATACCTAAAACTCAAGAACAGGATGCTGTCCTGAAATTTCTTATTGGCCTTGATGATTCTTACTCTGCTTTTCGGAGCCAATTCCTCCTAACATCCCCTTTTCCTCCATTAGCCAAAGTATTTTCCTTATTGTTACAAGAAGAGTCTCAAAGAACCCTGAACACCCCTCATCCTATTACTCCTGATTATGTGCCCATGCTTGCTAAACAACCTAACTCTAAATTCTATAAGGATAAGAAAACACCTCTTTTATGCAATCATTGTGGTGGTACTTCTCACACTATAGATATGTGTTTTCATTTGATTGGTTTCCCTCCGGGTTGGAAAGGCTCTAGAGGCCCTAGGATCAAACCTGAAAACACATCATCTGCCAATTTGGCACATCCTATTAAAGAGGAACCTGTTCATTCTAACCTCTTGTTAAACCAAGAATTGTTTGAACAATTCATGAATTTTACAAAGACACACCTAGGCCAGCAAGCCTCCCCTTCTCATGCTGCAGCTGGGGCTTTTGTTCCAAAATCGGATCAATTTCAAGATCCAGGTATGTCTTCTTGCTGTACTACTCTAGGCCCAACTTCAACTATATCCAATTGAATTTTAGATGCAGGTGCTACAGATCATATGACATCTGATTTTGCACTTTTTACTTCCCCACCATCTGCATCAAACATAAAGATTAGTTTACCTAATAATGCTATCTCTACAGTTACTTATATAGGAAACATCACTTTAAGTGACTCTCTGACTTTATACAATGTTTTGTATGTTCCTGATTTCACCCATAACTTGTTATCTATTTCACATTTAACTAGATACTCTAGTTGTTCTGTGAATTTTTTATCCTCACACTGTGTTTTGCAGGACATAAACAGCAAGAGGGTGATTGGTTCTGCTGAACAAACAAGAGGCCTCTATATTTTGAAGATTGCTACACACTCTGTACACTCTGCTTTCAAATACTTTTGATTTGTGGCATTATAGATTAGGCCATATTTTTGATAAATACTTGTCTACTATAGGCTAGTTGAATGTAAAAGCTAAACACAAGAATCATGTTTGTAACATCTGTCCTTTGGCTAAACAAAAGAAGAAAGCATTTCCTATTAGTAATTCTGTCTCTTCTTTTGCTTTTAATTTGATTCATTGTGATGTATGGGCCCCTTTTCTATTACTTCTCACTCAGGTCACGAATATTTCTTAACCATAGTAGATGACTACACGAGATGTACTTGGATTTATTTGTTAAAAACCAAATCTGATGTTAAGATCTCTCTACATAATTTTTCAAACATGATACATACTCAGTTTAATGCCAAGATAAAGGTGCTAAGAAGTGACAATGGCACATAATTCTTTCTCCAGGACTTTTATCATGATTTAGGTATTATTCATCAAACATCTTGTGTAGAAACGCCACAACAAAATGGTTTAGTAGAAAGGAAACACCAACATTTACTTCAGGTTGCTAGATCTCTTCTTTTTCAATCTAGTTTACCCCTCACATATTGGAGTGACTGTGTGCTTACTGCTGCCCACTTGATCAATAGAACTCCCTTACCTAAATTGCTTAACAAATCACATTTTCAATTGTTATATGACAAAGATGTGGATTATTCATATATGAGGATCTTTGGATGTCTTTGTTATGCTAACACACTCACAGCTCACATAAATAAATTCCAACCTAAAGCCACTAAATGTGTATTTTTGGGTTATCCTTTTGGGACCAAAGGTTACAAATTGTTGGAATTAAACACTGGAAAAATACTTATTTCTAGAAATGTAAAATTTTTTGAGCATATTTTTCCATTTTCTACTGCTACTTCTAATCCAAACTTACATGTTGGAAATAAACATATGACTTCCTCAACTATTCCACTATCTAAATATGATGATCAATGTTCTGATATGTGTGATCTACCTATTGATTTTGAATAATCACCAAATCAGTGTTCTTCACATACAAATGATCACCATGTTCCTGAATGTATTGACACTACACACACTGCTGATTCTGAATTCACTAATAATCAGTCCATTAGGAGATCTGACAGAACTAGACATCCACCTGCTTATCTTGATGTTTACCATACAAATCTGCCTCTTTCTATTGCTCATACAAAACCTATTGCTAATGCCTCTACCAAACAGGGTAAACAATATCCTATTTCTGAATATTTGTCTACTACTAGACTTTCTAAGTCCTATCTCTCTTTCACAGCCAATATATCCCAAATCATAGAACCAAAAACATATAAACAAGCCATGAAAGATATTAATTGGCAAAAAGCCATGGACTTAGAATTACAAGCCCTGGAGAAGGCTAATACTTGGACACTTGTCCCTCTTCCTTCAAATAAACATACCATTGGTTGTAGATGGATATATAAGGTAAAATATAAACCTAATGGCACTATTGAAAGATATAAGGCTATATTAGTGGCAAAAGGTTACACTCAACAAGAAGGTATTGACTATTTTGACACATACTCTCCTGTAGCTAAAATCACTACTCTTAGGATTTTACTTGCTATAGTTGTTGCTAAAAAGTGGCATTTACATCAACTTGATGTAACCAATGAATTTATACATGGAGATTTGATTGAGAAAGTATACATGTCACCCCCACCAGGGTACAACACTAATAGTATGGTTTGCAAACTAAATAAAAGCTTATATGGCCTGAAACAAGCTTCCAAGCAATGGTTCAACAAACTTTTTGAATCCCTTCTTTCTGTTGGTTATATTCAATCTATAGATGACTCTTCTTTATTTACTAAAGTTACTACTACTTAATTTACTGTTATACTTTGTTATGTAGATGATCTTATTGTCACTGGAAATTCTTTAAAAGATATCACTTTCATAAAATATCACCTACAAAAACAATTTACTATAAAAGATATATCTTGGTCCTTTAAAATATATTCTGGGTATTGAGGTGGCCAAGAATAATGATGGTTTACATTTGTGTCAAAGGAAATATACCTTAGACTTGCTACATGAGTTTCGCTATTTGGAGAGCAAACCATTTTCCACCACTATGGATCAAAAACACACTTTTCGCAATATAGATGCTCCTTTGCTTACTGACCCTTCTTCTTATAGGAGCATTGTTGGCAAATTGTTATACTTAACAATAACTACTACAGATTTGGCCTTGGAGAGCTTTGAAAAGAGCTCTCCAAGTGGGAGCTATCCAAGCTAAATTGCACTTGGAGAGCTTTTAAAAGCTCTCCAAGTGCTTTTAAAAGCTCTCCAAGTGCAATTTAGCTTGGACAGCTCCCACTTGGAGAGCCCTTTTCAAAGCTCTCCAAGGCCAAATCTGTAGTAGTAATCCAGGCCAAGGCATTTTTTTATTCTTCTACTAATGATTTTAAACTTCATGCTTCCACTGATTCAGATTGGGCTAGATGTCAAGTTACACGTCGAAGTGTCACAGGATATGCCATATATTTAGGCAATTCTCTTATCTCCTGGAAATCGAAGAAGCAACAAACTGTCGCAAGATCTTCTGCCGAGACTGAATATAGGGCTATGGCCTCTACCACTTGTGAAGTCCAATGGATCCTATACCTTCTACAGGACCTACACATCACTCATACTCAGCCAGCAGCCGTGTACACGGATAGCAAGTATGCTTATGCTATGGCACACAACCCCTGTTTCCATGACAAGACAAAACATATTTCAATTGACATTCACTTCACACGGGAAAAGATTCAACAAGGCATAATCAAATTGATCCACATACCAACTGAAGATAATCTTGCCGACATCATGACCAAGCCCCTATCCCCTGCTCCTTTCAACAAATTCAAGAACAAAATGGGCCTTTTGAACATACACGCTCATTTTGAGGGGGGTGTCAAGATAAAGAGTGTCAAACACCTTTGTAAAAGCGTGTTTGACTTAGGCAGTTACTAAACCAACAACTAATCAGTTATTAGGAGTTATTTAACTTCTCATTGAGATTAATATATAATTAGTCTCCATCTTGTATTTTAGAATAACATTCCATATACACCCTCCTCTTCCTAGGATTTGCGGATGCGTCGACGCAGGAGGGTATTTTGAACTCTCAAGCCTCCATTTCAGATCTTGTGTGTGTGTTTCCCCATCTGGAAATGTGAGAGAAAAGAGAAATAAATATTTGAAAATGAGATAGGGAAAGAGAGAGAGAGAATATTAATTGTTTGAGAGAATATGTATTCCATTTTTTGCATAATCACTTATGATGTGCAGACATTATATCATATACCTTTTCATAATTAATTTATTTCTTTATTAATATGGACGAAATGCATACATAGAGTTGGAAATGATCGAAAGAGCAAACAAACGTAACGCTGGAAATGAAAGAGCAAAATTAATTAGAGGCGGGTCAGTGTAGGGGACATAAAATTGGGCAGTCATTGAGAAGACATTTGGTTTCTTTTGCTTTGCATGCTATTCCGCAGACTGTGTCACCTACTGGTTCAGCTATTCTTATCGACAAACAAGTCTGCAAACAGTCCACCGCATTCTGCAAGCATTTGTTGCAACATTCCACAACATCCTCATCTTCATCCTGCGCAACTAACACTTGAAACAACACCAACAATGCTAAAATATAAGCAACCATACAATTCATCTTTAAACCCATTATATTCCCAATCAAGTTTTTCTTTCTTAATTTGTATATATATATATTCACTAATCAATTAATTTCTAGTAGTACATTTTTAAACTAAACCCACAATGGTAATACAACTCATACTTATGTCGAACAGCCTGTTTTTTATATTCATATATATATATATATATATATAGAGAGAGAGAGAGATCGCATAATTGACTAAATCATTTAGGGGGGAGAGGTTGTGTCTAGTATAAAAGGGAGCCCCTAAGAATCTAATAATACATGCAATTGATTTTAGTGATTTAAATGGTAGGAGATACAAAATTTTAAGGGGCAAAGACCATTGTGCCCTTCTCTATTTCACATTAGTTGTCTTGAAAGGGGCAAAACAAATTTCAAAAGTCAATAAGCAGTCTAATCAACCTGCAAATCACACTACCCCTCTAACTCCAATCTTCTCTCTCTCATTTAATTTCTCTCCCCTTTTCTCTCTCTCATTTATTTCCTCTCTCTTCTCTCTCAAATTGGAGTGGACGTTCGACACCCCTCTCCATTTTCCGGCGGCCTCCAACGACGCCGGCGACACGGGTGGTGGGTTCCCGGCCTCCATCTTCCTCGGCCCACTCCCGGCTTCGTCTACTAAGGTTTGTTCGAAACCCTCCTCCCTCCACGCCGCTGCTGCTACTCTCTCACCACCGCCTCCGTTTGAAGGCCGCCGCCGCCCCTCTGTTTGAAGAAGAAAGATGTTCGTGCCTCCTCCTCCTCCGATTTTTTCCTCTGATTTTTTTCATTTTAAGTTAGTTTTTGAATTTTCTGTATTCTTTTAATTTTCTGGTTCTTATTCCTCCGATTTGCTGGGTCCTTTAAATTTTCAGATTTTTTTATGTTGAGAGGTCAGATCCTTGATTTTTTTATGTTTTTCCTTATTATATTTCTTGATGAGTTTATAATGTGAAATTTGTAAAAAAAATTGAAGCAAAAGACATGTCTTTTTGGTGTGGAAGTTTGAGATCTTTGATTTTTTTATGGTGTTAATAGGGTTTTTTATGGCCTGAAAGCGGCCCTTCACAACGTCGCCGGAGATCCACATCTCACCCTGTTGCCAACAATTTCCCAGGCGGCGGCCGCCGCCCAGTATATTAGGCTAGTCATTGGGCCTGGTAATGGGCATGGACTAGTGTTTCCCAATTTTTCAATCACTACCCCACAACTTTCATCAATACACCCCCTCAATTACCATTTGGATATAGATGTATTTTTTATCTGCATTAATTCAAATTTTACTTGAATTTTTTTTTATTCATTTTTTTCCAAAAATTTAAGTCAGATTTTTTATTGAATTTTTTTAATTTATATTTTTTTTGTTTTAAATTGATTTTAATTTTTTTTCTCTCTCTTCATTCAAAAGTAAGTCTTTGACTTGTCCATATCATACCTTTTTATCCACTTAATTCAATTTTTTGAATTTTTTTATTCAAATTATTATTTACATTTTATGATGATATATTGAACATTGTATGATATATTAAAAAATTTAAATTATGTGTTATTAATTTTTTTTTTTGAATATAATTATTGAATATTAATATATATTGAATATAATTATTGAATATCAATATATATTGAATATAATTATAGAATATCCATATAATATATTAAAATAGTTGCTGCTCAATACCAGGAGCAACTTAAAACAGCAAATTCAAAATCAATTCAATTACACTAATCTTTAGCATATTGAATGTACTTAAATATTGAATACGATGACACGATTGTTGAACATATATAATTACATTTAATTAAAATGTTCACATACTAGACTAGATATATCCAGAAAATATGAAATAAAATAACAAAAGTAAAGAAATCGTACTAAATCTTTGCAATTAGAATGGGTAGAAATAAAAAACGCTTGAGACACATGCTCTTAAGTCACATCTGATGCAGGAGTACTAATAAATCTATTTTTTTTTATTAATTGTAACATAAATCTAATTTAAGAAATTCAAATAGTAAAATTTGTACACAAAGGCAGTTTTTTTATTCAAGGTCAATGAGATCATTATTGTCTTATAATGTATAAGGCTGAAAAGACCTCTAGTAATTCTATAATCTTTGTCACTGTTCATATAATGGAAAAAATGAATTAGATGATGTCATATATGTGATCATGTGAGTTGATTTTACGATTAGACATTCTACTTTAAAATAATTTTAGGCACTGAGCAAATCAAGCACCTCGACCTCCCATGACCAGAAACACCAACACCAGTACTTGCCATACTTGTTTTCTTTTTCGGGATGGTCAAGGGAACAAACTTGCCATGTTTCGCCGCCATCCATCGTCACCTCAACCCTTGTCACTTTCTTTCCACCGCCTGTAAGAAACGTATCCAATTTCCATTAATAAATCGATGACATCATATCGACGAATATGAAAAAAAATTATAAGTATGTATTCCATTAATAAATCGATGACATCATATCGACGAATATAAAAAAAATTATAAGTATGTATTTCATTAATAAATCGATGACATCATATCGACGAATATAAAAAAAATTATTAGCATGAATGTATATCTACTTAATTAAGTCAAAGATTGTAGCATCCATATATGTTTAAATACGTGCCTTGATTGTTCTGTAGACTAATTCCCGGCGTCTTGTTAAGCCCATCATTTCAATGCCTTTTTCCCATTACGTATGCTAAAAGAATATGAGTTGAAAAACCATACTGTTGATGTTACATTTTGTGCCTCGTGCAACCTCTAATATACTTTTATTTTAATTTTTTTTTTTCATAATCACCCGTGCGATTATTACTCTATAGAAGTACTAAGAATGAACATGTTTCAAAAAACTTATTGTTTACGTTATATTTTTCTAACTCATTAAAATTTTGTTCATCTAAAAAACGCGTTCAGAATCTTCTTTGTCAAATGACACTTCCACCTTTCTTCCCACGTCAAACATCAATCCTGTCATATTCTGCTACAGTGGACGATTGTGATGAGCATAGAAGTGATTGAAGAATAGGGCTTAGCGAACCAGAATTTATAGAAGGAATGGAGAAGAAGAATGGGGGATTGCATGTTTCTTTGACTAACGTGTCTATGATCCAGCAATTGAAGAAATACGTGTCTATGATCCAGCAATTGAAGAAATTCGTGTCGACTATGATCCAACAATTGAAGAAATACATGTCTATGATCCAACAATTGAAGAAATACGTGTCTATGATCTAACGAACAGATCCTCACCCTAGACTTAAGTTTGTGTCTATGATCTAACGAACAGATCCAACAATTCAAAGATGATATCTAAACTTGTTTTGCATTTTACTCCCTGAATTAAGTTTGTGTTTTTACTCCAGTACTTAGTTTATTTCAATTTGCATTTTTACTCCATAATTAGTAACTTAGACCGCTTTGCTTGGCTAAAAAAATAATCGGGAGAGTTCTCAAACCTTAAATACATTAGGAAAAATAAAATAAAAACTATGCGACTCGTGCGAATAAGGCGCAATGTCATTACTCAGACAACTTATAATGCAGTGAATTAATTGTTACAATATATAGTCAATGAATCAGCACGATGCCCATTTTAAAACGATTTAACATGAATAGAGTCTTTTAAACATAAAATTAACGATTTAACATGATTTTTGGGATTAAATTGACACATTTAACTTTTTCAGAAATATTTCAAATAAGATAGAAAAATGATGGGACTAAATTGACTTCTATCTCTTTTTTGAATCACCCGTGCGTTTATTACTTTTTAGACTAACAAAAAAAATTTGCTGAAAAATCTAACTGGTGATGTTACATTTTGTGACTCATGAGCGGAAATTTAACTTGGAGGAAAATCTGATCATTTCAAATCTTGAAAATTATGTATTTAACCTTAAACATGTTAAGAAAAAAATCAACTAAACAAGATGCCTCGTGCGAATAAAGAGCAGAGACATTATTTACATAATGTATAATTCAATTTCTTGTAATATGAAAGTTATCTAACCTTAAATATATTATATAAAATCAAGAAGCAATGTGCCTCGTGCGAATAAGGAGCAATGTCATTACACGAACAATGAATAATTTCTAATAATATGAAAGTTGTTATAATAAATAGATTACTATATATTATTTAACTCAATGAATTTCCTTGACAACATATAACGATTCACTTTAACTTAAACTTCATTTTTCTTTACAGGTTGCTCTTTTCTATGAAGATGGCCGCCCTGTTGATGGTAAGGGTGTCGGTAGGAAAGTTCTTGACCGCGTTCGGGATACCTATGAAAGTGAATTGGGAGGCAAGGAATTCGCTTATGATGGGGAGAAAAGTTTATTCATTGTTGGTTCTCTTCCGCGTAATAAACTCGAGTTAACAGTTATGCTTGAGGATGTTACGTCTAGTAGGTGTGTATGGTATCTGCTATTTCAGTTTGCGGCTTTTGTATTATTGTGTGTATCTCTTTACAATAGTGGTTTGTTTTGCTGCTTTCAGAAACAATGGGAATACGAGCCCAGGAAATGCGAGCCCTAATGACAGTGATAGGAAACGGTTAAGACGCCATGAAACCTTCAAAGTGGAGATTCCTATGCAGGCCATTGCAAATGCTTTACGGGGCCAGGAAAATGAAAATTCTATGGAAGCACTACGGGTTTTGAAAACAGGACCAAATTTGAAAACAAAGGACTATACACTACAAGAAAAAGGGTTTTTAGCATCGGATTTTTTTTGATACCAAAGATGAAATATTTGATACCAAAGGGTATTGGTATCAAATTTATTTTCGATACCACTTCCGATACCTATACTCCCGATCCTAAAGACCACTTTAGTATCAGAAAAAAAAAAGTCTGATACTAAAGGTTACCCCTTTAGTATTAGAAATGTATAGTATCAATAAATATTTTCTGATACTAACGGATTGAACTCTTTAGTATCAGAATTGTATTTAGTATCGAATAATTGTATCAATTTTTTTTGATACTACATTGTATTTTTAGTATCAATTTTTTTTAACAATACTAAATATATAATATCAATAAATGTTTTCTGATACTAAATGATTGAACCCTTTAGTATCCAAATAATATTTAGTATCGGATAATGATAGTATCAATAAATATTTTCTGATACTAAAAGAATTTAACCTTTAGTATCAGAATCATATAATGGTATCAATTAATTTTAACGATACTAAATATATAGTATCAATAAATATTTTCTAATACTAAAAGGATTTTAACCTTTAGTATCAGAAAAAAAATTGGTATCAATTTTTTTTTGATACTATTTTTTAAT
Source organism: Galeopsis tetrahit (assembly GCA_963675135.1). Lineage (NCBI taxonomy): Eukaryota > Viridiplantae > Streptophyta > Magnoliopsida > Lamiales > Lamiaceae > Galeopsis > Galeopsis tetrahit. Next base: position 150,723 of record CAVLYN010000396.1, on the reverse strand, counting down.
ATAGTATCTAAATTTTTTGTTCTTTAGTATCAAAAAAGACATTTAACATCTGATAATTAATTCTAAAATTAATGGTATTACAAAAAAAATCTAATATTAATTTCCGAATAACAAAAACCACACTAGCTTTATTACACGCATAAACGTTAATATTCAATATGATTCAAATCTAACTTTATTTGTCCTCCATAGTACAAATTCAACTATCAAAATAACATTTATCAACAATGATCTACAAGTATATTAGTTTTATATACAAAAACTAGTATATAAGCTCCATTACAAAATATCTAATGTAAAGTGCTTTTCAAGAACTAGTATATTAGGTTGGTTCTGTTGAGCATTTCCAAACATGCAAATTGTAGGAAGCCTTGTAGTTGCCCTAATCTCCTGCAATTGAGCCACTTTCAGATCTATCATATATTTTTCACAAATGGATCAAACCTTAGAGCACAAATTCATATAAATGAAATTCATATGACATATAATAATTAAATACAAAAAACAAAGAAACATAGAGAATTATAACAAGTAAACAGTGGAGTAGAAGAATATTTAGAAGAAAAGAGTAAGTTTGAGTTTAGGTTTGCAACATCCTGAGGCAGAAAATCATATATTGAAAATTGAATGAAGAGTTGGGAAAGAATGACTAACAAGGAAAGTCATGTTGAGGGTGGGTTCATGATGAACTGCAACTGCAATGAAAAGAAGAGCATGAAAAAATTAATGTTGGATCAACAGAGGAGAGGAATACAAAAGCATACTTTTTTCCATGTGGGTTTGAAGCTGTTTGATCATTTCTTCTGTTATCAACGCCATTAATTCTTCCTTTAATTTCCTTCACTATCTATAACCTGCTTCTTATAAAAAAAAAAAAAAAAAGGAAAACAGAGCAGATTAGATCAGAATGTTATTCATGAATTCTACTAATTACAATTTAAACAATAAAGGAAAACCAGAGGGACCAGATGCCCAAGCAATCTAGAAACAAAGTATATATTAATATCTACAATCAGTGTATCAGTATACAACACGAACGTGAAGATTGATATTAAAGCTAACAGGGCAACTTGTCAAGGGGAAGCAGCACTTCTCAGGCTTTAGAGAGAGGATTCAAAATTTACATTCCTCAATTATCTACAAATATAGTTAGCTAAGTAGCCTGTTCACTATGCATATATCAACATAAGAGTAAAGTGATGCATGTAGAAGGCAATATATCAAAGGAAATTTACAGACAAAAAATCACTTAGAAGCAATCGTAGTAGGCATTAATATCATTTATGCAATTGATAACCTACTTTGTTTGTGTTTATTCACAAATGTATTTTCCAAAAAGGAACTAGAAAGGGTTTGCACTTACATTCACTACTACAAAAAAGGGCTTTAGAGACGCTCAAAACTGTCATCAAAAGTTATTTGTAGTGACGCTTTTGCTATAATGACGCTTTGATGAAGCGTCACCTGATTTGGCGTTTCTATAGATTGTTATCGTGACGCTTTAAAGCATCACCGTAGATGGTCATTATGACGCTTTTACGCATCATAGTAATGTTATTTAGTGACGCTAACTGACGTCATAACAGTATGTTATTTTGATGCTTTATCGCGTCACGAAAAAATTATAACCAACTTAACCACCTCCTTTAATAATGCTTTTATGCATCATTTTAACACTATTTTGTGACGCTAACTAGCATCACCATGGTGTGCTTTAGAGACGATTTCTTACGTCACGAAAAATTTATAACTAACTTAACCACCTCGTTTAGTAGTGATGCTTTTAGTAACTAATATATGTAATACTAGTAACAATATATATACTTATGAGTGAGAATATACTTATATGCTTATGCCCTAACTTGCTCAAAAATATATAAAAAACATCATAATAATAAAATATTGCCATTCACTTGTAAACTAGAAACAACCAATGTATATTCCAACTTAATTGCAACAACCAGTGGAAAAGATGTGTTAAATATAGAACAAGTTCTCTCTTCAAGCATCCAATCTTTGATCTAAAGAAATGATGGATAAAACCTAGCTAGCTACAATAATTTTGCATGATAATCGTGGACAAATTATATGTTTCGATCAGTAAAGAATTTGTTATGTGGAATGAAAACAGTCATGGCACTTCTGTAAACAAATGTCATCATTGTAGATTGAGCAGATCGCTGATGGCATCTTCAAATTGTTATCTCCTATGCTTATCAACCTACGATAGAATCTGAGTACAAAAAATAAATTATCATGAGTTGGAAACAAAGGAGAATGAAAAAGGTTTAGATATGCACTAGTAGTGCTGCTAAGCTATCAAATTTGCAAATATAATTAGAAAATGCAGATTCAAATGAATATCAACAATATGTATATTTCCTCTGTAATGTAATAAGAACCAGATATAGAACAGCGAAATAACAGGACACAACCCCAACTACATGGTTGATAATTCTTAAGAGAACAAAAAATGTGGAGCTTATAATTACAATTTCATTTCATTCTCAATATCTCTCAAGAACAAAAGCAGAGACAAAAACATTCTACTAAATTTTGGTAGCTAAGTGAGTAAACAAGGAACAAAATATATGGTATAAATTTATAGAACTTGGTGCAAGTCCCACATTTCCAATTCACCTCATATTCCTAAAAATATTCTATTGAACCACCGAAGTGAGTGGTAAGCTCAAAGATATTTATTCATAGTACTGATTTAATCAGACATCAATGTCATAAACTACTTGCAATAGAACCGAAAAAAAAATTCAAAATGAGGTTATTGATTAAAGCAAAAGCAAAATAAAATAATGGAAATACATAAGGGAGTTTCAAAATACCTTACTTGCACTTTTATGAATGTTCATAAACAATGATTTGTAGTAATTTCCCACATGTCACGGATCATTTATAATTGACCACCAGATCGTCATCAATACCAACGCTCAGCAATGCAGTTAACATATAAGATCCAAAAGTTATTTGATGCTAGCAAAAGACTATCAACTATCTAAGAAAAAGTTGTATATTGCAATAAGAGTTGCAAAATCACCCAAATTGTATCAATCCAGTAGAAGTTCGATCACTTAAACAACCTATATCATGTCATATATATCAAAGAGTATTGGCAGCAATGTTTTAAGACATGTACCTGAGAATTAAAAAAAAGTACAGGCAGCCTCCAAAGCAACCTCAAGATCTCTAAACTCAATGGGCATGTAATCTGCAAAATGTTTTTGTTTAGATATTGTCAAAATTGTTGCTTCCTCTTTTCCTTATGCTTAATTTCGGACCTTTATATTGCAAAATTTCACCGACTACTGCAGCAAGAATCATCTTTGCAGTTCCACCACATACTGTAGAACATATCTATCAAGAGAGCTTAAGAGAAAACCCCTCAAATTATAGCAGATATAGCAATCAGACATATATTGTATCTAATTCTGCAAAAATGTAGCATAAAGTGACATTTGAAAGGCTTTATGGTTAATACATGTAAGATTACTGCTTGGTATTAACAAAAAAAAAAGATAAATTAAATTTACATTATTCGTGGGCTTAGGTTTCTCAAACTACAAAACAGAGTGAGATGCAGAAGCAGTCCCCAAAGGAGTAACATACCCCAAAATAAAGAGTAGCCAAAGTAAACACCAACCTGTTTGACAAGTAAATAGTGAGATAAAAGATAGTTATAGTTAAAATAAATCACAATGGTGCTAATGAATATCAGTTGAAATAATACGTAATCCCTCAAATGGAGAGTCCAAAAGTATTCTCATGGAGTCTTCATGGAAAATGGAGTTGTATAGTTATTCAAAGGTCAGTGCCAGAAATATATGTGGCATCACAATTGTCATAAATATGAACTCCATCAGTTTTCAGAGTAATGATAAGTGTCCATATATTGTATAGGTGGCCAAGAAGGTTTCTTTGATAATGATTCATGAAAGCAAATCTGAATAGAATATAAGAGAGGATCATATATGCATATGCCAAATACATCATACCAAAGGTGAAGAAGATAGATTCACTGGACACTTTGTTTGAATCACAAGAAAAGAATCCATATTCTGTAGTAATGACCTTCATCTCAGAATTTTATGTAGTTACTCCAGGAGCATAATGCCTTAATTCATTAAACCAGAGAAAATCAAAATTAAGAAAATAAGTTTATAGTATACTCTGAAGTAAATAGCAGTCATCAGCCCTTTAGATAGTTCGAAAAATCTGGCACAAGAAATTTAGATGCAAAAAATTAAACTTTAAAGTACCAAGTCATGCTAGTGTCAATTAAGATCTAGTGTTCAAGTAAGTGTAATGACACCTTCCTCCTCCGTATAAGATATGAAGCTACTGAAATAAAAACAATAACGCATGTCAAAAACAGTAATCAGTTCACCTAATATCAAATGAGATGGTACCTGAAGAGAAAGTACGAGTTGATATTGGTTTTAGAGACAACACCCTCAAGAGTTGGTACTTTGAAGTCTTCCACGAGGGCTTGAAGGCCGCAGATTGGATCGATTTGAGTCACAAACACAGGATCACTAGCTTATTTCAATGTAGCAGCATAACCCTTTCCGACGTCTCCATAATTACACAAAACACCAACCTTTCCAGTAGTAATCACATCAGTGGCTCTCAGTTTTGCATGACAAAGTGCACAGGACAATAAGGAAGATAAGTAATCAAACTACCCTAATCCTGATTGACTTGACTAAGAGAGGTTTTCAAAACCACGTCGAATAAATTATGTTATTTAATAAGATTTAGATATTCAAGTTTTATCTTCTAAAAACCAGAAGGCCACAACAGCGTTTCCTCAAATTTCTATTATACAAAAAATACTGGAATAACTGTACTTTGATAATTATCAATTAATGTACTAGACACACCCATCTCTATTATATTTCTTCTCCAATATACCCAACCACAATTGTAGGGGCACAAACCCAACACACAGTTTCAGTTTAATAAAGCAAACCACGATTAAATATACACAAACAGTAATGAAAATACTTAACCATAATCACAATAACACATATTTCTTGAGAAGTATTAAATAATACACGAGAAGATAACTAACCAACAATTCAAATTAGGGATTTTCGAATTAGGGTTCAATCCAACTTGGTACTCCAAAATTAGGGCTTCGAAGAAGATAACTAACCTTCTCTATAATAGGAGGCGCGAATACACGATGTAGAACTTGAACCCACGTTTCTACAATGGAGATTGAATCCACGTTTTTTATTTCATGACCGTGATCGAGCAATCTAATTTAGGCTCATATGCGAAGATTGGACACAAAGCACTGGGAATCAATCTTCGAGCGCTACTACAATCGGTTGTCGGACATCGACAAAGTGGATGAAGAGGTCGGAAGGTGTGTGGAATGATTCTAGGGCTCCCAAGATGAAAGTGTGTGAAATTGGTGCGGGGAGAGAGAATAGAAAGGAAGTTTAGGGGAGAGATCTTAATTTTTGGAGCGGAAGAAAAAAATTAGAGAACATTTAGGAGCGGGAGTTAAAATTAGAAGCAGGAATAAAATGTCGGCGTCACCATATTTAATTAAAAAATCAAGGCGTCATTATGTATATAATTTTGTCACGGTTACTTAAAAGCATCAATAATCAAGGGTCACCATAGTTGGTATTTTTTAGTAGTGATTATTCATTTATATTCTACACACAAGATTCAAATCACAGAAAATGAGAATAGAAAACTCCTTTGTTCTGCCATTGACAAGAAAAGATGATCCAAGACTCTCCTAACATTGAGTGTTCTGGAACTTGAATGCTCTCAAAGGTTCCTACTAGACAGTTTACTATTATATAAATAAATAACTGAGATGCATATATACCTGGTTTACAGTATATGCCCCTCTCAGGAGTGGTATCAGACTGGTTTAGAACAAGGTACTTCTCCCAATCACCCTAAACATTTCTTCTCTGATGAGATAACATAAGTATGTTGGTGTTATTTCAGGAAAATAATAACTGGATAACAAAATAATCAGAAATTGAGAATAATAAGACCTAAAAACAACAGAATGACAAATATGAAATATCCATTGTATAAAAAAAAAATGTCTTTCATTTAAAAAATTAGTATTAACTTGCAAATGTATAAAACAGTTTTAACTTTTAAGTCTTCAAAAGAGAGATGAATTTGAAATGTAAACAACAAAATGATTCAACTCCAAGGCTTTCTAGTCCACTTTTAATCCAAGTCATTTGCATAGGCAATAAATCTTACAATAGTAACAAACATAAAGGATAGCACATAATGGAGTGTACAACAAATATTTGTATTGTTCTTAATTGTGCGTTCTGCTACACTAAAAGATAAACCAGTTGCATAGGCAATATACACACACACAAGGTGACATCTAAGAAACTAGAGTCTAGAACATGGTCCTGACACCAGTAAGTACTACTATAACTTGAGCCAAGCAACTTTAGATAGAAGAAATTAATCAACTAAACATTTACATCATCATCACACTTTTACAACTTTAAAAGTGATTGAAAATGAATTTTGTCCAATTACTGACTCATACAGAACATGTAAATGACAGGAAATACAATTTGATTTGAAAGTGATATTCAGAAGAGAGGCATAGTTACCTATGTGTTTGTTTGCTAAGCCCAAAAATATGTTGCAAGAGATGCCATCTGGATAAGAATCTCATTATCATTACCTGGATAAGAATCTCATTATCATTACCTACTGCAATCAATACCCAGTGAAACGAGACTCAAGTTTAAAACATATTAGATCCAAAAACATAATAAAAAGTATCAACATAGAAACATTTATTCAATTCAAAGAATTAAACAGTGAATTTAAGCAACAATTCAGATCTGAAGAACTTACATTAATCAAAACACGAGCTCTAGTCTAAAATGTCTGAACTCCACCGACTTCAAATCTACAAATCTGGTGCTGATGATTACAGAGCTTTATGAGCCTGTAAAAGCAGAGCAGTCTTCATTTATCAAATCTATAATTGCAATTGCATCTCTCCTTCAAATAATTTTCTAGAATATGAAACATATTTTACCAACTGCACCTCTATTTCAAATAATTTTCAGAATGCTATTACTAATTTCTTCAAAAAAAAAAAAAAAAAGATAAAAAGTATGTACCGAGAAATCAAATGGAAGCGCGAGACGCCGGTAGATGTCAATGGACCGGAGGCTGCTGGACACCGATGGACGCCGGAGCTCTACAGCAGGAGGTTGCGTGCGGCTGTGGGATGGCGGCCCTGGGCGTCTGCCTCGCCGGCCAGTGCGCAGCAGCGACAGGCTTGGGATCTGTCGCCGGCGTCGGGGCATTAGGAGCGAGGCCACTGGCCGACGTCACCGATGTAGTTGCCGGAGGGTTATGGTGCAGCGGCGGTCGAGAGGAGGGGACCGCGTTAGAGTGCGGTGGCTACGGCGCGCGCAGGGAGTGGCCGGAGGGACTGTGTGTGGCGGCGGCTGAAGTATTACGGTTACATCCTCACTGTGTGAAAATCGCACACAGTGAGTGTTTTCTGTTTCTTTTCAAATCAAATTACTTTTTCGAGAAGAGAGGAGACCAGGAGACTGTATAGTGTATACTGTATGAGCAATTGGTATCGGAAATTCATTATCGATACCAATCTATCATTATTACTAATTAAAAAAATTGTATCAATAAAACAATTATTAATACTAAAAATAAAATTAATAGTATTAAAAATTTAAATTTTAATAACAATTATAATTAGTATAAAAAATATATATTTGATAAAAAATAATTAGTGGTATCAATAAAACAATTACTAATATTAAAAATAAAATTAATAGTATCATAAATTTAATTTTAGACACTAATAATAAGTAGTATTAAAAAAAAATTAATACAAAAAATAAATTGTATCAATAAAACAATTACTAATATTAAAAATAAAATTAATAGTATCGAAAATTAAATTTCCGATACCAATGATAAGTAGTATCAAAAAAATATATTTAATACAAAAAATAAGTGGTATCAATAAAACAATTACTAATACTAAAAATAAAATTAATAGTGTGTAAAATTTAATTTCCGACACCAATGATAAGTAGTATCAAAAAAATATATTTGATACAAAAAATAAGTTGTATCAATAAAACAATTACTAATACTAAAAATAAAATTAATTGTATCGAAAATTTAATTTCCGACACCAATGATAAGTAGTATCAAAAAAAATATTTGATACAAAAAAAAAGTTATATCAATAAAACAATTACTAATACTAAAAATAAAATTAATAGTATCGAAAATTTAATTTTCGACACCAATGATAAGTAGTATCAAAAAAAATATTTGATACAAAAAAAAAAAGTTGTATCAATAAAACAATTACTAATACTAAAAATAAAATTAATAGTATCGAAAATTTAATTTTCGACACCAATGATAAGTAATATAAAAAAAAATATTTGATACAAAAAATAAGTTGTATCAATAAAACAATTACTAATACTAAAAATAAAATTAATAGTATCGTAAATTAAATTTCCGACACCAATGATAAGTTGTATCAAAAAAATATATTTGATACAAAAAATAAGTGGTATCAATAAAACAATTACTAATACTAGAAATAAAATTAATAGTATCGAAAATTTAATTTTCGACACCAATGATAAGTAGTATCAAAAAAATATATTTGATACAAAAAATAAGTGGTATCAATAAAACAATTACTAATACTAGAAATAAAATCAATAGTATCGAAAATTTAATTTCCGACACCAATGATAAGTAGTATCAAAAAAATATATTTGATACAAAAAATAAGTGGTATCAATATAACAATTACTAATGCTAAAAATAAAATTAATAGTATCGTAAATTTAATTTCCGACACCAATAATAAGTAGTATCAAAAAAAAAAATTGATACCAAAAATAGGTGGTATCAATAAAACAATTACTAATACTAAAAATAAAAGTAATAGTATCGAACATTAAATTTCCGATATCAATAATAAGTAGTATCAAAAAAAAAAAAAAATAGATACAAAAAATAAATTATATCAATAAAACAATTACTAATACTAAAAATAAAATTAATAGTATCGAAAATTAAATTTTCCGACACCAATGATAAGTTGTATCAAAAAATTATTTGATACAAAAAATAAATTATATCAATAAAATAATTACTAATACTATAAGTAAAATTAATAGTATTAGAAATTAAATTTCCAATACCAATAATAAGTAGTATCGAAAAATTATTTGATGCAAAAAAATAAGTAGTATCAATAAAAAAAATCTGACGCCAAAATAATTTTAGTATAAAAAAATAACGGATGCAATAAAATTAATGGTATCAAAAATTTATTTTTTGATACCAAGTATGCAAGTAGTATCAATAGTTTTATTGTTGATATTAAATGATAAGATTTAGTATCGGAAAAAGCATCCGATACCAATTTTCTGATACTAAAAACCTCTTTTTTTGTAGTGATAATTTGATTCAGACAAAGACGCATGAAGATTTGCAAAGTTCAATCATTGGCAGTAGTCTGATCATTCAAAATGTTACAATTTATGCATCAAATCTTAAATACATTAGACTAATCAAGAAACCATGTGACTCGTGCAAATAAGGAATAATTAAGTTTTTTGTAATTTGAATTTTATTTTAATAAATTGATTACTATGGAATACTAAGTACGATAAAACATTGAAATATAATATTTTGAAGTAGAGGGCAGTGTCTGATATGAAGGGAATCAACCGACCCTTTTCACTTGTACATGTATATGTGCTGGTTTCCAAGAAATTAATTAACCATGTGACTCGTGCGAATAAGGAGTGATCATTTCTTTGTCAAATGGCACTTCCACCTTTCTTCCCACGTCAAACATCAATCCTCTCATACTCTGTTACCCTGGACAATTAAAGAGATACAAAAGGAAAGGGGTGATAGATCCCTAATTCTAAACACAATGAATCATTATAATCTGTAGCCAATGAATTAGCACCGATACCTTTCTTTTGAATTGGTTTCTTGAGCATTAGAAACTCGTCGGAGAGGGTAATTGTGTGTGTGTGCTTGTTTGTAGGTCTCTATCTATATCTAGCGTTGACAACTTCCTCGTAGGTTCTGTAATTGAAGTAAGAACCGATGAGGAAGGGTTTAAATTATTCGATTTCACTGCTACCGTGATTCCACCACCACCCTTTTCCAAATCCCTCAAATGGAGCAGCAGAAAATTATCATGCAAAAAAGTGGTTGAAATCAATTCCCTAGTTTATATTCAGTTCTTCGAAAGTGCACAAAGATTAATATTTTAGATGAAGAAGTCTTTGACATATACACATTATGACAGGAAAATATACTAAAGCTACAAGAAATTTCAATACCTTCTTTTTCCGCTACGTAAGCTACAAGAAATATCCGGCCATTTATTGGTAACTTTTTCCGCCAAAATTTAGTTTCTTTCTATGAAAAGGATCAAAATTGGGAAAACTATTTGTCTAAATCAAGAAACCATGTGACTCGTGCGAGTAAGGAAGTGATGCCATTACTCACATAATGAATAATTCTGTTTCTCTAATAAATTAATTACTATGAATTATATTTTGTACAATGAGACATTAAAATATAATAATGTGCCTTGGCTATATTCCGGCTAATATTCTCCTCATGGGAGGATAATATTGTAGATGCAGAAGTCTTTGAGTCATATATGAGTCGCTTGTGTGTTTTTGGGTGAGAGTTTATTTAATCCGATATTAGGCATTTGAATGTGTTTTAATGGGCGCTTGACTTTCATGCAATTTTCATTCGTTAAAACATATAAAAATTTACTAACAAAGACTATGAGTCGAAAAATCTTACTGCTGATGTTACATTTTGTGCCTCGTGCAACCTCTGATATCCTTTTATTTTAATTTTTTTTTTCACAATCACCCGTGCGATTATTACTCTATAGAAGGACTAAGAATGAACATGTTTCAAAAAACTTATTTGTTTACTCTATTATGAAGTACGATAAAACATTGAAATATAACATTTTTTAGGTCATTGATGCCAACTGAATTTTAACAACCTCTACTATCCTGATATTTCATTTTTTCTTATTCATCCGTCCATTTATTACTATGTACGTAGAAGAACTAAAAAAGAACATGACAAAAAAAAAAAACCAAAATAGCGAGGGAAAGTAACGAGGGATTCTAATCCCTCGCTAATTAAAGAGGGATCGAAATTAGCGAGGAATTTGCCGAGAGCGTTCTTTTACCCTCGCTATTTAGCAATCCAAAAGCAATAAATAAGCACAATACATTTGTTTTGAATTGGTTTCTTGAGGATATATTGGGAAGTCATCGGAGTGGATAATTTGACTGTGCGAATGTGTATCAAACCTTAAATATAATATATAAAATCAAGAAGCTATATATGTGACTCGTGCGAATAAGGAGCAATGTCATTACACGCACAATGAATAATTTCTAATAATATGAAAGTTGTTATAATAAATAGATTACTATCTATTATTTAACTCAATGTATTTCCTTGACAACGTATAACGATTCACTTTAACTTAAATTTCATTTTTCTTTACAGGTTGCTCTTTTCTATGAAGATGGCCGCTCTGTTGATGGTAAGGGTGTCGGTAGGAAAGTTCTTGACCGCGTTCGGGATACCTATGAAAGTGAATTGGGAGGCAAGGAATTCGCTTATGATGGGGAGAAAAGTTTATTCACTGTTGGTTCTCTTCCGCGTAATAAACTCGAGTTTACAGTTGTGCTTGAGGATGTTACGTCTAGTAGGTGCGTATGGTATTCGCTATTTCAGTTTGCTGCTTTTGTATTATTGTGTCTATCTCTTTACAATAGTGGTTTGTTTTGCTGCTTTCAGAAACAATGGGAATACGAGCCCAGGAAATGCGAGCCCTAATGACAGTGATAGGAAACGGTTAAGACGCCAGGAAACCTTCAAAGTGGATATAAGCTTTGACACCCTCTATTTTGTGGCGACGAACTAGGTAGACCAGGTACTTATGTTGAGACAAAAAGAGACCCTCTTTGCAGTGGGCGACCTCGATACCCAAGAAGTAGGAGAGACAGCCGAGATATTTTACTTCAAAAACAGATTGAAGATGTTTAGTGAGAGATGAGATTAGAGCTGTCGAGGTACTTGTTAAGACCAGATCATCCACGTAGGTTAGGACAAGAAGTGTGTCGGTACTGGTGTTGAGAGTAAATAAGGAGGAGTCAGCCTTGGACCGTCGTAGGCCGAAGCGCTCAAGTGTCGAGAACAAGGAGTCATACCAGGCCCGAGGGGCTTGGCGAAGGCCATATAGGGAGCGACAGAGTAGGCACACATGAGAAGGTGTTGATCATATTGCCATGTAAGAAGGCATTGCTTACATCCAGTTGGCGTAAGGACCAATTATGAGTGGCAGCAAGTGTGAGGACTGTGCGGATGGTCGCAGGTTTTATCACGGGGCTGAACGTTTCAGTAAAGTCCACCCCTGGTCGTTGGAATCCCTTAGCGACTAGGCGAGCTTTAAATTTATCCACCGTGCCATCTAGTTTACGTTTTGTACGAAAGACCCATTTGCACCCAATAATGTTGGCTTGTGGTGGTGGTGGAACCAAGTCCCATGTTCCATGTTTTTGAAGTGTTGTGAACTCGTCGGCCATGGGTGCTCGCCAGTGTGGGATGGCCAGAGCCTGTTGGACTGTGGCAGGTTCAGCATCATCGGGCATGGGGTGTTTTATGGCGGCGAACAACCTCTTCGGACGGTGGATGTTGTTTAGAGCGCGAGTGCACATTGTGTGGGTCCGTTGAGGAGCAATGTCAGGAGGGCGAGCAACAACAATCGGAGAGGGCGGACGAGCAGGGGTAGATAAGATCAGATGATGAGTTTGCTCGGCCGACTGGTTGGGTGGAGCAACAGGCTGGGTGGTCGACCGTAGTAGAGGCAGGGTGATGGTGGTCGGTCTTGGCTGCTCGGCGGACACAGGGTCATGTGGAGGAGGGAAGGTGTCCTCCAAAAAGCGGACATGCCGAGAAACAAATAGGTGACCACTGGAGATGTCATAGTAGCGGTAAGCACTCTGGGATGTTGAGTAGCCCACAAAGATGCACATTTTGGATGGTGGATTTAATTTCTCGGGAGCATAAGGGCGAATCCATGGGAAGCAAAGACATCCAAACACACGAAGTTTTTCATAGTTCAGGTTCTTGTTGAATAGAACCGAGAAGGGGCTGCATGAATTCAAGACTCGAGTGGGAATCCGGTTGATCAAGTAGACCGCTGTTTACAGGGCAAGCAACCAGAACTGATGCGGTAGACGAGCATGAAGTAGCAGTACTCGACCAACTTCTAGAATGTGACGATTGCGTCTTTCTAAAAGGTCATTCTGTTGGGGTGTGTGTGGCGCAGTAGTGAGCCAGTTAATGCCAGATGCGTTAAGAGTGGGGCGAACGGCTTGGAACTCGCCGCCATTATCATTATAAATTTTTTTGATGGAGTGGCCAAACTGCTTCTCAACAAGGGGTTTGAAGCTGGCGAAGACAGACGTCACCTGCGATTTAACATCCAAGAGAAATAGCCAACAGTAACGGGAGTAACGATCAATAAATAATAATAAGTACATACTTCGATCCGTTTAAAGAGGGTGTGGAAGCTGGCCCCCAAACATCCGCATAGATATAGTGTAGGGGATGTAAAGCAACAAACGATGTATTATTGAAGGATAGTTTTGTAGATTTGTTTAAGTGACAAGAAACACAGTTATTGTCCAAAATAGGGGACTTGTTCGACACAGGTAATTTAAATTGACTGATAATTAAATGACTGGTATCCACAGACGGATGACCAAGTCGAGCATGCCAACAAGCATAGGAAGTCTTGATGCCAGTTAAGGCGATCACATGAGCTGGGGTAGAGCTAGGTGGCAGATGATAAACTCCATTAGACCAGGATCCTTTAAGAAGAACCGCCCCTGTGGACTGATCCTTGATAAGAAAGTAATGTGGAAAGAATTCCATGGTGACATTATTATCCTGTGTAAACTTGCTAACAGAAAGTAGATTGCGCATGGCACGGGGTACGCATAGAACATCAGAAAGCATAAATTTGGCAGACGAGAATTGTAAATGAGAGGTACCCGTGTGTGTTATAGGAAGACCAGAACCATCTGCAAGTTGGACTTCATCTGTACCATCATATTCATAGTGAATGGAGAGATTGTTGAGATCGGCAATCAAGTTGTGAGAGGCCCCTGAATCGACCATCCAAGGGAGATGGGAACCATATGGGGAGTCGGCATAGTTTGCTTGAACCGAAGGAGGTGGTCGTCGGCAAGTGAGAACAGTGTGACCTTAAAACCACATAGTTGGCACACAATGGGCGCCGAGTCAGCGTGGGGCGAGGATCCCGAGCGAGACTGCGGACGAGGAGAGGCCGATGGTCGGGATGGGTTGGAGAACCGGGCCGACGACTGATAGCGGTTGCCTGGTCATCGACTGGCAGCCGGTGAGTTGAAGGTGCGAGGTCTGGAGTATTTCTGGCCATGGCGAACAAAGACATTCGCAGTGGCAACTAGGTTGCGAGCAGCCCGCTCCTTGGCCTTGAGGGCTAACTCATGTTCGTAAAGTAGATCATGTACTTCTTCAAATTGAAGGGACGTTTCATGTGTGCGAATGGGGCCGACGATAGTTGCAAATTCTGGTCTAAGGCCATTGATGACAAAAAGAGTGAGATCATCAATGCTGATAGGTTCATCAATCAAGGCCAATTCGTAAGCCTTTGATTTGATATAGTGGAGATACTCCGTAATGGATCGGTCGTCAATGGTTATCAGATGCAGTTCGCTGTTGATTTGGTTGACTCGAGATCTAGATTTTCCGGCGAACATTCGGGACAAAATTTCCCAAGTCTCCTCCGATATGGAGGAAGACGAGACGACGGGCAGAATTTCAAGGGCTAGAGAGCCAAATATGGCGGCCAGGAGAAGTTGGTCCTATTGTACCCAAGTGAGGATGGCAGAGGAGTTCGAGCCATCGTCACGACGAGCAGGACGCTTGTTGGATCCGTCAATGAATCCTAAGAGGTTGTGACCGCGAAGAAGGGTCACAAGGTGGGCACGACAGGACGAATAAATTTTGTGGGTGAGTTTGATCGGAAGATCATGTCGGGTAGAGATCGGGACATGTAACATCCCGTTTTTCTTTAACTACGAAACTTTTGTGAAAGCTGAACATATTATAAAAAGAAGAACTGAAATTCAATTAAAACTAGAACCCAATTAACAACTGAGAATAAGAAATGAATACAGTCTGTTAAGTCTTAAAAATTTAGTAACATATTTGGCCAACATCCATCACCACCTCTCGCCGATCAACTCCTCAACTTGAAAAAGTATTATTTGGGGTGAGTATGCAAGCACACTCAGTGGAGTCAAGTTATTCCAAACTAAATACTAAAAATAAACAGTCAAGTCATCAACGTAGAACAAATAGCATTTGCATATACACTTTGTCAACCTTAAATTAAAAATATACTTTGCCATTGAACACACATACTTTGTCAACATTACCGTAAACACATATACTTTGTCAACCTTAAAGTAAACACATATACTTTGCCCATATATACATTGCCAACATTAAAGTAAACACATATACTTTGCCCATATATACTTTGCCACATTGAGCACAGCGGGTTGAACCCGAGGAGCCGTCGATCCTGGACCCTCGTCAGGATCCCTGGCTATTAGAAACTTTGCCAATAGACATGCACACATTAACTTTGCCAATTGAATCGCATGCACACATTAACTTTAGTAATCGAATAACATTCACACATTAAATTCATGTAACTATAACTCAAACAATTTATTCAAAGCATTTAATAAAGTATAACAAATGTGTATCTACCAACCACTGTAGATATAAACCCCACCTGAATGTATGTCGCGGATGAAAGTGGATGCGAAAATGTTATGATCTACTTCTCGTGATTACCGTCACCTAACATTAAATTAAATCCATTTAGAAATTAAATTAATTTAATAATTAAATTAATTAATGTTTCGAATCATCTTTTTTATATTATCCAATCACGTCATTCTAATATATAAATATATATATGTACTTATATACTGGACTTTAAAAAAGAAACTTTAAGATATAAAAAATGAAATAGTAGATTAACTTATGTACTGACTATTCTAATTAATCAATTACTCAATCATACTATCTAATGAAACAGATATACAAAAATAATATATTTTACCGTGATTAGCAAACTATCTAATAAATCAAATTATGATTTCAATTAATCTGATCGATTCAGAAACTAACACGGAGATTATTATAATATTTGACATAAATAATTCCCTTAGAATAGTATAAATACTCATGTTGGACAGAAAATTGAATTAACCAAAAGAAGAGGGGAAAAAGATGTTACTCTTACGCCAGAAGATAAAATAGCATCGGCCGTTCTTTTTGCTCCCAAGAGGAACGTAAGTTTGTGGTGAAAATATATTTTTATGTATTCTCACTTAAGAGAGAGAGACTTAAGAGAGAGAGGGTAAAATAAGGACTTATAGAGATATATTTGGTTGCAAAAATCATGGGATAATGGCAGATTTTTCAAACAACAAAGAAAAGTTCAAAACCTGGGTTTAATGCCGTATCTTATTCTAATATATATAATAATTTAAATATTATTAAATATATATTTATAATTTAATTTAATTTTTTTTTAATTTTAATTAATATCTTATGCATATTTTATTGATATATGAAAATTGAAAATTTTGGGGTATTACAGGACAAGTGTAGGATTGGAGGTGGACGGCGTAGTGGTCTCCGTGGCGGTGTCAGAGTTGTTGGTGCCAGTTGCCATGGGGAAGGGTGAGTGGACAGGAAGGGAGATTGAGGTGGTTTAGGATCGTTTCCCTACTGATACCGTATAGAAGTTACAGAAAATGTGTTTGATTGATTTGTCAAGGTGATTTACAAGAGTTATTTATACAGATATTTTGTACATAAAATAAGGTAAGTTTGACTAACTATACAAGAGTTAGGGCTTGACATAAGAAGGAGGAGTGCTTAATTCTGGGGATTGGATATTATGATTAATACAACACCTCTTCTTCAGCTGTTCGGCAATTAGAGCTGTGTGGCACAGCGTGTACTCGTGGTTCGGTCTATCTTACAATTTTAAGGGAGCGGGTTTAAAGCATTTTGAGGGTCACGGTCAAGCTGTTGAATCCACACAGAAGGTACCATGGATGCTGCTATGGCATTGCACGGTATGGACTGTGGAAGGCGAGAAACGAAGTTATATTTAGGTGGTTGAAAAAATTCAGTCGAACTCCTTCAGATGGCTCAAAGAGGGGAGAATGATTTCAAGAGGAAATACTTATTTGGAGTGGCTAAGAGAACCATCACTGTGTTTATAGGCATCAGTTTATTGTGAGTTTTACTTTCTGTTTTCTTGTATTTTACTTGATGTACTCGTGATTTTGTGGATATTCCTGATACCTCTCGATAAGATTTTGGCCGTTTCCAAAAAAAAAAAAAATCTCAACACACCTGCGAAATGGGACCAAAAAATTTAATCTGGATTAGGCAAGTCTCGTAAAATTGAATTATCCCTAAAACAAATGAAGAAATAATGACCCTAGTGAGTCATGACTCACTATGTTGCTCACGGTTCAATCTCAACTCGGCTCTACACTCCAGACCTGTAGCACAACAACAGAAGCCAAGAGAATCAAACCTTGAATACTGATCCACAACAGAAGCCATCAAACAATATTCGCGAACAAGCAAACAAACGTTGATAATAAATTATGCCGTTCAATTGCCAAGAGAATCACATTAATTTTAATAATCTTTCAAAAACTATGTAACAAAGCCCTACATAATGGGATTTAAATAGTGTAATCGTGCTAGGCTTTCAAAATTCTGCAAAGCTAATAAAGGAAGAAAACAATAAACTTGGAACTAATTTATTACGCTATTAAAGAAAATGGAATAATTTGTAGTATGGAAATAAATCTTCAAGAATTGGTATAGTGTCCATTAATTTATAGATTTAGTTGGTAATTAGAGACTAGGTACGATTCTCGATGATGATTTTGAGATTTCAACCGGTTTATGATACTATTCGTGATGAGCAATCAACGTATGAAGATGATAATATGTAGATTTGTCAACCGATCAATACATTGGTATGTAGTCCTATATTCCATGCTGAATATGATGGACCACCAATTTTTTATGAATATTTTTATAAAGATTATGGTTATGATGGATCACCAATTTTTGATGAGTTTGTTGATATTTTGGTTGATGATGTTGACTATGGTTATAGTGGCCCCCCAATTTTTTATGAGAAAAAGGAGAAGTAAAGCATTTTTGTAGTTGACGGTGTTCATCCTAATAAGCCTAACTTAATGATGGAGGTTGAGAATAATTATTTTATTGTTTTTACAAATGATGATGAAACTTACACTGCTTTGACGATAAAATATCAAGTTGTTATTATTTTGTGACCAAAAGAATACAATGATTTTCTAGCTCGTCTTCATACCTTTGTGATAAGATCCAACACGATTTGAGGGCGAATCGTCTTCAAGAAGGGGAGAAGGATGGAGGTATTGATGAAAATCAATATTAATATTTGATTATATATTTATACTTATATTTAGGATTTTTTTTAATTTTGTTATATTTAATATTTATATGTTTTTTATTCTCTAAGTCTATTTATCACGTGCGAATAATGTGCGAAAACTAGAATAAATTTAAAATATTTTTAATTGAAAAATATATATCAAATTAAATTTAATATATTTATTAAAATTAGGTATGAAAAAATCTTGATATTTTAATATATTTTATTAAAATCTTAAATAATTGAAAACTTAAAGGACCAAAATCAAAATTTCAAAATTGTCGGGACCAAATTCAAAAATAGGTGATCAAGTTATTGGACTAAAAAAATTTAAACCATAAATTCAAATCCGAAAAGTGGCTAGAGTGTAGAAAAGCACAATCCACGTGTATTCAACCATAGCCGTTGATAACCAATTATCCGATCATTTAATCTTAACCGTACATTAAATCTGAAAATTAATGTGCTGAGTGTAGAAAAACACAATCCATGTTCCTTCAACCGTAATCTTTGACAACCAATCTTATATTTTAATCTCAACCGTACATTAAATCTGAAAATTAATTTGAGTGTAGAAAAACACAATCTCCATGTTCCAAATCTCTACAAATAGAGAAATGTAGTCTCATTTCGAATTATTCCTCCCATTTCTCTCTTCTTGCCTTGTGTGTGTTTGTTTGTGGGTGTGTATCTATATCCTTGTGTTTGTAGAGGTAACAAAGAGAATGGTGGAGGGGTTTATCTAGCGTTGATAACTTCCTTGTAGGTTTTGTAATCGAAGTTCGAACCGATGAGGAAGGTTTCAAATTCTTCAACTTCATTGCTACAGTGATTCCACCAGCACCCTCTTCAAAATCCCTCGAAAATCGAAGCCCCAAATTATTTCATGCGTGAGAGCTGGGCACATACATTTTTGGCAAAAAAAAAAAATTAAATGAAAAAATCGGCAAAAAATGATTTAAATTGTACACTCCTTTCAGTGATCGCACGTTACTCGAAACCTAATCTCTAGTTCAATATTATTTCAAGAAATCGCAAAAACCTAATATTGAAAGAATACACAAATCAAAAAGGTTTTTCTTTCGGGCGAGAGCCTACGTTTATCATACACTTCTTGTGATTTGAGTTCTATTTCCATTCAATTTGGGTGCGATTTTTTGGGGGTTGAATTAAGGTTCATTTTTTTGTGTATTTTTGGGTGAGAGTTTATTTAATCCGACATTATGCATTTGGATGTGTTTTAATGGACACTTGACTTTCACGCAATGTTTATCTGTTAACACATATGAAAATTTACTATGGGACTAAAAATGTATGAAAAGAGATCGAATGTGATTTGACCTCATTCTAATAGGACTAAAAGTGCAATTTTGAACGTGCGCGTGACTGTCACACAATTTTCATCCATTAAAACTAACAAAAAATTATTATGGGACAAAAAGTGTATGAAAAATGATCGAAAGTGATTATACCTCATTTTTACATGACCAAAAGTGCAATTTCCCCCTTAAATATATATGGAAGGATGCCGACTGCTTCCACAATGCAATGCAATTCCACATCTACGGAAGCCAGAAATGACATGTGGTCATTTCAAATATAATAACTACTGCACGTTACTGGAAAGCAAACTTTAGCACGACAACTAAAATACAATGAGCCAACGACAAAATGCCATCATAAACAGATAGTTTACTAAGTTTCTTGTAGTATGAAAGTTACTAACACGATGAATAATTCACTTTCAAGTTTCTTAGTCACTTGAAAACAACCAAAAAATGGAATAGTTTGTAGTATGTAAATAGATCTTCAAGAATTGGTATATACTCCATTAATTTATAGATTCAGTTGGTAATCAAAGACTATGTACGATTCTCGATGATGATTTCGAGATTTCAACCGGTTTATGATACTATTCGTGATGACAATCAACGTATGAAGATGATATTATGCAGATCTGTCAACCAATCAATACATTAGTATGTAGTCCTATATTCCATGGTGAATATGATGGACCACCAATTTTCGATAAATATTTTGATGAAGATTGTGGTTATGATGGATCACCAATTTTTGATAAATATTTGTTGATATTTTGGTTGATGATGTTGATTATGGTTATAGTGGCCCCCCAATTTTTATGAGAAAAAGGAGAAGGAAAGCATTTTTGTAGTTGAGGTTGTTCATCCTAATATGCCTAACTTAATGATGGAGGTTGAGAATAATTATTTTATTGTTTTTACCAATGATGGTGAAACTTACACTGCTTTGACGATAAAATATCAAGTTGTTATTATTTTGTGGCCAAAAGAATACAAAGATGTTTCAGCTCGTCTTCGTACCTTTGTGATGAGAACCAACACGATTTGAGGGCGAATCGTCTTCAGGAAGGGGAGAAGGATGGAGATATTGATGAAAATTAATATTAATATTTGATTAGATAGTTATGCTTATATTTAGGAGATTTATTTTGATTTTTTTATATTTACTATTTATAAGTCTATTTATCACGTGCGAATAATGTGCGAAAATTAGAATAAATTTAAAATATTTTTAATTGAAAAATATATATCAAATAAATTTAATATATTTATTAAAATAAGTATGAAAATATCTTGAAATTTTAATATATTTTATTAAAATCTTAAATAATTGAAAACTTAAAGGACCAAAATCAAAATGTCAAAATTGTCGGGACCAAATTCAAAAATAGGTCAAGTTATTGGACTAAAAAAATTTAATCCCTAAATTCAAATCCGAAAAGTGGCTAGAGTGTAGAAAAGCACAATCCACGTGCATTCAACCATAGCCGTTGATAACCAATTATCCGATCATTTAATCTTAGTCTTACATTAAATATGAAAATTAATCTGCCGAGTGTAGAAAAACACAATCCATGTTCCTTCAACCGTAATCGTTGATAACCAATCTTATATTTTAATCTCAACCGTACATTAATCTGAAAATTAATTTGAGTGTAGAAAACACAATCTCCATATTCCAAATCTCTATAAATAGAGAAATGTAGTCTCTTTAATTTCGAATCATTCCTCTCATTTCTCTCTTCTTGCCTTGCGTGTGTTTGTTTGTGGGTCTCTATCTATATCCTTGTGTTTGTACAGGTAACAAAGAGAACGGTGGAGGGGTTTATCTAATAAAGTTTTGTAATGCACAGGGGTGTGGGGCCAGTAGTTCCTGCCACCAACTAATAAAATCAATAGTAACTCCATATACGAGTATTTAACATTCACACACACATTTATCAAAAAAAAAAAACATTCACACACACACACACACATATATATATATATATACATCACCTACATATATACATGTATATATATAGAGAGAAAAAGAGAGAGTGAGGGAAAGAAAAAAACATAAAAACAAAGCAATTGGATCTGCTTCTTCACGTGCTTCAATCATCAACAGTAGTAGTAATCATCCGTGCATTTATTACTCTATACATTTTGTGACTCGTGCAACCTCTGATATCCTTTTATTTCAATTTTTTTCTCATAATCACCCCTGCGATTATTACTCTGTAGAAGGACTAAAAATGAACACGTTTCAAAAAACTTATTTGTTTACGTTATATTTTTGTAACTCATTGAAATTTAATCAAGAAGATTATCTGATCATTCACTACTAAATAGACGTTGATTTGCGACAAAATTTTGGTGGTCTCAAAAAGGCGCTGAGAATCTTCTTTGTCAAATGGCACTTCCACCTTTCTTCCCACGTCAAACATCAATCCTGTCATACTCTGTAGCCAATGAATTCTAAACACAATGAATCATTATAATCTGTAGCCAATGAATTAGCACCGATACCTTTCTTTTGAATTGGTTTCTTGAGCATTAGAAACTCGTCCGAGAGGGTAATTGTGTGTGTGTGCTTGTTTGTAGGTCTCTATCTATATCTAGCGTTGACAACTTCCTCGTAGGTTCTGTAATTGAAGTAAGAACCGATGAGGAAGGGTTTAAGTTATTCGATTTCACTGCTACCGTGATTCCACCACCACCCTTTTCAAAATCCCTCAAATGGAGCAGCAGAAAATTATCATGCAAAAAAGTGGTTGAAATCAATTCCCTAGTTTATATTCAGTTCTTCGAAAGTGCACAAAGATTAATATTTTAGATGAAGAAGTCTTTGAACATATACACATTATGACTGGAAAATATACTAAAGCTACAAGAAATTTCAATACCTTCTTTTTCCGCTACGTAAGCTACAAGAAATATCCGGCCATTTATTGTTAACTTTTTCCGCCAAAATTTAGTTTCTTTCTATAAAAGGATCAAAATTGGGAAAACTATTTGTCTAAATCAAGAAACCATGTGACTCGTGCGAGTAAGGAAGTGATGCCATTACTCACATAATGAATAATTATGTTTCTCTAATAAATTGATTACTATGAAATATTTTGTACAATGAGACATTAAAATATAATAATGTGCCTTGGCTATATTCCGGCTAATATTCTCCTCATGGTAGGATAATATTGTAGATGAAGAAGTCTTTGAGTCATATATGAGTTGCTTGTGTGTTTTTGGGTGAGAGTTTATTTAATCCGATATTAGGCATTTGAATGTGTTTTAATGGGCGCTTGACTTTCATGCAATTTTCATTCGTTAAAACATATAAAAATTTACTAACAAAGACTATGAGTCGAAAAATCTTACTGCTGATGTTACATTTTGTGCCTCGTGCAACCTCTGATATCCTTTTTTATTTTTTTCATAATCACCCGTGCGATTATTACTCTATAGAAGGACTAAGAATGAACATGTTTCAAAAAACTTATTTGTTTACTCTATTATGAAGTACGATAAAACATTGAAATATAACATTTTTTAGGTCATTGATGCCAACTGAATTTTAACAACCTCTACTATCCTGATATTTCATTTTTCCTTATTCATCCGTCCATTTATTACTATGTACGTAGAAGAACTAAAAAAGAACATGACAAAAAAAAAACCAAAATAGCGAGGGGAAGTAACGAGGGCTTCTAATCCCTCGCTAATTAAAGAGGGATTTAACGAGGGATCGAAATTAGCGAGGAATTTGCCGAGAGTGTTTTTTTACCCTCGCTATTTAGCAATCCAAAAGCAATAAATAAGCACAATACATTTGTTTTGAATTGGTTTCTTGAGGATATATTGGGAAGTCATCGGAGTGGATAATTTGACCGTGCGAATATGTATCAAACCTTAAATATATTATATAAAATCAAGAAGCTATATATGTGACTCGTGCGAATAAGGAGCAATGTCATTACACGCACAATGAATAATTTCTAATAATATGAAAGTTGTTATAATAAATAGATTACTATCTATTATTTAACTCAATGTATTTCCTTGACAACGTATAACGATTCACTTTAACTTAAACTTCATTTTTCTTTACAGGTTGCTCTTTTCTATGAAGATGGCCGCCCTGTTGATGGTAAGGGTGTCGGTAGAAAAGTTCTTGACCGCGTTCGGGATACCTATGAAAGTGAATTGGGAGGCAAGGAATTCGCTTATGATGTGGAGAAAAGTTTATTCACTGTTGGTTCTCTTCCGCGTAATAAACTCGAGTTTACAGTTGCGCTTGAGGATGTTACGTCTAGTAGGTGTGTATGGTATCTGCTATTTAAGTTTGCTGCTTTTGTATTATTGTGTGTATCTCTTTACAATAGTGGTTTGTTTTGCTGCATTCAGAAACAATGGGAATACGAGCCCTAATGACAGTGATAGGAAACAGTTAAGACGCCAGGAAACCTTCAAAGTGGAGATAAGCTTTGCTGCTAAGATTCCTATGCAGGCCATTGCAAATGCTTTACGGGGCCAGGAAAATGAAAATTCTATTGAAGCACTACGGGTTTTGAAAACAGGACCAAAATTGAAAACAAAGGACTATAATTTGATTTAGACAAAGACGCATGAAGATTTGCAAAGTTCAATCATGGGCAGTAGTCTGATCATTCCAAATGTTACAATTTATGCATCAAATCTTAAATACATTAGACTAAATCAAGAAACCATGTGACTCGTGCAAATAATGAATAATTATGTTTTTTGTAATTTGAATTTTATTTTAATAAATTGATTACTATGAAATATTAAGTACGATAAAACATTGAAATATAATATTTTGAAGTAAAGGGCAGTGTCTGATATGAAGGGAATCAACCGACCCTTTTCGCTTGTACATGTATATGTGCTAACCATGCGACTCGTGCGAATAAGGAGTGATCATTACGCACACAATGAATAATTCTCAATTTCTTGTAATGTGAAAATATCTTGTACTACAAAAGGCCAAATTGTGTTTGTGCTGGTTTATTAAGTGTATCTATCGTCGACCATTGCCGACCACCTAGATCTAAAATGGGGACAAGGATCTTTCAAATGGGGGAGTATTGTGATGAGCATAGAAGTGATTGAAGAATAGGGCTTAGCGAACCAGAATTTGTAGAAGGAATGGAGAAGAAGAATGGGGGATTGCGTGTTTCTCTCACTAACGTGTCTACGATCCAGCAATTGAAGAAATACGCGTCTATGATCCAGCAATTGAAGAAATACGTGTCTATTATCCAACAATTGAAGAAATACGTGTCTATGATCCAACAATTGAAGAAATACGTGTCTAACGAACAGATCCTCACCATACACTTGCCGAATTCAAAGATGATATCTAAACTTGTTTTGCATTTTTCTCCCTGAATTAAGTATGTGTTTTTACTCCAGTACTTAGTTTATTTCAATTTGCATTTGTAAGGGGTGGTCACCACAATTAGTAACTTAGACCGCTTTGCTTGGCTAAAAAAAATAATCTGGAGAGTTATCAAACATTAAATACACGAGGAAAAAAAACTATGCGACTCGTGCGAATAAGGCGCAATGTCATTACTCAGACAACTTATAATGCAATGAATTAATTGTTACAATATAAAGTCAATGAATCAGCACGATGCCCATTTTAAAATGATTTAACAGGAATAGAGTCTTTTAAACACAAAATTAACGATTTAACATGATTTTTGGGATTAAATTGATACATTTAACTTTTTCAGAAATATTTCAAATAAGAGAGAAAAATTATGGGACTAAATTGACTTCTATCTCTTTTTTTAATCACCCGTGCGTTTATTACTTTGTAGACTAACAAAGAAAATTTGCTGAAAAATCTAACTGGTGATGTTACATTTTGCGACACACGAGCGGAAATTTAATTTGGAGGAAAATCTGATCATTTCAAATCTTGAAAATTATATATTTAACCTTAAACATGTTAGGAAAAAAATCAACTAACTATGTGTATCGTGCGAATAAAGAGCAGTGACATTATTTACATAATGTATAATTCAATTTCTTGTAATATGAAAGTTATCTAACCTTAAATATATTATATGAAATCATAAAGCTATGTGACTCGTGCGAATAAGGAGCAATGTCATTACACGCACAATGAATAATTTCTAATAATATGAAAGTTGTTATAATAAATAGATTACTATCTATTATTTAACTAAATGTATTTCCTTGACCACGTATAACGATTCACTTTAACTTAAACTTCATTTTTCTTTACAGGTTGCTATTTTCTATGAACATGGCCGCCCTGTTGATGGTAAGGGTGTCGGTAGGAAAGTTCTTGACCGCGTTCGGGATACTTATGAAAGTGAATTGGGAGGCAAGGAATTCGCTTATGATGGGGAGAAAAGTTTATTGACTGTTGGTTCTCTTCCGCGTAATAAA
Organism: Galeopsis tetrahit; assembly: GCA_963675135.1. Taxonomy (NCBI): domain Eukaryota; kingdom Viridiplantae; phylum Streptophyta; class Magnoliopsida; order Lamiales; family Lamiaceae; genus Galeopsis; species Galeopsis tetrahit. Next base: position 124,287 of record CAVLYN010000396.1, on the reverse strand, counting down.
CTCGAGTTTACAGTTGTGCTTGAGGATGTTACGTCTAGTAGGTGTGTATGGTATCTGCTATTTCAGTTTGCTGCTTTTGTATTATTGTGTCTATCTCTTTACAATAGTGGTTTGTTTTGCTGCTTTCAGAAACAATGGGAATACGAGCCCAGGAAATGCGAGCCCTAATGACAGTGATAGGAAACGGTTAAGACGCCAGGAAACCTTCAAAGTGGAGATAAGCTTTGCTGCTAAGATTCCTATGCAGACCTTTGCAAATGCTTTACGGGGCCAGGAAAATGAAAATTCGATTGAAGCACTACGGGTATTGAAAACAGGACTAAAATTGAAAACAAAGAACTATAATTTGATTCAGACAATTGAAGAAATACGTGTCTAACGAAAAGATCCTCACCCTACACTTGTCGAATTCAAAGATGATATCTAAACTTGTTTTGCATTTTACTCCCTGAATTAGGTATGTGTTTTTATTCCAGTACTTAGTTTATTTCAATTTGCATTTGTAAGGGCTGGTCACCACAATTAGTAACTTAGACCGCTTTGCTTGGCTAAAGAAAATAATCTGGAGAGTTCTCAAACCTTAAATACATTAGGAAAATAAAAAAAAACTATGTGACTCGCGTGAAAAAGGTGCAATGTCATTACTCAGACAACATATAATGCACTTGCAAATTCTATTGCACAGGGGTGTGGGGCCAGTAGTTCCTGCCACCAACTAATAAAATAAATAGTAACTCCATATAGCGAGTATTTAACATTCACACACACACACACACACACACACACACACATATATATATATGTACCTCACCTATATATATACATGTATATATAGAGAGAGAGAAAGAGAGAGAGAGTGAGGGAAAGAAAAAAACATAAAAACAAAGCAATTGGATCTGCTTCTTCATCGTGCTCGCCCCCTCCGCCGCCATGAGAATCCGAAACTTCTATAAACGAACATTTTTTCTTCCTCCCAACATCAATCATCAACCGTAGTAATAATTTTACCCCCCATTAATTAATTAAAAGATTTGAATATTTTGGCAAAAAGAACCAAAATTGACAACAAAAGGACTATAACTGGATTCGGAAATTTGAAATTTGAAATTTGTTTTGATAAATTGATTAGTATGCAATATTTAGTAGTGGGCAAGGTCTGATATGAAGGGAATCAATTTTTATTTTAACAGCCTCACCATTCTTATCCTTAAAACTCCATTTTCCAAGTCTTGTTGAACTGTGGCTGATAATCTTCTCTGTCAAATGACACTTCCAATTAACTTGTAATTATACTATCTTTTTAGAGTACCTCTGGTACTCTTCGGTTTTCAATATAACTTTTTTCCTTTCAAAAAAATATTGTTACAATGAATGAGCACAATTCATTTCTTTTGAAATATTGGTTTGTTGAGGATTGGGAAGTCATCGGAGTGGATGATTTGATAATTCCAAATCTAAAGAAATATGTATCAAACCTTAAATATATTATATTAAATCAAGAAGCTATGTGACTCGTGCGAATAAGGAGCGAAGTCAATTACTCGCGCAATGAATAATTCAATTTTTAGTAATATGAAAGTTATTTTTAATATAACAAATTGCAACCAATCGTAAGTACTATAAACATTGATATACAACATATTTAGGGAATTTGATTTTAAGGCCCGCAACGGGGGTTGGCAAAATGAAGACCATAACTTTATTGGCTGACTATTGAAGGATTGTAACTTTTCAGACTGACAATTTAAGGACAATAGCTTTTACTAGACGCAAATTAGTCAGAATCAACCCAAATCGGGCCTGAATTCAGGCCAAATAAGGCCACTCAGCTTGAATATGTGATGAAAACCCAAATTGTTGATGTTACATTTTTCACAGATGCAAATTTGACCAGAAGGAAAATCTGATATTTTCAAATCTAAAAAATGAAATATCAAACCTTATATACATTAATTAGAATATATAAAAAATACCATGTGGCTCGTGGGAATAAGGAGTGAGGCCATTACTAACACAACGAATAATTCAGTTTCTTCTTCTTCTTTTTTTTTTTTTGACAAGAATAATTCAAGTTCTTGTTATATGAAATTATTATAATTATAAATAGACTACTATGTTTCTAGTAGTATGAAAGTTATTTTTAATAATTAAATAGGTTACTAAGTTTCTTGTAGTATGAAAGTTATTTTAATAGATTGATATATATTATTAAGCACGATATAACATTGAAACATTACATTTTGAAGATTACCGATCCATCTAATTTTAACAACCTTAACTATCCTGATATTTTTCGTATTCATCCGTGCTGTTATTACTCTGTAGATTGACATGTGTTGAAAAACCTCACAAATTATCCGGTAACTATGTCTGAATCCAGTTTTAGTCCCTTTCCTTTTTACCATTATCAATATTGGTAATTTTTGACATAAAATTCATAATTGGACCGGAAATTCTCCTAACTTTTTTTTATTCTTGTTTCATCGACTGCTGCCACTACACTTGTACGAACCACCTCTCATTTAGGAAACAATTAAGGAACTTAATAAATTTAATGTTTCGATTATACCTTCCTCGTGAATCGTGACTTCGAAATCTCGAGTTTGCGATTGTTTTCCATCAAATTGTTTTGGATTAATTGTTTTCCATTGAAGAAATAATTTCAGATTTAATTATATATATATATATATATATATATTTTATTTAAAAAATTGGACATTTGGCTAGAAGCCCCAATTTATTTCATGCTTGAGAGCTGCACGTTTCTTGTACATTTTTTTGATTTGAGTTCGATTTCCATTCAATTTGGGTGCAATTTTTTGGGGGTGGAATTAAGGTTAGTTTTTTAGTGTGTTCTTGGGCGATAGTTTATTTAATCCGATATTAGGCATTTGGATGTGTTTAAATGGACGCTTGACTTTCACGCAATTTTTATCCGTTAAAACATATGCAAATATACTATGAGACTAAAAGTGTATGAAAAAGGATTGAAAGTGATTTAACCTCATTTTTATAGGACTAAAAGTGAAATTTTAACGTGCGTGTGACTGTCACACAATTTTCTTCCATTAAAACTAACAGAAAAGTGAAATCTTAACCGTACATTAAATTTGAAAATTAATCTGGCAAGTGTAGAAAAACACAATCCATGTTCCTTCAACCGTAATCGTTGATAACCAATACTCCCTCCGTCCCATACTTGAAGCTACAAACCAAATTGGCACGAGTTTTAATAAATGAGTTGTTTATTAGTATTGTGTAAGATAAAGTGGGGGTAATAAAGACTTTTCAACTTTATAAATAGTAATAAAGTTACTTTTTAGTGTAATAAAGTAATGACATTTGTTGTAATATTGTGATGTTTTAAGGGGAGTGTTTAAAAGTGCTTTTATTATTTTAGGTAATGTTGCTTCAAGTATGGGACGCCCAAAATGGTAAAATGTAGCTTCAAGTATGGGACGGAGGGAGTATTATATTTTAATCTCAACCGTACATTAAATCTGAAAATTAATTTGAGTGTAGAAAAACACAATCTCCATATTCCAAATCTCTATAAATGGAGAAATGTAATCTATTTTCGAATCATTCCTCTCATTTCTCTCTTCTTGCCTTGTGTGTGTTTGTTTTTGGGTCTCTATCTATATCCTTGTGTTTGTAGAGGTAAAATGATAATGGTGGAGGGGTATATCTAGCATTGATAACTGCCTCGTAGGTTCGGTAATCGAAGTACGAACCGATGAGGAAGGCTTCAAATTATTCAACTTCACTACTACCGTGATTCCACCACCACCCTCTTCAAAATCCCTCAAAAATCGAAGCCCCAATTTATTTCATGCGTGAGAGCCGCACACATGCATTTCTGGCAAACAAAAATTAAAATGAAAAATTTGGCAAAAATGACTAAAATTCTCGCACGTTACTCGAAACCTAATCTCTATCTATTTCAATAAGTTGCAAAAACCTAATATTGAAAGAATACACAAAGCAAAAAGGTTATCTTGTATTTTTTTTTGTGTGAGAGTCGCACGTTTCTCGTACATTTCTTGTGATTTGAGCTGGGAGAGAAAAATAAATGTTGTCCAGGTTCAAGATTCCCCCGATGCATCTAAAGGGGACCCGATGGAAGTTGAGTGCACATTCTAAGGTGAAGGGTTTTTTTGAAGTAAGATATCAAAGATGTACGTTCCCCAAGGCCTACCAGTCCATTAGCTGGATCCTGATGTCAGCTGTGGACTGTTGCCGCATGCTTGTGTAGGAACACACTTAGCTGTAGAGAATTGGAAACCGTTACTAACTAACTTAAAATTTACTAACAATACAGACTCCTAGCATATTCTAGAAGCAGTCAGTCTTCTAGCATATTCCAAAGGATTCCAGAGATTTATCAATACATTCCAAATCTAAAAAATTATGTATCAAACCTCAACTACATTAGATTAAATCTAGAAGCTATGTGACTAGTATCAAGTACTAAGTTTCAACAGCATTGACCAAAAAAAACTAATATCCTGATACTTCATTTTCAAATCACCCGTGCGTTTATTACTTCGTAAACTAACAAAGAAATTTTTTATGTTAAAAAATCTAACTGGTGATGTTACATTTTATGACTCATGCGGCCAAATTTAATTTGGTGGAAAATCTGATCATTTCAAATCTTGATAATTAAATTTCAAACCTTAAATATGTTAGGAAAAAAATTAAGAAACTATGTGACTCGTGCGAATAAAGAGCGGTGACATTATTCACATAATCTGTTGATTTCAAATTTCTTGTACTAAACATTGAAATATAACATTTTGAAGTGCATGGCAACGCATGTCTAACATTAAGCGAAAAAAGGGAAGTGGATGAGAGATCCATAATTTGGAATGCATGCACTGAAATTTAAAGTAATAAATCTTACAGTAACAGAAAAAGAAAAAAAGAGCACCGTAGATGGCTAAAATAATTATTAAGAAACGAAGAATCGAGGCTTGAGTAAACACAATTTCCTTAAAAATATTTTTCCTTCACTCTCGGGTCTAGTGACTATTAGGACGTTTATTTACTTACGACGAACCGAGAAAATGAATTCAAAATAGCGTAGAAATTGCCGAAAAATGTTTGCATCTCTTTCCAATCTTATTTTCATGTGTTCTTGGGATTGGGATTGCAGTTTCTTATAGCCAACCCAAATGTTGGAGCAATAAAGATTGCCATAATAATTTGGACCAAACCTGAAAATTTATCGTCCTTATATTGTCAGTCTGTAATGTTACGGTCCTCATTTTGCCAACCCTCTAAATACGGGCCTTAAGTATTAATTTCAAATAAAAATGGAAACGGAAAATTAAATTTTAGTACTATTATAATCACAATAAACATGCTAGCACAATTTTCAATTGAGAAAGGAGTGGTAGTCGTGTCCCCTAATAACTGACCAATTTTCAATTTCAGTAATGATTCCAGATCAAACACTTTCAAGTTTCTAAATGTTTCAAAACAATCAGCAGAAAAAAGGTTAACTCCATGTTTTGACTCATGAAAAATATCTGATAATTCCAAATGTAACAAATTATGCATCAAATCTTAAACACATTAGACCAAATCAAGAAACCATGTGACTCGTGCGTGCGAATAATGTATAATTCAGTTTCTCTAATAAATTGATTACCGTGAAATATTTAGTATGATAAAATATTGAAGTATAGTATTTTGAAGTGGAGGGCAAGGTCTTAAATGCCGCCCGGGAATCTATTTTTGTTTTAACAGCCTCGTTCTTATCCTTATACTCACTTAAAACTCATTTTCACAAGTCTTCTTGCAAGAGGAATGCCCTCACCAATTGAAATAATGTAGTATACTAATGTACCAAACCTTAAATACGTACGTACATTAGATCCAATCAAGAAACCATGTGACTCGTGCGAATAAGGAGCGATGATATTTTACCCGTACAATGAATAATTTAGTTTCTTGTAATTAGGAAAGTTATTCTAATAAATAAATATATAAATTGCCGTATTCAAAGATGATATCTAAACTTGTTTTGCATTTTACTCCTTGAATTAAGTATGTGTTTTTACTCTAGTACTTAGTTTATTTGAATTTGCATTTGTAAGGGGTGGTCACCACAATTAGTAACTTAGGCCGCTTTGCTAGGTTAAAAACAATAATCTGGAGAGTTCTCTAACCTTAAATACATAAGTTTTTGTCTTCTTAAAAACAGTAAAAAATGAAACTGGAAATAGTGGATGGCAGTGACGGACCTACATAGGGCCCAGATACTTATTCCGTTTCGTGATTGTTCGTACACTTTTTTATTGAGACGTTTCAAGGTATTTTGCACACTTATAATAGGTAAATAAATTACAAAATTAATACTATTACTACATTATTTTATTTTCAAAATTGTCACTCATTTTGGATCACATTCTTTCTTACACCTCACTAAATTATCTTTTACATCTCAATAAATTACATTTAAACCTCACTAAATCAACCAAAATACTTCTCATTTATTTAACTTCACACCTCACTAAATTCCCTTTAAATCTCACTAAATCACTCAAAATACGTACTCCTCATTTTTTTGACCTCACACATCAGTAAAAATTCACATTTCTTAAAAAGTTACTTATTAAGGTAACCACATAATATGGGGTATATTTTAAGTTCTACATTTGTTGACTAATGTCTCAACGAGAAAGCACGTTAAATTTTAACACTGTTTCACTTGTTATGAGTTGAAACAGTTAAAATTAATTTTTTTTGAAACATAACAAAAGTCGTTAAATTTAAATTAATAAAATGAGGTTTATTGAAAATTTTATAATAATTTTTGTTTAGATATAAAATTTTATAATATTATTTTTTATTTATAGTAATGTAAATCGGGCCCCCAATCCAAATTTTCTGGATGGTGGATGTAGAGAGTATTTTTTTTTATTTTCAGACGGAGGGATAAATATTTTAAGAATTGACTCGTAGGCTATGCTGAGTGTTGACCCACATTGACGTCAATACCTACTTCCCGTTTAACTCACTACAAAATAATGGAGAAATGGCATCGGGGAAGGCATCGGATCTGCCGTACCCAAAGATGAAGGCAACGGCAAAGGCATCGGCAGTGTGCCGATGCCATTTCGCATCGGGGCAACCGCCGTTACCAAATGGCATCAGGGCCCACTACCGATGCCATTTTGCATCGGGCCCATTGCCGATGCCTTTTTATTAAAATTTAAAAAACCCGAATCTGGGTTTCGAACCCAGGTCGATAGGCCACCAACACCCACCCCCCACCGCTGGGCCACCCCATTTTTCGGAAATCTGGCCATTTTCGCGATTTGTGGGGTTCGAACTCGGGACCTCGCGGTCTCGAAGGCTTTTGAGCGCCCCCTGTGTGCCGTTTAGGCTAGGAGCTGTTATTCGACATGTTGTGAATGCAATTAATATATATTCAATTTAATTTGAGTTTTTAATTCTTTAATTAATTCAATCCATTCTAACTTTAATTGTTCCTTATTAAATTATTTATCAAAGCATAACATAATTATTTCTAAATTATGTTTTTCAAATTAACTAAATTATGTTTTTCAAATTAAATAATTTATTTACGGTATCAATTCACACTATTTAAATTTATTCTAATCCTCAATTTACAACATTTAAATTCATTCTAATTTTTAATTTCACAACATTATAATTATTTTCACTTATACATTTAAATTTATTCTAATCACATCATTTAAATTCATTCTAATTTTCAATTCACAACATTAAATATATATAATTATTTTCACTTATCCATTTAAAAATATGAATTCACTTATCCATATAATTAAAAATATTTTCATCTATTATAAAATTATTCTCTAGTTCATTTTCAATTAAAATAACATCGTATCACAAACAACATTAATTATAATCATAATTAGCATGTTCACGTCAATTAAAATAACATCACACACAACATTAAAATAAAAATTAATCCTCAACGTCAATGTAATATAATAACATCACACGTAACAAAGTAATATAAAAATGTATCACTCCTCATCACCATCACCATCACCATAAGTGTAGAATATTTCATTTTAACAACCTTGATGTAAAATTAGGAATTTTTTAATCCACAAGTGTAAAATATTTAATTTAACAAACTTGGTGTAAAATTAAGATTTTTTTAATCCATAAGTGTAAAATATTTCATTTTAACAACTTGGTGTAAAATTATGATTTTTTTAAGTGTAGAATATTTCATTTTAACAACCTTGATGTAAAATTAGGAATTTTTTAATCCCCAAGTGTAAAATATTTAATTTAACAAACTTGGTGTAGAATTAGGATTTTTTTAATCCATAAGTGTAAAATATTTCATTTTCACAAAATTAGTAATTTTTAATCCCTAAGTGTAAAATATTTCATTTTAACAAACTTTGTGTAAAATTATGATTTTTTTTTAATTTTTAAGTGTAAAATATTTCATTTTAACAATTTTGGTGTAAAATTATGAATTTTTTAATTCCTAAGTGTAAAATATTTCATTTTAACAACTTTGTGTAAAATTATGAATTTTTCAATCCCTAATTATAAAATATTTCATTTTAACAACCTTGATGTAAAATTAGAATTTTTTTAATCCCTAAGTGTAAAATTAGGAATTTTTTATTCCTAGGTGTAAAATATTTCATTTTAACAAACTTGGTGTAAAATTATGAATTTTTTAATCTCTAAGTATAAAATATTTCATTTTAACAAGGTGTAAAATTATGAATTTTTTAATTCCTAAGTGTAAAATATTTCATTTTAACAACTTTGTGTAAAATTATGAATTTTTCAATCCCTAATTATAAAATATTTCATTTTAACAACCTTGATGTAAAATTAGAATTTTTTTAATCCCTAAGTGTAAAATATTTCATTTTCACAACCTTGGTGTAAAATTAGGAATTTTTTATTCCTAGGTGTAAAATATTTCATTTTAACAAACTTGGTGTAAAATTATGAATTTTTTAATCTCTAAGTATAAAATATTTCATTTTAACAAGGTGTAAAATTATGAATCTTTTAATGCCTAAGTGTAAAATATTTCATTTAACAACCTTGATGTAAAATTAGGATTTTTTCAATCATATCCCTAAGTGTAAAATATTTCATTTTAACAACCTTGCTGTAAAATTATGAATTTTTTAATTCCTAAGTGTAAAATATTTCATTTTAACAACCTTGTGTAAAATTATGAATTTTTTAATTCCTAAGTGTAAAATATTTCATTTTAACAATTTTGGTGTAAAATTAGAAAAATTTTAATTCCTAAAGGTAAAATATTTAATTTTAACAATCTTGGTGTAAAACTATGAATTTTTTAATCCCTAAGTGTAAAATATTTCATTTTAACAACCCTAAACCCCAAACCCTTTACCCTAAACTCCGAACCCTTTTTCCTAAATCGTAAACAATATATGTTGAGAAACGAGTATTCGGGGATAAGTTACCATATTGAATATAAATTCATAATACACATTTGAAGTTTGTTTATTAATGAAGTCTAAGTGTACACGTTGAAAAGAGTAGTCGGACCCTTTACCCTAAACCCTAAACCCTTTACCCTAAACTCTGAACCCTTTACCCTAAACTCTAAACTCTAAACCCTAAACCCTAAACACTATATGTTGAGAAACAAATATTTTTTAGTATATTAATTAAAAATAAGTAAAATTCATTTTAAGTAACATAATTTTAAGTAAAATCGATAAATTAATATAAATTATTACATTAGTTATTAAATATGATAAATTGGTAAATAGTTTATAAATTTATACATCTGTCGCTCTTAATTATGTATACTCACTTAAATTACGTATATTCACTTAAATTACGTTTAAAATCTTGAATTAATAATATATGTATATATATATAATAGAAAAATATCGTGTGTTTGTAGATAGAAAACTAATATCTATGTAAAAATATTTTATGTGACTAGATTTGATAAATACCATAAAATAAAAGAAAGGGAGATAAATTTACCAAATAGCATCGGCCATTAAATGCCGTTACTAAATGGCATCGGGGCCCACTGCCGATGCCATTTTGCATCGGGGGGGCCGTTACCAAATGGCATCGGGGCCCACTGCCGATGCCATTTTGCATCGGCCATTAAATGCCGATGCCATTTTGCATCGGCCATTAAATGCCGATGCCATTTCGCATCGGGGCCCACTGCCGATGCCATTTTGCATCGGCCATTAAATGTCGTCCCCTTTTCGCATCGGCCGGCCTGCCGTTGCCATTTGTCGATGCCTTTTCAGTAATATTTTGTAGTGACTTTACATCCGTCCATATTGAAACCTTTCTACTCTCAATTACTCCATTTTGAAGGCTGAATGTTATTGTGAGACACAGAGAGAGAGAAAGATGTCTGCAATCTACGATAACTGGGAGAGGCTGGTAGCGGGTTCTCAACAAAGACCAGCTTTCTCAAGTCTTTGATGAACAATCAAGTACAAGCTCTCTATCGTCTTCATCTGATTTCAGTTTTTCTCGTCTCAATTCTTCACTCGATGATGTGCCATTTGCCTTTTCTAGCCCCGATTGGTCTGCTTCTAATCACCAAAGCGATGTTGAGCATTTTGGCAACAAAACAGCCACGCACAAACACTTCAGGTGATTTCATGTTTTTTAGGTTTCTATTAGATTACAGTTTATATGGGGAATTTCAGAAATGGCCTAGTCAACTACTACTTATCAAAAATGGTCTTACTTATACAAAATATATAAAAATGACATTCTTTTATTTAATTGATTAAAAAAAAAAGAAAAAAAAAACAAGCACACTAAACAACCCTAATCAACCACATTAAACAACTCTAATCAACCACATTAAACAACTCTAAACAACCACATTAAACAACCCTAAACAACTCTATTAAACAACTTTAAACAATTTTAAACAACCCTAAACAACCTCAAACAAGTCCAGTAAACAACTCTAAACAACCCCAAACAACCCCAGTAAACAACTCTAAACAACCTTAAACAACCCTAAACAACATCAAACAAGCCCAGTAAACAACCCTAAACAACCTCAAACAAACCCAGTAAACAACCCTAAACAACTTGAACGAGAATTTTGGGTGTAAACCTAAAAAAAAAATTATACTTGAATTCACTATAATAAAACATCAAATACTAACAAAATCAAACAAAAGAATATAATAGAAAATATGTTTCTTACCTTCAATCCAACTTTCAATTACATTATGAGAAAAAAATGAAAGAATTTAAGTGTAGTGCGAAGAAGATGGAGAAGCGAAGCGAAGAAGATGGAAAAGCGAAGCGAAGAAGATTGAGAGGAAGAAAGAGGATTTTTTTTTGGCAGAAGCTTGGAAGGAGTCTCGTGTCCAGCGAAGAATGGAGAAGCTTTTGCAAAACTTGGAAAACCCTATTACTTACTTACGGTGAATTTTTTATTTTTTTTAATTAATATTTTTCCACTTAAAATAGTCAAAGACCAAAATTAAGTATGGGTCGGGTAAATCGGCCATACTTGATAATTACAACCGTTTATATATTTCCTTATTGGATATGTTCTTTATTTATAGTTACTTGTGATTTGATTTTTTTTACATGACATTCATTAGAGCTATGTTTTTATTCTCTGGCCACCACAACGAACTCCAATTATTATTATTAGGATTCTATTGTGAAACAACTTAAAAGTATCACTCCATATATTACATAAGTGAACAAGATGTAGAGATAATATATAAATCCTTTATTCCACCTCTAAGTATGCACTACAAATATTATCAACTCTATTTATAGAGAACAATAAATAGAAGAAGATGAAATGAAAGGTCTAATATTAATGTTGGTACATGAACCAACAATGTACATCAAATGCCACATTATGGACATTCACACAATATAAATATTATTCATAACACTCCCCCTTGAATGTCCATTTAGATAAGATTATGTCTCGTTAAAATTCAATGAGAAGAAACGTGCATTAACTCCCCCTGATGATTACATTAGTTCACATCCTTAAAACGCCACATTCCACTTTTGTATCTCAATTTCTCAAGCGTTGAAGTAGGTAAAGACTTAGTAAATAAATCAGTCACATTATCACTTTAGCGAATTTGTTGCATACTAACGTCACTCTTTTTGCTGAAGATTGTGGGTAAAGAATAATTTAGGATTAATATATTTTCTCCTATCACCTTTGATAAATCTCTCCATTAGTTGGGCAACACATGCGTCATTTTTTCATATATCACAGTTGGATTGTCTTTCAATAAGTTTAATCCACACTGTCCACAAATATGTTGAGTGACGGAACACAACCAAACACATTCACGACTCGTGAATTTCTAGGATCTCTGCATAGTTAGATGAAGTAGCAACTAAAATTTGTTTAATAGAATGCCATGAAATAGTTGTACCTCCATATGTGAACAAATAACCTGTTTGAAATTGAGCTTTACACGGGTCTGATTAGTAACCTGCATCTGCATAACCAACTATTGCACTCAAATATGGTACTTCTTGATCAAGTAGTTCTTCATTTTCTTCGCGAGGTTGAAAGCGATCTTTCGCTACATTCAGTGAACGCACAACCATATGTTTTCTTAAAGGATGTGTTTTATCCATATAAAATTGTTTCAACACTTTCATAACATAAGTGGATTGATGCACAAAAATCTCATTATCAAAGTGTTCAATTTGAAGATCCAAACAAAATTTTGTTTTACCAATATCCTTCATTTCAAATTCCCTCTTAAGGGAAGCCATGGCCTTTGATAACTTTACAGGAGTCTCAGTGATATTCAAATTATCAACATATACAACAATGATCACATATTCACATTCAGGTATTTTAATAAAAACATAGGGCATATATGATCATTCTTATACCCCTTCTTAATCAAAACTCATCAAATAATTGTACCACATGCGACCAAATTGCTTTAATCCATATAAGGATTTGCTCAACTTGACTGAATACATGTTTTGAGAATTCTCATTTTTCAATATAGGTACCTTTAAACCCTCAGGGATTGTTATATAAATATATTTCTCTAATGAGCCGTACAAATAGGCTGTAACGACATTTGTTATACGCATTTCAAGTTTTTTCTTGCACTGCCAGACTTATTAAATAACAAAACGTTATTGCAACCACCACAAGAGAGTAAGTCTCCTCATAATCAACACCTGACCTTTGGGTAAAACCTTGTGCGATAAACTGGGCTTTATACCTCACGATTTCATTTTTCTTATTTCTTTTTCGCACGAATACCCATTTATGCCCCACGGGTTTTATACCATTAGGTGTATGGACAATAGGTCCAAAAAATTTTCGTTTAATAAGAGATTGAAATTCTGCATTTATTGCGTCTTTCCACATTGGCCAATCATCTCGTTTTCTACATTCATCAATAGATGTAGGTTCATGGATTCTCATCATCTTCCATTATATTAAGCGCTACATGCTACATTATATGCAAAGATATTGTCGACGTTGATTTCATTTTGGTTCCATCTTTCTCCTGTTCTGACATAATTTGTCGATATTTCATCATTTCTGGACGCCTGAAATATCATTTGCTGGGACTTTAAATAGTATGTCAGATTTTTCAACAGGATTGTTCACATTATGACCATTCTCAATATTTGCTTCTTTTATTTTTTGAGAATTTTTTTTATCTTTGGAACTGAGAGGTCTACCACGCTTCAGACGTGTCGTAGATGCATTTGCCATGGAAGATGGTCCTTCAGGGACATCAATTCTTTTAGGAGCATTAGCAGCTGAAATATGAGATTTTGTAACTCTTTTAAGGTCAATAAATACGTCTAGCAGTTAATTCGCAATTTTTTTTTTTTGCAAATGAATTATCTTTTCAACTTCAAGTTCACATTGCTTTGTACGAGAATCCATGCAATTCAATGATAATTCATTCCAAGAAATATTCTTTTTCAGCTGCTTACTTTCCCATCCTAATTTTGGGAAAGTTGTCTCATCAAAATGACAATTAACTAACATCTCCGTGAATAGATCTCCGGTCAATGGTTCTAAGTATTTAATAATAGACGGAGATTCATATCCAGCAAATACCCCCATTCTTCTTTGGGGACCCATCTTTGTGTGTTGCGTGGTGGAGCAATCAGTACATATACAACACAACCAAAAGTTCTTAGATGGGATATATTTGGTTCCTGACCTTGAACCATTTGTACGGGGGAAATGCTATGATAACTTGTTGGCATGATCCGCACAAGTGTTGTCGCATGCAATATAACATGATCACAAGCTAAAATATGGAGTTTATATTTCATCAATATTGGTTGTGCAATCAATTGAATGTGCTTTATAAGTGATTCAACAAGACTGTTCTATAGACATATACATGAGCAACCAGATGCTCTATATGTATTTCAATTGATATACAATAAACATTGAAAGTTTGAGATGAAAATTCACCAACATTCTCAAGACGAATTGTCTTAGACTCTTAATTGCATTATCATGAAATTGTACTCGCAATCGTATTATTTGTCCCAATAATTGTGCAAAAATCAAATTGCGAGATGACAATAAGCATACATGTGACCACTTAGTCGATGCATCAATCAAAACCATAAAATATCTAATTGTTCACTTGGTGGATTTATATGTCCGCATATATCCCCTTGAATTCGTTCCAAGAACATAAAATTTTCATGCTCAACTTTAGCTGGTGATGGGCTTATAATTAGTTTTTCTTGTGAACAAACAACACATGAAAATTCATTGGGTATAACATTTTTCTATTTTTCAATGATTGCTCACATGAATTTTCTACAATTTTTCGCATCATTTTAGAACCGGGATGGCCCAACCGGTCGTGCCAAACATTAAATTCGATAGTAACCTTTTGGTTTACTATGACATATATTTCAATTGTTCTTATGCTCGTGCAATACAAATTCGAGAACAAAGCGGGTAACTTCTCCAATATACATTTCTTTCCCGCAACAATTGTAGTAATGTTAATATACTCAAAATTGCCTTCATTAGTAGTCTCAAAATGATATCAATTCAAACGAGTATCTTTAAAACTCAATAAAATTCTTTGAGACTTTCCGAAGAATAAGGCATCATTGATTATGAATTTTGTCCCTTCGAATAATAGAATAGTGGCTCTTTCAAAGCCTATAATTATTTTTGTACTACCAGATATTGTATTTATATATTCGCTTCTCTTCATTTTAAATGTGAGAAGATTTTCTTATAGTGTGCGTAAAAATACTATCCACGAGACATAGATCTCCATATTCTTACTTAAATGTTGATCATCATACCATTTTTTTTTTTTTATAAAATAAAAAAATATAAAAGTAAGATATTTACAATCAAATTATTTTTATTTTATGAAAATGCAATAGCCATTTGTATTATAAAGAAGAGAAATATTAAGATATTGCATAATATAAGAAAACAAACATTAATAATAGATTATCAAAGAAAATTGTGATTGAGTATTATAACACTCTTATTACCACCTTTAGAGCAAGTAAGGTAATCAACAACATCAAATTGTGTTATGTTAATCATTTCATTATCGAATTCACTATTCACATAATTTGTTTCAACTATTTTCTCTTTTCCTTTAATGTTCAAAAATTTGCTTTCCCTTTTGAGGACCTTTAAAATTCGGACGAGTATTATAATCATTTTGATATTTGTCTCGATCAAAACCACGTCCTCATCCGATGCCCGATATTTCATAAAACAAAAAAACTCATTATTTTCTCAGCCACCAAGAGTCATGAAATTAGTTCATAATACTTAGTAAAACCCTTCTCCCGATATTGTTGTTGCAAGATCACATTAGAATCATGAAATGTGGAGAATGTTTTTTCAAGCACATCATCCAGTAATATTTTCTCCACATAATTCTCCACATAATTTTATTTGAGAAATGAATTTGAACATAGTTGAGTTGTACTCACTCACTGATTTGTAATCATATCTTTCTTTAAGATTTGTCCACAATTCAAGTGGATCCTTCACCGTGAGATACTCAACTTTCAATCCTTCATCAAGATGGTGGCAAAATAAAATCATGGCATTAGCCTTATTTTTTGATTGTATGCTTGATTTGCCACTTTTATGGAATCCTCAAGATCCATGACATTCAAATGAATTTCACCATAAAAAAAATCCATAACAAATACAATATATATTTTTTTCATTAATATCAAGAGCCACAAATATAAATTTGGTCAAGTTCGACATGTTGGAAACTATCAAATAAACAAGAGGTTGATTAATTGCAAAATAACATAATCATCAAAATAGTAATGAAATAAGAGATGACAAATAAATATTGTAAGATAATATATTCTAAACATTTCAATACATACCTCCGTACAATACTTGAAATTTATCACTAACTGAATTTCGTCGGTAGAAATGTTTTACGAGCTTCGTGCTGATAACGTGTTGTGAAACAACTTAAAAGTATCACTCCATATATTACATAAGTGAACAAGATGTAGAGATAATATATGAATCCTTTATTTCACCTCTAAGTATGCACTACAAATATTATCAACTCTATTTATAGAGAACAATAAGTAGAAGAAGATGAAATGAAAGGTCTAATATTAATGTTGGTACATGAACCAACAATGTACATCAACAGCGTGTACTCGTGGTTCGGTCTATCTTACAATTTTAAGGGAGCGGGTTTAAAGCATTTTGAGGGTCACGGTCAAGCTGTTGAATCCACACAGAAGGTACCATGGATGCTGCTATGGCATTGCACGGTATGGACTGTGGAAGGCGAGAAACGAAGTTATATTTAGGTGGTTGAAAAAATTCAGTCGAACTCCTTCTGATGGCTCAAAGAGGGGAGAATGATTTCAAGAGGAAATACTTATTTGGAGTGGCTAAGAGAACCATCACTGTGTTTATAGGCATCAGTTTATTGTGAGTTTTACTTTCTGTTTTCTTGTATTTTACTTGATGTACTCGTGATTTTGTGGATATTCCTGATACCTCTCGATAAGATTTTGGCCGTTTCCAAAAAAAAAAAAAATCTCAACACACCTGCGAAATGGGACCAAAAAATTTAATCTGGATTAGGCAAGTCTCGTAAAATTGAATTATCCCTAAAACAAATGAAGAAATAATGACCCTAGCGAGTCATGACTCACTATGTTGCTCACGGTTCAATCTCAACTCGGCTCTACACTCCAGACCTGTAGCACAACAACAGAAGCCAAGAGAATCAAACCTTGAATACTGATCCACAACAGAAGCCATCAAACAATATTCGCGAACAAGCAAACAAACGTTGATAATAAATTATGCCGTTCAATTGCCAAGAGAATCACATTAATTTTAATAATCTTTCAAAAACTATGTAACAAAGCCCTACATAATGGGATTTAAATAGTGTAATCGTGCTAGGCTTTCAAAATTCTGCAAAGCTAATAAAGGAAGAAAACAATAAACTTGGAACTAATTTATTACGCTATTAAAGAAAATGGAATAATTTGTAGTATGGAAATAAATCTTCAAGAATTGGTATAGTGTCCATTAATTTATAGATTTAGTTGGTAATTAGAGACTAGGTACGATTCTCGATGATGATTTTGAGATTTCAACCGGTTTATGATACTATTCGTGATGAGCAATCAACGTATGAAGATGATAATATGTAGATTTGTCAACCGATCAATACATTGGTATGTAGTCCTATATTCCATGCTGAATATGATGGACCACCAATTTTTTATGAATATTTTTATAAAGATTATGGTTATGATGGATCACCAATTTTTGATGAGTTTGTTGATATTTTGGTTGATGATGTTGACTATGGTTATAGTGGCCCCCCAATTTTTTATGAGAAAAAGGAGAAGTAAAGCATTTTTGTAGTTGACGGTGTTCATCCTAATAAGCCTAACTTAATGATGGAGGTTGAGAATAATTATTTTATTGTTTTTACAAATGATGATGAAACTTACACTGCTTTGACGATAAAATATCAAGTTGTTATTATTTTGTGACCAAAAGAATACAATGATTTTCTAGCTCGTCTTCATACCTTTGTGATAAGATCCAACACGATTTGAGGGCGAATCGTCTTCAAGAAGGGGAGAAGGATGGAGGTATTGATGAAAATCAATATTAATATTTGATTATATATTTATACTTATATTTAGGATTTTTTTTAATTTTGTTATATTTAATATTTATATGTTTTTTATTCTCTAAGTCTATTTATCACGTGCGAATAATGTGCGAAAACTAGAATAAATTTAAAATATTTTTAATTGAAAAATATATATCAAATTAAATTTAATATATTTATTAAAATTAGGTATGAAAAAATCTTGATATTTTAATATATTTTATTAAAATCTTAAATAATTGAAAACTTAAAGGACCAAAATCAAAATTTCAAAATTGTCGGGACCAAATTCAAAAATAGGTGATCAAGTTATTGGACTAAAAAAATTTAAACCATAAATTCAAATCCGAAATGTGGCTAGAGTGTAGAAAAGCACAATCCACGTGTATTCAACCATAGCCGTTGATAACCAATTATCCGATCATTTAATCTTAACCGTACATTAAATCTGAAAATTAATGTGCTGAGTGTAGAAAAACACAATCCATGTTCCTTCAACCGTAATCTTTGACAACCAATCTTATATTTTAATCTCAACCGTACATTAAATCTGAAAATTAATTTGAGTGTAGAAAAACACAATCTCCATGTTCCAAATCTCTACAAATAGAGAAATGTAGTCTCATTTCGAATTATTCCTCCCATTTCTCTCTTCTTGCCTTGTGTGTGTTTGTTTGTGGGTGTGTATCTATATCCTTGTGTTTGTAGAGGTAACAAAGAGAATGGTGGAGGGGTTTATCTAGCGTTGATAACTTCCTTGTAGGTTTTGTAATCGAAGTTCGAACCGATGAGGAAGGTTTCAAATTCTTCAACTTCATTGCTACAGTGATTCCACCAGCACCCTCTTCAAAATCCCTCGAAAATCGAAGCCCCAAATTATTTCATGCGTGAGAGCTGGGCACATACATTTTTGGCAAAAAAAAAAAATTAAATGAAAAAATCGGCAAAAAATGATTTAAATTGTACACTCCTTTCAGTGATCGCACGTTACTCGAAACCTAATCTCTAGTTCAATATTATTTCAAGAAATCGCAAAAACCTAATATTGAAAGAATACACAAATCAAAAAGGTTTTTCTTTCGGGCGAGAGCCTACGTTTATCATACACTTCTTGTGATTTGAGTTCTATTTCCATTCAATTTGGGTGCGATTTTTTGGGGGTTGAATTAAGGTTCATTTTTTTGTGTATTTTTGGGTGAGAGTTTATTTAATCCGACATTATGCATTTGGATGTGTTTTAATGGACACTTGACTTTCACGCAATGTTTATCTGTTAACACATATGAAAATTTACTATGGGACTAAAAATGTATGAAAAGAGATCGAATGTGATTTGACCTCATTCTAATAGGACTAAAAGTGCAATTTTGAACGTGCGCGTGACTGTCACACAATTTTCATCCATTAAAACTAACAAAAAATTATTATGGGACAAAAAGTGTATGAAAAATGATCGAAAGTGATTATACCTCATTTTTACATGACCAAAAGTGCAATTTCCCCCTTAAATATATATGGAAGGATGCCGACTGCTTCCACAATGCAATGCAATTCCACATCTACGGAAGCCAGAAATGACATGTGGTCATTTCAAATATAATAACTACTGCACGTTACTGGAAAGCAAACTTTAGCACGACAACTAAAATACAATGAGCCAACGACAAAATGCCATCATAAACAGATAGTTTACTAAGTTTCTTGTAGTATGAAAGTTACTAACACGATGAATAATTCACTTTCAAGTTTCTTAGTCACTTGAAAACAACCAAAAAATGGAATAGTTTGTAGTATGTAAATAGATCTTCAAGAATTGGTATATACTCCATTAATTTATAGATTCAGTTGGTAATCAAAGACTATGTACGATTCTCGATGATGATTTCGAGATTTCAACCGGTTTATGATACTATTCGTGATGACAATCAACGTATGAAGATGATATTATGCAGATCTGTCAACCAATCAATACATTAGTATGTAGTCCTATATTCCATGGTGAATATGATGGACCACCAATTTTCGATAAATATTTTGATGAAGATTGTGGTTATGATGGATCACCAATTTTTGATAAATATTTGTTGATATTTTGGTTGATGATGTTGATTATGGTTATAGTGGCCCCCCAATTTTTATGAGAAAAAGGAGAAGGAAAGCATTTTTGTAGTTGAGGTTGTTCATCCTAATATGCCTAACTTAATGATGGAGGTTGAGAATAATTATTTTATTGTTTTTACCAATGATGGTGAAACTTACACTGCTTTGACGATAAAATATCAAGTTGTTATTATTTTGTGGCCAAAAGAATACAAAGATGTTTCAGCTCGTCTTCGTACCTTTGTGATGAGAACCAACACGATTTGAGGGCGAATCGTCTTCAGGAAGGGGAGGAGGATGGAGATATTGATGAAAATTAATATTAATATTTGATTAGATAGTTATGCTTATATTTAGGAGATTTATTTTGATTTTTTTATATTTACTATTTATAAGTCTATTTATCACGTGCGAATAATGTGCGAAAATTAGAATAAATTTAAAATATTTTTAATTGAAAAATATATATCAAATAAATTTAATATATTTATTAAAATAAGTATGAAAATATCTTGAAATTTTAATATATTTTATTAAAATCTTAAATAATTGAAAACTTAAAGGACCAAAATCAAAATGTCAAAATTGTCGGGACCAAATTCAAAAATAGGTCAAGTTATTGGACTAAAAAAATTTAATCCCTAAATTCAAATCCGAAAAGTGGCTAGAGTGTAGAAAAGCACAATCCACGTGCATTCAACCATAGCCGTTGATAACCAATTATCCGATCATTTAATCTTAGCCTTACATTAAATATGAAAATTAATCTGCCGAGTGTAGAAAAACACAATCCATGTTCCTTCAACCGTAATCGTTGATAACCAATCTTATATTTTAATCTCAACCGTACATTAATCTGAAAATTAATTTGAGTGTAGAAAACACAATCTCCATATTCCAAATCTCTATAAATAGAGAAATGTAGTCTCTTTAATTTCGAATCATTCCTCTCATTTCTCTCTTCTTGCCTTGCGTGTGTTTGTTTGTGGGTCTCTATCTATATCCTTGTGTTTGTACAGGTAACAAAGAGAACGGTGGAGGGGTTTATCTAATAAAGTTTTGTAATGCACAGGGGTGTGGGGCCAGTAGTTCCTGCCACCAACTAATAAAATCAATAGTAACTCCATATACGAGTATTTAACATTCACACACACATTTATCAAAAAAAAAAAACATTCACACACACACACACACATATATATATATATATACATCACCTACATATATACATGTATATATAGAGAGAGAAAAAGAGAGAGTGAGGGAAAGAAAAAAACATAAAAACAAAGCAATTGGATCTGCTTCTTCACGTGCTTCAATCATCAACAGTAGTAGTAATCATCCGTGCATTTATTACTCTATATATCGAAGAAGTAACAAAGAACATGAGTCGGAAAACCTTACTTCTGATGTTACATTTTGTGACTCGTGCAACCTCTGATATCCTTTTATTTCAATTTTTTTCTCATAATCACCCCTGCGATTATTACTCTGTAGAAGGACTAAAAATGAACACGTTTCAAAAAACTTATTTGTTTACGTTATATTTTTGTAACTCATTGAAATTTAATCAAGAAGATTATCTGATCATTCACTACTAAATAGACGTTGATTTGCGACAAAATTTTGGTGGTCTCAAAAAGGCGCTGAGAATCTTCTTTGTCAAATGGCACTTCCACCTTTCTTCCCACGTCAAACATCAATCCTGTCATACTCTGTAGCCAATGAATTCTAAACACAATGAATCATTATAATCTGTAGCCAATGAATTAGCACCGATACCTTTCTTTTGAATTGGTTTCTTGAGCATTAGAAACTCGTCCGAGAGGGTAATTGTGTGTGTGTGCTTGTTTGTAGGTCTCTATCTATATCTAGCGTTGACAACTTCCTCGTAGGTTCTGTAATTGAAGTAAGAACCGATGAGGAAGGGTTTAAGTTATTCGATTTCACTGCTACCGTGATTCCACCACCACCCTTTTCAAAATCCCTCAAATGGAGCAGCAGAAAATTATCATGCAAAAAAGTGGTTGAAATCAATTCCCTAGTTTATATTCAGTTCTTCGAAAGTGCACAAAGATTAATATTTTAGATGAAGAAGTCTTTGAACATATACACATTATGACTGGAAAATATACTAAAGCTACAAGAAATTTCAATACCTTCTTTTTCCGCTACGTAAGCTACAAGAAATATCCGGCCATTTATTGTTAACTTTTTCCGCCAAAATTTAGTTTCTTTCTATGAAAAGGATCAAAATTGGGAAAACTATTTGTCTAAATCAAGAAACCATGTGACTCGTGCGAGTAAGGAAGTGATGCCATTACTCACATAATGAATAATTATGTTTCTCTAATAAATTGATTACTATGAAATATTTTGTACAATGAGACATTAAAATATAATAATGTGCCTTGGCTATATTCCGGCTAATATTCTCCTCATGGTAGGATAATATTGTAGATGAAGAAGTCTTTGAGTCATATATGAGTTGCTTGTGTGTTTTTGGGTGAGAGTTTATTTAATCCGATATTAGGCATTTGAATGTGTTTTAATGGGCGCTTGACTTTCATGCAATTTTCATTCGTTAAAACATATAAAAATTTACTAACAAAGACTATGAGTCGAAAAATCTTACTGCTGATGTTACATTTTGTGCCTCGTGCAACCTCTGATATCCTTTTTTATTTTTTTCATAATCACCCGTGCGATTATTACTCTATAGAAGGACTAAGAATGAACATGTTTCAAAAAACTTATTTGTTTACTCTATTATGAAGTACGATAAAACATTGAAATATAACATTTTTTAGGTCATTGATGCCAACTGAATTTTAACAACCTCTACTATCCTGATATTTCATTTTTCCTTATTCATCCGTCCATTTATTACTATGTACGTAGAAGAACTAAAAAAGAACATGACAAAAAAAAAAACCAAAATAGCGAGGGGAAGTAACGAGGGCTTCTAATCCCTCGCTAATTAAAGAGGGATTTAACGAGGGATCGAAATTAGCGAGGAATTTGCCGAGAGTGTTTTTTTACCCTCGCTATTTAGCAATCCAAAAGCAATAAATAAGCACAATACATTTGTTTTGAATTGGTTTCTTGAGGATATATTGGGAAGTCATCGGAGTGGATAATTTGACCGTGCGAATATGTATCAAACCTTAAATATATTATATAAAATCAAGAAGCTATATATGTGACTCGTGCGAATAAGGAGCAATGTCATTACACGCACAATGAATAATTTCTAATAATATGAAAGTTGTTATAATAAATAGATTACTATCTATTATTTAACTCAATGTATTTCCTTGACAACGTATAACGATTCACTTTAACTTAAACTTCATTTTTCTTTACAGGTTGCTCTTTTCTATGAAGATGGCCGCCCTGTTGATGGTAAGGGTGTCGGTAGAAAAGTTCTTGACCGCGTTCGGGATACCTATGAAAGTGAATTGGGAGGCAAGGAATTCGCTTATGATGTGGAGAAAAGTTTATTCACTGTTGGTTCTCTTCCGCGTAATAAACTCGAGTTTACAGTTGCGCTTGAGGATGTTACGTCTAGTAGGTGTGTATGGTATCTGCTATTTAAGTTTGCTGCTTTTGTATTATTGTGTGTATCTCTTTACAATAGTGGTTTGTTTTGCTGCATTCAGAAACAATGGGAATACGAGCCCTAATGACAGTGATAGGAAACAGTTAAGACGCCAGGAAACCTTCAAAGTGGAGATAAGCTTTGCTGCTAAGATTCCTATGCAGGCCATTGCAAATGCTTTACGGGGCCAGGAAAATGAAAATTCTATTGAAGCACTACGGGTTTTGAAAACAGGACCAAAATTGAAAACAAAGGACTATAATTTGATTTAGACAAAGACGCATGAAGATTTGCAAAGTTCAATCATGGGCAGTAGTCTGATCATTCCAAATGTTACAATTTATGCATCAAATCTTAAATACATTAGACTAAATCAAGAAACCATGTGACTCGTGCAAATAATGAATAATTATGTTTTTTGTAATTTGAATTTTATTTTAATAAATTGATTACTATGAAATATTAAGTACGATAAAACATTGAAATATAATATTTTGAAGTAAAGGGCAGTGTCTGATATGAAGGGAATCAACCGACCCTTTTCGCTTGTACATGTATATGTGCTAACCATGCGACTCGTGCGAATAAGGAGTGATCATTACGCACACAATGAATAATTCTCAATTTCTTGTAATGTGAAAATATCTTGTACTACAAAAGGCCAAATTGTGTTTGTGCTGGTTTATTAAGTGTATCTATCGTCGACCATTGCCGACCACCTAGATCTAAAATGGGGACAAGGATCTTTCAAATGGGGGAGTATTGTGATGAGCATAGAAGTGATTGAAGAATAGGGCTTAGCGAACCAGAATTTGTAGAAGGAATGGAGAAGAAGAATGGGGGATTGCGTGTTTCTCTGACTAACGTGTCTACGATCCAGCAATTGAAGAAATACGCGTCTATGATCCAGCAATTGAAGAAATACGTGTCTATTATCCAACAATTGAAGAAATACGTGTCTATGATCCAACAATTGAAGAAATACGTGTCTAACGAACAGATCCTCACCATACACTTGCCGAATTCAAAGATGATATCTAAACTTGTTTTGCATTTTTCTCCCTGAATTAAGTATGTGTTTTTACTCCAGTACTTAGTTTATTTCAATTTGCATTTGTAAGGGGTGGTCACCACAATTAGTAACTTAGACCGCTTTGCTTGGCTAAAAAAAATAATCTGGAGAGTTATCAAACATTAAATACACGAGGAAAAAAAACTATGCGACTCGTGCGAATAAGGCGCAATGTCATTACTCAGACAACTTATAATGCAATGAATTAATTGTTACAATATAAAGTCAATGAATCAGCACGATGCCCATTTTAAAATGATTTAACAGGAATAGAGTCTTTTAAACACAAAATTAACGATTTAACATGATTTTTGGGATTAAATTGATACATTTAACTTTTTCAGAAATATTTCAAATAAGAGAGAAAAATTATGGGACTAAATTGACTTCTATCTCTTTTTTTAATCACCCGTGCGTTTATTACTTTGTAGACTAACAAAGAAAATTTGCTGAAAAATCTAACTGGTGATGTTACATTTTGCGACACACGAGCGGAAATTTAATTTGGAGGAAAATCTGATCATTTCAAATCTTGAAAATTATATATTTAACCTTAAACATGTTAGGAAAAAAATCAACTAACTATGTGTATCGTGCGAATAAAGAGCAGTGACATTATTTACATAATGTATAATTCAATTTCTTGTAATATGAAAGTTATCTAACCTTAAATATATTATATGAAATCATAAAGCTATGTGACTCGTGCGAATAAGGAGCAATGTCATTACACGCACAATGAATAATTTCTAATAATATGAAAGTTGTTATAATAAATAGATTACTATCTATTATTTAACTAAATGTATTTCCTTGACCACGTATAACGATTCACTTTAACTTAAACTTCATTTTTCTTTACAGGTTGCTATTTTCTATGAACATGGCCGCCCTGTTGATGGTAAGGGTGTCGGTAGGAAAGTTCTTGACCGCGTTCGGGATACTTATGAAAGTGAATTGGGAGGCAAGGAATTCGCTTATGATGGGGAGAAAAGTTTATTGACTGTTGGTTCTCTTCCGCGTAATAAACTCGAGTTTACAGTTGTGCTTGAGGATGTTACGTCTAGTAGGTGTGTATGGTATCTGCTATTTCAGTTTGCTGCTTTTGTATTATTGTGTCTATCTCTTTACAATAGTGGTTTGTTTTGCTGCTTTCAGAAACAATGGGAATACGAGCCCAGGAAATGCGAGCCCTAATGACAGTGATAGGAAACGGTTAAGACGCCAGGAAACCTTCAAAGTGGAGATAAGCTTTGCTGCTAAGATTCCTATGCAGACCTTTGCAAATGCTTTACGGGGCCAGGAAAATGAAAATTCGATTGAAGCACTACGGGTATTGAAAACAGGACTAAAATTGAAAACAAAGAACTATAATTTGATTCAGACAATTGAAGAAATACGTGTCTAACGAAAAGATCCTCACCCTACACTTGTCGAATTCAAAGATGATATCTAAACTTGTTTTGCATTTTACTCCCTGAATTAGGTATGTGTTTTTATTCCAGTACTTAGTTTATTTCAATTTGCATTTGTAAGGGCTGGTCACCACAATTAGTAACTTAGACCGCTTTGCTTGGCTAAAGAAAATAATCTGGAGAGTTCTCAAACCTTAAATACATTAGGAAAATAAAAAAAAACTATGTGACTCGCGTGAAAAAGGTGCAATGTCATTACTCAGACAACATATAATGCACTTGCAAATTCTATTGCACAGGGGTGTGGGGCCAGTAGTTCCTGCCACCAACTAATAAAATAAATAGTAACTCCATATAGCGAGTATTTAACATTCACACACACACACACACACACACACACACATATATATATATGTACCTCACCTATATATATACATGTATATATAGAGAGAGAGAAAGAGAGAGAGAGTGAGGGAAAGAAAAAAACATAAAAACAAAGCAATTGGATCTGCTTCTTCATCGTGCTCGCCCCCTCCGCCGCCATGAGAATCCGAAACTTCTATAAACGAACATTTTTTCTTCCTCCCAACATCAATCATCAACCGTAGTAATAATTTTACCCCCCATTAATTAATTAAAAGATTTGAATATTTTGGCAAAAAGAACCAAAATTGACAACAAAAGGACTATAACTGGATTCGGAAATTTGAAATTTGAAATTTGTTTTGATAAATTGATTAGTATGCAATATTTAGTAGTGGGCAAGGTCTGATATGAAGGGAATCAATTTTTATTTTAACAGCCTCACCATTCTTATCCTTAAAACTCCATTTTCCAAGTCTTGTTGAACTGTGGCTGATAATCTTCTCTGTCAAATGACACTTCCAATTAACTTGTAATTATACTATCTTTTTAGAGTACCTCTGGTACTCTTCGGTTTTCAATATAACTTTTTTCCTTTCAAAAAAATATTGTTACAATGAATGAGCACAATTCATTTCTTTTGAAATATTGGTTTGTTGAGGATTGGGAAGTCATCGGAGTGGATGATTTGATAATTCCAAATCTAAAGAAATATGTATCAAACCTTAAATATATTATATTAAATCAAGAAGCTATGTGACTCGTGCGAATAAGGAGCGAAGTCAATTACTCGCGCAATGAATAATTCAATTTTTAGTAATATGAAAGTTATTTTTAATATAACAAATTGCAACCAATCGTAAGTACTATAAACATTGATATACAACATATTTAGGGAATTTGATTTTAAGGCCCGCAACGGGGGTTGGCAAAATGAAGACCATAACTTTATTGGCTGACTATTGAAGGATTGTAACTTTTCAGACTGACAATTTAAGGACAATAGCTTTTACTAGACGCAAATTAGTCAGAATCAACCCAAATCGGGCCTGAATTCAGGCCAAATAAGGCCACTCAGCTTGAATATGTGATGAAAACCCAAATTGTTGATGTTACATTTTTCACAGATGCAAATTTGACCAGAAGGAAAATCTGATATTTTCAAATCTAAAAAATGAAATATCAAACCTTATATACATTAATTAGAATATATAAAAAATACCATGTGGCTCGTGGGAATAAGGAGTGAGGCCATTACTAACACAACGAATAATTCAGTTTCTTCTTCTTCTTTTTTTTTTTTTGACAAGAATAATTCAAGTTCTTGTTATATGAAATTATTATAATTATAAATAGACTACTATGTTTCTAGTAGTATGAAAGTTATTTTTAATAATTAAATAGGTTACTAAGTTTCTTGTAGTATGAAAGTTATTTTAATAGATTGATATATATTATTAAGCACGATATAACATTGAAACATTACATTTTGAAGATTACCGATCCATCTAATTTTAACAACCTTAACTATCCTGATATTTTTCGTATTCATCCGTGCTGTTATTACTCTGTAGATTGACATGTGTTGAAAAACCTCACAAATTATCCGGTAACTATGTCTGAATCCAGTTTTAGTCCCTTTCCTTTTTACCATTATCAATATTGGTAATTTTTGACATAAAATTCATAATTGGACCGGAAATTCTCCTAACTTTTTTTTATTCTTGTTTCATCGACTGCTGCCACTACACTTGTACGAACCACCTCTCATTTAGGAAACAATTAAGGAACTTAATAAATTTAATGTTTCGATTATACCTTCCTCGTGAATCGTGACTTCGAAATCTCGAGTTTGCGATTGTTTTCCATCAAATTGTTTTGGATTAATTGTTTTCCATTGAAGAAATAATTTCAGATTTAATTATATATATATATATATATATATATATATATATATTTTATTTAAAAAATTGGACATTTGGCTAGAAGCCCCAATTTATTTCATGCTTGAGAGCTGCACGTTTCTTGTACATTTTTTTGATTTGAGTTCGATTTCCATTCAATTTGGGTGCAATTTTTTGGGGGTGGAATTAAGGTTAGTTTTTTAGTGTGTTCTTGGGCGATAGTTTATTTAATCCGATATTAGGCATTTGGATGTGTTTAAATGGACGCTTGACTTTCACGCAATTTTTATCCGTTAAAACATATGCAAATATACTATGAGACTAAAAGTGTATGAAAAAGGATTGAAAGTGATTTAACCTCATTT
This sequence comes from Galeopsis tetrahit, assembly GCA_963675135.1. Taxonomy (NCBI): domain Eukaryota; kingdom Viridiplantae; phylum Streptophyta; class Magnoliopsida; order Lamiales; family Lamiaceae; genus Galeopsis; species Galeopsis tetrahit. Next base: position 95,291 of record CAVLYN010000396.1, on the reverse strand, counting down.
TTATAGGACTAAAAGTGAAATTTTAACGTGCGTGTGACTGTCACACAATTTTCTTCCATTAAAACTAACAGAAAAGTGAAATCTTAACCGTACATTAAATTTGAAAATTAATCTGGCAAGTGTAGAAAAACACAATCCATGTTCCTTCAACCGTAATCGTTGATAACCAATACTCCCTCCGTCCCATACTTGAAGCTACAAACCAAATTGGCACGAGTTTTAATAAATGAGTTGTTTATTAGTATTGTGTAAGATAAAGTGGGGGTAATAAAGACTTTTCAACTTTATAAATAGTAATAAAGTTACTTTTTAGTGTAATAAAGTAATGACATTTGTTGTAATATTGTGATGTTTTAAGGGGAGTGTTTAAAAGTGCTTTTATTATTTTAGGTAATGTTGCTTCAAGTATGGGACGCCCAAAATGGTAAAATGTAGCTTCAAGTATGGGACGGAGGGAGTATTATATTTTAATCTCAACCGTACATTAAATCTGAAAATTAATTTGAGTGTAGAAAAACACAATCTCCATATTCCAAATCTCTATAAATGGAGAAATGTAATCTATTTTCGAATCATTCCTCTCATTTCTCTCTTCTTGCCTTGTGTGTGTTTGTTTTTGGGTCTCTATCTATATCCTTGTGTTTGTAGAGGTAAAATGATAATGGTGGAGGGGTATATCTAGCATTGATAACTGCCTCGTAGGTTCGGTAATCGAAGTACGAACCGATGAGGAAGGCTTCAAATTATTCAACTTCACTACTACCGTGATTCCACCACCACCCTCTTCAAAATCCCTCAAAAATCGAAGCCCCAATTTATTTCATGCGTGAGAGCCGCACACATGCATTTCTGGCAAACAAAAATTAAAATGAAAAATTTGGCAAAAATGACTAAAATTCTCGCACGTTACTCGAAACCTAATCTCTATCTATTTCAATAAGTTGCAAAAACCTAATATTGAAAGAATACACAAAGCAAAAAGGTTATCTTGTATTTTTTTTTGTGTGAGAGTCGCACGTTTCTCGTACATTTCTTGTGATTTGAGCTGGGAGAGAAAAATAAATGTTGTCCAGGTTCAAGATTCCCCCGATGCATCTAAAGGGGACCCGATGGAAGTTGAGTGCACATTCTAAGGTGAAGGGTTTTTTTGAAGTAAGATATCAAAGATGTACGTTCCCCAAGGCCTACCAGTCCATTAGCTGGATCCTGATGTCAGCTGTGGACTGTTGCCGCATGCTTGTGTAGGAACACACTTAGCTGTAGAGAATTGGAAACCGTTACTAACTAACTTAAAATTTACTAACAATACAGACTCCTAGCATATTCTAGAAGCAGTCAGTCTTCTAGCATATTCCAAAGGATTCCAGAGATTTATCAATACATTCCAAATCTAAAAAATTATGTATCAAACCTCAACTACATTAGATTAAATCTAGAAGCTATGTGACTAGTATCAAGTACTAAGTTTCAACAGCATTGACCAAAAAAAACTAATATCCTGATACTTCATTTTCAAATCACCCGTGCGTTTATTACTTCGTAAACTAACAAAGAAATTTTTTATGTTAAAAAATCTAACTGGTGATGTTACATTTTATGACTCATGCGGCCAAATTTAATTTGGTGGAAAATCTGATCATTTCAAATCTTGATAATTAAATTTCAAACCTTAAATATGTTAGGAAAAAAATTAAGAAACTATGTGACTCGTGCGAATAAAGAGCGGTGACATTATTCACATAATCTGTTGATTTCAAATTTCTTGTACTAAACATTGAAATATAACATTTTGAAGTGCATGGCAACGCATGTCTAACATTAAGCGAAAAAAGGGAAGTGGATGAGAGATCCATAATTTGGAATGCATGCACTGAAATTTAAAGTAATAAATCTTACAGTAACAGAAAAAGAAAAAAAGAGCACCGTAGATGGCTAAAATAATTATTAAGAAACGAAGAATCGAGGCTTGAGTAAACACAATTTCCTTAAAAATATTTTTCCTTCACTCTCGGGTCTAGTGACTATTAGGACGTTTATTTACTTACGACGAACCGAGAAAATGAATTCAAAATAGCGTAGAAATTGCCGAAAAATGTTTGCATCTCTTTCCAATCTTATTTTCATGTGTTCTTGGGATTGGGATTGCAGTTTCTTATAGCCAACCCAAATGTTGGAGCAATAAAGATTGCCATAATAATTTGGACCAAACCTGAAAATTTATCGTCCTTATATTGTCAGTCTGTAATGTTACGGTCCTCATTTTGCCAACCCTCTAAATACGGGCCTTAAGTATTAATTTCAAATAAAAATGGAAACGGAAAATTAAATTTTAGTACTATTATAATCACAATAAACATGCTAGCACAATTTTCAATTGAGAAAGGAGTGGTAGTCGTGTCCCCTAATAACTGACCAATTTTCAATTTCAGTAATGATTCCAGATCAAACACTTTCAAGTTTCTAAATGTTTCAAAACAATCAGCAGAAAAAAGGTTAACTCCATGTTTTGACTCATGAAAAATATCTGATAATTCCAAATGTAACAAATTATGCATCAAATCTTAAACACATTAGACCAAATCAAGAAACCATGTGACTCGTGCGTGCGAATAATGTATAATTCAGTTTCTCTAATAAATTGATTACCGTGAAATATTTAGTATGATAAAATATTGAAGTATAGTATTTTGAAGTGGAGGGCAAGGTCTTAAATGCCGCCCGGGAATCTATTTTTGTTTTAACAGCCTCGTTCTTATCCTTATACTCACTTAAAACTCATTTTCACAAGTCTTCTTGCAAGAGGAATGCCCTCACCAATTGAAATAATGTAGTATACTAATGTACCAAACCTTAAATACGTACGTACATTAGATCCAATCAAGAAACCATGTGACTCGTGCGAATAAGGAGCGATGATATTTTACCCGTACAATGAATAATTTAGTTTCTTGTAATTAGGAAAGTTATTCTAATAAATAAATATATAAATTGCCGTATTCAAAGATGATATCTAAACTTGTTTTGCATTTTACTCCTTGAATTAAGTATGTGTTTTTACTCTAGTACTTAGTTTATTTGAATTTGCATTTGTAAGGGGTGGTCACCACAATTAGTAACTTAGGCCGCTTTGCTAGGTTAAAAACAATAATCTGGAGAGTTCTCTAACCTTAAATACATAAGTTTTTGTCTTCTTAAAAACAGTAAAAAATGAAACTGGAAATAGTGGATGGCAGTGACGGACCTACATAGGGCCCAGATACTTATTCCGTTTCGTGATTGTTCGTACACTTTTTTATTGAGACGTTTCAAGGTATTTTGCACACTTATAATAGGTAAATAAATTACAAAATTAATACTATTACTACATTATTTTATTTTCAAAATTGTCACTCATTTTGGATCACATTCTTTCTTACACCTCACTAAATTATCTTTTACATCTCAATAAATTACATTTAAACCTCACTAAATCAACCAAAATACTTCTCATTTATTTAACTTCACACCTCACTAAATTCCCTTTAAATCTCACTAAATCACTCAAAATACGTACTCCTCATTTTTTTGACCTCACACATCAGTAAAAATTCACATTTCTTAAAAAGTTACTTATTAAGGTAACCACATAATATGGGGTATATTTTAAGTTCTACATTTGTTGACTAATGTCTCAACGAGAAAGCACGTTAAATTTTAACACTGTTTCACTTGTTATGAGTTGAAACAGTTAAAATTAATTTTTTTTGAAACATAACAAAAGTCGTTAAATTTAAATTAATAAAATGAGGTTTATTGAAAATTTTATAATAATTTTTGTTTAGATATAAAATTTTATAATATTATTTTTTATTTATAGTAATGTAAATCGGGCCCCCAATCCAAATTTTCTGGATGGTGGATGTAGAGAGTATTTTTTTTTATTTTCAGACGGAGGGATAAATATTTTAAGAATTGACTCGTAGGCTATGCTGAGTGTTGACCCACATTGACGTCAATACCTACTTCCCGTTTAACTCACTACAAAATAATGGAGAAATGGCATCGGGGAAGGCATCGGATCTGCCGTACCCAAAGATGAAGGCAACGGCAAAGGCATCGGCAGTGTGCCGATGCCATTTCGCATCGGGGCAACCGCCGTTACCAAATGGCATCAGGGCCCACTACCGATGCCATTTTGCATCGGGCCCATTGCCGATGCCTTTTTATTAAAATTTAAAAAACCCGAATCTGGGTTTCGAACCCAGGTCGATAGGCCACCAACACCCACCCCCCACCGCTGGGCCACCCCATTTTTCGGAAATCTGGCCATTTTCGCGATTTGTGGGGTTCGAACTCGGGACCTCGCGGTCTCGAAGGCTTTTGAGCGCCCCCTGTGTGCCGTTTAGGCTAGGAGCTGTTATTCGACATGTTGTGAATGCAATTAATATATATTCAATTTAATTTGAGTTTTTAATTCTTTAATTAATTCAATCCATTCTAACTTTAATTGTTCCTTATTAAATTATTTATCAAAGCATAACATAATTATTTCTAAATTATGTTTTTCAAATTAACTAAATTATGTTTTTCAAATTAAATAATTTATTTACGGTATCAATTCACACTATTTAAATTTATTCTAATCCTCAATTTACAACATTTAAATTCATTCTAATTTTTAATTTCACAACATTATAATTATTTTCACTTATACATTTAAATTTATTCTAATCACATCATTTAAATTCATTCTAATTTTCAATTCACAACATTAAATATATATAATTATTTTCACTTATCCATTTAAAAATATGAATTCACTTATCCATATAATTAAAAATATTTTCATCTATTATAAAATTATTCTCTAGTTCATTTTCAATTAAAATAACATCGTATCACAAACAACATTAATTATAATCATAATTAGCATGTTCACGTCAATTAAAATAACATCACACACAACATTAAAATAAAAATTAATCCTCAACGTCAATGTAATATAATAACATCACACGTAACAAAGTAATATAAAAATGTATCACTCCTCATCACCATCACCATCACCATAAGTGTAGAATATTTCATTTTAACAACCTTGATGTAAAATTAGGAATTTTTTAATCCACAAGTGTAAAATATTTAATTTAACAAACTTGGTGTAAAATTAAGATTTTTTTAATCCATAAGTGTAAAATATTTCATTTTAACAACTTGGTGTAAAATTATGATTTTTTTAAGTGTAGAATATTTCATTTTAACAACCTTGATGTAAAATTAGGAATTTTTTAATCCCCAAGTGTAAAATATTTAATTTAACAAACTTGGTGTAGAATTAGGATTTTTTTAATCCATAAGTGTAAAATATTTCATTTTCACAAAATTAGTAATTTTTAATCCCTAAGTGTAAAATATTTCATTTTAACAAACTTTGTGTAAAATTATGATTTTTTTTTAATTTTTAAGTGTAAAATATTTCATTTTAACAATTTTGGTGTAAAATTATGAATTTTTTAATTCCTAAGTGTAAAATATTTCATTTTAACAACTTTGTGTAAAATTATGAATTTTTCAATCCCTAATTATAAAATATTTCATTTTAACAACCTTGATGTAAAATTAGAATTTTTTTAATCCCTAAGTGTAAAATTAGGAATTTTTTATTCCTAGGTGTAAAATATTTCATTTTAACAAACTTGGTGTAAAATTATGAATTTTTTAATCTCTAAGTATAAAATATTTCATTTTAACAAGGTGTAAAATTATGAATTTTTTAATTCCTAAGTGTAAAATATTTCATTTTAACAACTTTGTGTAAAATTATGAATTTTTCAATCCCTAATTATAAAATATTTCATTTTAACAACCTTGATGTAAAATTAGAATTTTTTTAATCCCTAAGTGTAAAATATTTCATTTTCACAACCTTGGTGTAAAATTAGGAATTTTTTATTCCTAGGTGTAAAATATTTCATTTTAACAAACTTGGTGTAAAATTATGAATTTTTTAATCTCTAAGTATAAAATATTTCATTTTAACAAGGTGTAAAATTATGAATCTTTTAATGCCTAAGTGTAAAATATTTCATTTAACAACCTTGATGTAAAATTAGGATTTTTTCAATCATATCCCTAAGTGTAAAATATTTCATTTTAACAACCTTGCTGTAAAATTATGAATTTTTTAATTCCTAAGTGTAAAATATTTCATTTTAACAACCTTGTGTAAAATTATGAATTTTTTAATTCCTAAGTGTAAAATATTTCATTTTAACAATTTTGGTGTAAAATTAGAAAAATTTTAATTCCTAAAGGTAAAATATTTAATTTTAACAATCTTGGTGTAAAACTATGAATTTTTTAATCCCTAAGTGTAAAATATTTCATTTTAACAACCCTAAACCCCAAACCCTTTACCCTAAACTCCGAACCCTTTTTCCTAAATCGTAAACAATATATGTTGAGAAACGAGTATTCGGGGATAAGTTACCATATTGAATATAAATTCATAATACACATTTGAAGTTTGTTTATTAATGAAGTCTAAGTGTACACGTTGAAAAGAGTAGTCGGACCCTTTACCCTAAACCCTAAACCCTTTACCCTAAACTCTGAACCCTTTACCCTAAACTCTAAACTCTAAACCCTAAACCCTAAACACTATATGTTGAGAAACAAATATTTTTTAGTATATTAATTAAAAATAAGTAAAATTCATTTTAAGTAACATAATTTTAAGTAAAATCGATAAATTAATATAAATTATTACATTAGTTATTAAATATGATAAATTGGTAAATAGTTTATAAATTTATACATCTGTCGCTCTTAATTATGTATACTCACTTAAATTACGTATATTCACTTAAATTACGTTTAAAATCTTGAATTAATAATATATGTATATATATATAATAGAAAAATATCGTGTGTTTGTAGATAGAAAACTAATATCTATGTAAAAATATTTTATGTGACTAGATTTGATAAATACCATAAAATAAAAGAAAGGGAGATAAATTTACCAAATAGCATCGGCCATTAAATGCCGTTACTAAATGGCATCGGGGCCCACTGCCGATGCCATTTTGCATCGGGGGGGCCGTTACCAAATGGCATCGGGGCCCACTGCCGATGCCATTTTGCATCGGCCATTAAATGCCGATGCCATTTTGCATCGGCCATTAAATGCCGATGCCATTTCGCATCGGGGCCCACTGCCGATGCCATTTTGCATCGGCCATTAAATGTCGTCCCCTTTTCGCATCGGCCGGCCTGCCGTTGCCATTTGTCGATGCCTTTTCAGTAATATTTTGTAGTGACTTTACATCCGTCCATATTGAAACCTTTCTACTCTCAATTACTCCATTTTGAAGGCTGAATGTTATTGTGAGACACAGAGAGAGAGAAAGATGTCTGCAATCTACGATAACTGGGAGAGGCTGGTAGCGGGTTCTCAACAAAGACCAGCTTTCTCAAGTCTTTGATGAACAATCAAGTACAAGCTCTCTATCGTCTTCATCTGATTTCAGTTTTTCTCGTCTCAATTCTTCACTCGATGATGTGCCATTTGCCTTTTCTAGCCCCGATTGGTCTGCTTCTAATCACCAAAGCGATGTTGAGCATTTTGGCAACAAAACAGCCACGCACAAACACTTCAGGTGATTTCATGTTTTTTAGGTTTCTATTAGATTACAGTTTATATGGGGAATTTCAGAAATGGCCTAGTCAACTACTACTTATCAAAAATGGTCTTACTTATACAAAATATATAAAAATGACATTCTTTTATTTAATTGATTAAAAAAAAAGAAAAAAAAAAACAAGCACACTAAACAACCCTAATCAACCACATTAAACAACTCTAATCAACCACATTAAACAACTCTAAACAACCACATTAAACAACCCTAAACAACTCTATTAAACAACTTTAAACAATTTTAAACAACCCTAAACAACCTCAAACAAGTCCAGTAAACAACTCTAAACAACCCCAAACAACCCCAGTAAACAACTCTAAACAACCTTAAACAACCCTAAACAACATCAAACAAGCCCAGTAAACAACCCTAAACAACCTCAAACAAACCCAGTAAACAACCCTAAACAACTTGAACGAGAATTTTGGGTGTAAACCTAAAAAAAAAATTATACTTGAATTCACTATAATAAAACATCAAATACTAACAAAATCAAACAAAAGAATATAATAGAAAATATGTTTCTTACCTTCAATCCAACTTTCAATTACATTATGAGAAAAAAATGAAAGAATTTAAGTGTAGTGCGAAGAAGATGGAGAAGCGAAGCGAAGAAGATGGAAAAGCGAAGCGAAGAAGATTGAGAGGAAGAAAGAGGATTTTTTTTTGGCAGAAGCTTGGAAGGAGTCTCGTGTCCAGCGAAGAATGGAGAAGCTTTTGCAAAACTTGGAAAACCCTATTACTTACTTACGGTGAATTTTTTATTTTTTTTAATTAATATTTTTCCACTTAAAATAGTCAAAGACCAAAATTAAGTATGGGTCGGGTAAATCGGCCATACTTGATAATTACAACCGTTTATATATTTCCTTATTGGATATGTTCTTTATTTATAGTTACTTGTGATTTGATTTTTTTTACATGACATTCATTAGAGCTATGTTTTTATTCTCTGGCCACCACAACGAACTCCAATTATTATTATTAGGATTCTATTGTGAAACAACTTAAAAGTATCACTCCATATATTACATAAGTGAACAAGATGTAGAGATAATATATAAATCCTTTATTCCACCTCCAAGTATGCACTACAAATATTATCAACTCTATTTATAGAGAACAATAAATAGAAGAAGATGAAATGAAAGGTCTAATATTAATGTTGGTACATGAACCAACAATGTACATCAAATGCCACATTATGGACATTCACACAATATAAATATTATTCATAACACTCCCCCTTGAATGTCCATTTAGATAAGATTATGTCTCGTTAAAATTCAATGAGAAGAAACGTGCATTAACTCCCCCTGATGATTACATTAGTTCACATCCTTAAAACGCCACATTCCACTTTTGTATCTCAATTTCTCAAGCGTTGAAGTAGGTAAAGACTTAGTAAATAAATCAGTCACATTATCACTTTAGCGAATTTGTTGCATACTAACGTCACTCTTTTTGCTGAAGATTGTGGGTAAAGAATAATTTAGGATTAATATATTTTCTCCTATCACCTTTGATAAATCTCTCCATTAGTTGGGCAACACATGCGTCATTTTTTCATATATCACAGTTGGATTGTCTTTCAATAAGTTTAATCCACACTGTCCACAAATATGTTGAGTGACGGAACACAACCAAACACATTCACGACTCGTGAATTTCTAGGATCTCTGCATAGTTAGATGAAGTAGCAACTAAAATTTGTTTAATAGAATGCCATGAAATAGTTGTACCTCCATATGTGAACAAATAACCTGTTTGAAATTGAGCTTTACACGGGTCTGATTAGTAACCTGCATCTGCATAACCAACTATTGCACTCAAATATGGTACTTCTTGATCAAGTAGTTCTTCATTTTCTTCGCGAGGTTGAAAGCGATCTTTCGCTACATTCAGTGAACGCACAACCATATGTTTTCTTAAAGGATGTGTTTTATCCATATAAAATTGTTTCAACACTTTCATAACATAAGTGGATTGATGCACAAAAATCTCATTATCAAAGTGTTCAATTTGAAGATCCAAACAAAATTTTGTTTTACCAATATCCTTCATTTCAAATTCCCTCTTAAGGGAAGCCATGGCCTTTGATAACTTTACAGGAGTCTCAGTGATATTCAAATTATCAACATATACAACAATGATCACATATTCACATTCAGGTATTTTAATAAAAACATAGGGCATATATGATCATTCTTATACCCCTTCTTAATCAAAACTCATCAAATAATTGTACCACATGCGACCAAATTGCTTTAATCCATATAAGGATTTGCTCAACTTGACTGAATACATGTTTTGAGAATTCTCATTTTTCAATATAGGTACCTTTAAACCCTCAGGGATTGTTATATAAATATATTTCTCTAATGAGCCGTACAAATAGGCTGTAACGACATTTGTTATACGCATTTCAAGTTTTTTCTTGCACTGCCAGACTTATTGCAACCACCACAAGAGAGTAAGTCTCCTCATAATCAACACCTGACCTTTGGGTAAAACCTTGTGCGATAAACTGGGCTTTATACCTCACGATTTCATTTTTCTTATTTCTTTTTCGCACGAATACCCATTTATGCCCCACGGGTTTTATACCATTAGGTGTATGGACAATAGGTCCAAAAAATTTTCGTTTAATAAGAGATTGAAATTCTGCATTTATTGCGTCTTTCCACATTGGCCAATCATCTCGTTTTCTACATTCATCAATAGATGTAGGTTCATGGATTCTCATCATCTTCCATTATATTAAGCGCTACATGCTACATTATATGCAAAGATATTGTCGACGTTGATTTCATTTTGGTTCCATCTTTCTCCTGTTCTGACATAATTTGTCGATATTTCATCATTTCTGGACGCCTGAAATATCATTTGCTGGGACTTTAAATAGTATGTCAGATTTTTCAACAGGATTGTTCACATTATGACCATTCTCAATATTTGCTTCTTTTATTTTTTGAGAATTTTTTTTATCTTTGGAACTGAGAGGTCTACCACGCTTCAGACGTGTCGTAGATGCATTTGCCATGGAAGATGGTCCTTCAGGGACATCAATTCTTTTAGGAGCATTAGCAGCTGAAATATGAGATTTTGTAACTCTTTTAAGGTCAATAAATACGTCTAGCAGTTAATTCGCAATTTTTTTTTTTGCAAATGAATTATCTTTTCAACTTCAAGTTCACATTGCTTTGTACGAGAATCCATGCAATTCAATGATAATTCATTCCAAGAAATATTCTTTTTCAGCTGCTTACTTTCCCATCCTAATTTTGGGAAAGTTGTCTCATCAAAATGACAATTAACTAACATCTCCGTGAATAGATCTCCGGTCAATGGTTCTAAGTATTTAATAATAGACGGAGATTCATATCCAGCAAATACCCCCATTCTTCTTTGGGGACCCATCTTTGTGTGTTGCGTGGTGGAGCAATCAGTACATATACAACACAACCAAAAGTTCTTAGATGGGATATATTTGGTTCCTGACCTTGAACCATTTGTACGGGGGAAATGCTATGATAACTTGTTGGCATGATCCGCACAAGTGTTGTCGCATGCAATATAACATGATCACAAGCTAAAATATGGAGTTTATATTTCATCAATATTGGTTGTGCAATCAATTGAATGTGCTTTATAAGTGATTCAACAAGACTGTTCTATAGACATATACATGAGCAACCAGATGCTCTATATGTATTTCAATTGATATACAATAAACATTGAAAGTTTGAGATGAAAATTCACCAACATTCTCAAGACGAATTGTCTTAGACTCTTAATTGCATTATCATGAAATTGTACTCGCAATCGTATTATTTGTCCCAATAATTGTGCAAAAATCAAATTGCGAGATGACAATAAGCATACATGTGACCACTTAGTCGATGCATCAATCAAAACCATAAAATATCTAATTGTTCACTTGGTGGATTTATATGTCCGCATATATCCCCTTGAATTCGTTCCAAGAACATAAAATTTTCATGCTCAACTTTAGCTGGTGATGGGCTTATAATTAGTTTTTCTTGTGAACAAACAACACATGAAAATTCATTGGGTATAACATTTTTCTATTTTTCAATGATTGCTCACATGAATTTTCTACAATTTTTCGCATCATTTTAGAACCGGGATGGCCCAACCGGTCGTGCCAAACATTAAATTCGATAGTAACCTTTTGGTTTACTATGACATATATTTCAATTGTTCTTATGCTCGTGCAATACAAATTCGAGAACAAAGCGGGTAACTTCTCCAATATACATTTCTTTCCCGCAACAATTGTAGTAATGTTAATATACTCAAAATTGCCTTCATTAGTAGTCTCAAAATGATATCAATTCAAACGAGTATCTTTAAAACTCAATAAAATTCTTTGAGACTTTCCGAAGAATAAGGCATCATTGATTATGAATTTTGTCCCTTCGAATAATAGAATAGTGGCTCTTTCAAAGCCTATAATTATTTTTGTACTACCAGATATTGTATTTATATATTCGCTTCTCTTCATTTTAAATGTGAGAAGATTTTCTTATAGTGTGCGTAAAAATACTATCCACGAGACATAGATCTCCATATTCTTACTTAAATGTTGATCATCATACCATTTTTTTTTTTTTTATAAAATAAAAAAATATAAAAGTAAGATATTTACAATCAAATTATTTTTATTTTATGAAAATGCAATAGCCATTTGTATTATAAAGAAGAGAAATATTAAGATATTGCATAATATAAGAAAACAAACATTAATAATAGATTATCAAAGAAAATTGTGATTGAGTATTATAACACTCTTATTACCACCTTTAGAGCAAGTAAGGTAATCAACAACATCAAATTGTGTTATGTTAATCATTTCATTATCGAATTCACTATTCACATAATTTGTTTCAACTATTTTCTCTTTTCCTTTAATGTTCAAAAATTTGCTTTCCCTTTTGAGGACCTTTAAAATTCGGACGAGTATTATAATCATTTTGATATTTGTCTCGATCAAAACCACGTCCTCATCCGATGCCCGATATTTCATAAAACAAAAAAACTCATTATTTTCTCAGCCACCAAGAGTCATGAAATTAGTTCATAATACTTAGTAAAACCCTTCTCCCGATATTGTTGTTGCAAGATCACATTAGAATCATGAAATGTGGAGAATGTTTTTTCAAGCACATCATCCAGTAATATTTTCTCCACATAATTCTCCACATAATTTTATTTGAGAAATGATTTTGAACATAGTTGAGTTGTACTCACTCACTGATTTGTAATCATATCTTTCTTTAAGATTTGTCCACAATTCAAGTGGATCCTTCACCGTGAGATACTCAACTTTCAATCCTTCATCAAGATGGTGGCAAAATAAAATCATGGCATTAGCCTTATTTTTTGATTGTATGCTTGATTTGCCACTTTTATGGAATCCTCAAGATCCATGACATTCAAATGAATTTCACCATAAAAAAAATCCATAACAAATACAATATATATTTTTTTCATTAATATCAAGAGCCACAAATATAAATTTGGTCAAGTTCGACATGTTGGAAACTATCAAATAAACAAGAGGTTGATTAATTGCAAAATAACATAATCATCAAAATAGTAATGAAATAAGAGATGACAAATAAATATTGTAAGATAATATATTCTAAACATTTCAATACATACCTCCGTACAATACTTGAAATTTATCACTAACTGAATTTCGTCGGTAGAAATGTTTTACGAGCTTCGTGCTGATAACGTGTTGTGAAACAACTTAAAAGTATCACTCCATATATTACATAAGTGAACAAGATGTAGAGATAATATATGAATCCTTTATTTCACCTCTAAGTATGCACTACAAATATTATCAACTCTATTTATAGAGAACAATAAGTAGAAGAAGATGAAATGAAAGGTCTAATATTAATGTTGGTACATGAACCAACAATGTACATCAACAGCGTGTACTCGTGGTTCGGTCTATCTTACAATTTTAAGGGAGCGGGTTTAAAGCATTTTGAGGGTCACGGTCAAGCTGTTGAATCCACACAGAAGGTACCATGGATGCTGCTATGGCATTGCACGGTATGGACTGTGGAAGGCGAGAAACGAAGTTATATTTAGGTGGTTGAAAAAATTCAGTCGAACTCCTTCTGATGGCTCAAAGAGGGGAGAATGATTTCAAGAGGAAATACTTATTTGGAGTGGCTAAGAGAACCATCACTGTGTTTATAGGCATCAGTTTATTGTGAGTTTTACTTTCTGTTTTCTTGTATTTTACTTGATGTACTCGTGATTTTGTGGATATTCCTGATACCTCTCGATAAGATTTTGGCCGTTTCCAAAAAAAAAAAAAATCTCAACACACCTGCGAAATGGGACCAAAAAATTTAATCTGGATTAGGCAAGTCTCGTAAAATTGAATTATCCCTAAAACAAATGAAGAAATAATGACCCTAGCGAGTCATGACTCACTATGTTGCTCACGGTTCAATCTCAACTCGGCTCTACACTCCAGACCTGTAGCACAACAACAGAAGCCAAGAGAATCAAACCTTGAATACTGATCCACAACAGAAGCCATCAAACAATATTCGCGAACAAGCAAACAAACGTTGATAATAAATTATGCCGTTCAATTGCCAAGAGAATCACATTAATTTTAATAATCTTTCAAAAACTATGTAACAAAGCCCTACATAATGGGATTTAAATAGTGTAATCGTGCTAGGCTTTCAAAATTCTGCAAAGCTAATAAAGGAAGAAAACAATAAACTTGGAACTAATTTATTACGCTATTAAAGAAAATGGAATAATTTGTAGTATGGAAATAAATCTTCAAGAATTGGTATAGTGTCCATTAATTTATAGATTTAGTTGGTAATTAGAGACTAGGTACGATTCTCGATGATGATTTTGAGATTTCAACCGGTTTATGATACTATTCGTGATGAGCAATCAACGTATGAAGATGATAATATGTAGATTTGTCAACCGATCAATACATTGGTATGTAGTCCTATATTCCATGCTGAATATGATGGACCACCAATTTTTTATGAATATTTTTATAAAGATTATGGTTATGATGGATCACCAATTTTTGATGAGTTTGTTGATATTTTGGTTGATGATGTTGACTATGGTTATAGTGGCCCCCCAATTTTTTATGAGAAAAAGGAGAAGTAAAGCATTTTTGTAGTTGACGGTGTTCATCCTAATAAGCCTAACTTAATGATGGAGGTTGAGAATAATTATTTTATTGTTTTTACAAATGATGATGAAACTTACACTGCTTTGACGATAAAATATCAAGTTGTTATTATTTTGTGACCAAAAGAATACAATGATTTTCTAGCTCGTCTTCATACCTTTGTGATAAGATCCAACACGATTTGAGGGCGAATCGTCTTCAAGAAGGGGAGAAGGATGGAGGTATTGATGAAAATCAATATTAATATTTGATTATATATTTATACTTATATTTAGGATTTTTTTTAATTTTGTTATATTTAATATTTATATGTTTTTTATTCTCTAAGTCTATTTATCACGTGCGAATAATGTGCGAAAACTAGAATAAATTTAAAATATTTTTAATTGAAAAATATATATCAAATTAAATTTAATATATTTATTAAAATTAGGTATGAAAAAATCTTGATATTTTAATATATTTTATTAAAATCTTAAATAATTGAAAACTTAAAGGACCAAAATCAAAATTTCAAAATTGTCGGGACCAAATTCAAAAATAGGTGATCAAGTTATTGGACTAAAAAAATTTAAACCATAAATTCAAATCCGAAAAGTGGCTAGAGTGTAGAAAAGCACAATCCACGTGTATTCAACCATAGCCGTTGATAACCAATTATCCGATCATTTAATCTTAACCGTACATTAAATCTGAAAATTAATGTGCTGAGTGTAGAAAAACACAATCCATGTTCCTTCAACCGTAATCTTTGACAACCAATCTTATATTTTAATCTCAACCGTACATTAAATCTGAAAATTAATTTGAGTGTAGAAAAACACAATCTCCATGTTCCAAATCTCTACAAATAGAGAAATGTAGTCTCATTTCGAATTATTCCTCCCATTTCTCTCTTCTTGCCTTGTGTGTGTTTGTTTGTGGGTGTGTATCTATATCCTTGTGTTTGTAGAGGTAACAAAGAGAATGGTGGAGGGGTTTATCTAGCGTTGATAACTTCCTTGTAGGTTTTGTAATCGAAGTTCGAACCGATGAGGAAGGTTTCAAATTCTTCAACTTCATTGCTACAGTGATTCCACCAGCACCCTCTTCAAAATCCCTCGAAAATCGAAGCCCCAAATTATTTCATGCGTGAGAGCTGGGCACATACATTTTTGGCAAAAAAAAAAAATTAAATGAAAAAATCGGCAAAAAATGATTTAAATTGTACACTCCTTTCAGTGATCGCACGTTACTCGAAACCTAATCTCTAGTTCAATATTATTTCAAGAAATCGCAAAAACCTAATATTGAAAGAATACACAAATCAAAAAGGTTTTTCTTTCGGGCGAGAGCCTACGTTTATCATACACTTCTTGTGATTTGAGTTCTATTTCCATTCAATTTGGGTGCGATTTTTTGGGGGTTGAATTAAGGTTCATTTTTTTGTGTATTTTTGGGTGAGAGTTTATTTAATCCGACATTATGCATTTGGATGTGTTTTAATGGACACTTGACTTTCACGCAATGTTTATCTGTTAACACATATGAAAATTTACTATGGGACTAAAAATGTATGAAAAGAGATCGAATGTGATTTGACCTCATTCTAATAGGACTAAAAGTGCAATTTTGAACGTGCGCGTGACTGTCACACAATTTTCATCCATTAAAACTAACAAAAAATTATTATGGGACAAAAAGTGTATGAAAAATGATCGAAAGTGATTATACCTCATTTTTACATGACCAAAAGTGCAATTTCCCCCTTAAATATATATGGAAGGATGCCGACTGCTTCCACAATGCAATGCAATTCCACATCTACGGAAGCCAGAAATGACATGTGGTCATTTCAAATATAATAACTACTGCACGTTACTGGAAAGCAAACTTTAGCACGACAACTAAAATACAATGAGCCAACGACAAAATGCCATCATAAACAGATAGTTTACTAAGTTTCTTGTAGTATGAAAGTTACTAACACGATGAATAATTCACTTTCAAGTTTCTTAGTCACTTGAAAACAACCAAAAAATGGAATAGTTTGTAGTATGTAAATAGATCTTCAAGAATTGGTATATACTCCATTAATTTATAGATTCAGTTGGTAATCAAAGACTATGTACGATTCTCGATGATGATTTCGAGATTTCAACCGGTTTATGATACTATTCGTGATGACAATCAACGTATGAAGATGATATTATGCAGATCTGTCAACCAATCAATACATTAGTATGTAGTCCTATATTCCATGGTGAATATGATGGACCACCAATTTTCGATAAATATTTTGATGAAGATTGTGGTTATGATGGATCACCAATTTTTGATAAATATTTGTTGATATTTTGGTTGATGATGTTGATTATGGTTATAGTGGCCCCCCAATTTTTATGAGAAAAAGGAGAAGGAAAGCATTTTTGTAGTTGAGGTTGTTCATCCTAATATGCCTAACTTAATGATGGAGGTTGAGAATAATTATTTTATTGTTTTTACCAATGATGGTGAAACTTACACTGCTTTGACGATAAAATATCAAGTTGTTATTATTTTGTGGCCAAAAGAATACAAAGATGTTTCAGCTCGTCTTCGTACCTTTGTGATGAGAACCAACACGATTTGAGGGCGAATCGTCTTCAGGAAGGGGAGGAGGATGGAGATATTGATGAAAATTAATATTAATATTTGATTAGATAGTTATGCTTATATTTAGGAGATTTATTTTGATTTTTTTATATTTACTATTTATAAGTCTATTTATCACGTGCGAATAATGTGCGAAAATTAGAATAAATTTAAAATATTTTTAATTGAAAAATATATATCAAATAAATTTAATATATTTATTAAAATAAGTATGAAAATATCTTGAAATTTTAATATATTTTATTAAAATCTTAAATAATTGAAAACTTAAAGGACCAAAATCAAAATGTCAAAATTGTCGGGACCAAATTCAAAAATAGGTCAAGTTATTGGACTAAAAAAATTTAATCCCTAAATTCAAATCCGAAAAGTGGCTAGAGTGTAGAAAAGCACAATCCACGTGCATTCAACCATAGCCGTTGATAACCAATTATCCGATCATTTAATCTTAGCCTTACATTAAATATGAAAATTAATCTGCCGAGTGTAGAAAAACACAATCCATGTTCCTTCAACCGTAATCGTTGATAACCAATCTTATATTTTAATCTCAACCGTACATTAATCTGAAAATTAATTTGAGTGTAGAAAACACAATCTCCATATTCCAAATCTCTATAAATAGAGAAATGTAGTCTCTTTAATTTCGAATCATTCCTCTCATTTCTCTCTTCTTGCCTTGCGTGTGTTTGTTTGTGGGTCTCTATCTATATCCTTGTGTTTGTACAGGTAACAAAGAGAACGGTGGAGGGGTTTATCTAATAAAGTTTTGTAATGCACAGGGGTGTGGGGCCAGTAGTTCCTGCCACCAACTAATAAAATCAATAGTAACTCCATATACGAGTATTTAACATTCACACACACATTTATCAAAAAAAAAAAACATTCACACACACACACACACATATATATATATATATACATCACCTACATATATACATGTATATATAGAGAGAGAAAAAGAGAGAGTGAGGGAAAGAAAAAAACATAAAAACAAAGCAATTGGATCTGCTTCTTCACGTGCTTCAATCATCAACAGTAGTAGTAATCATCCGTGCATTTATTACTCTATATATCGAAGAAGTAACAAAGAACATGAGTCGGAAAACCTTACTTCTGATGTTACATTTTGTGACTCGTGCAACCTCTGATATCCTTTTATTTCAATTTTTTTCTCATAATCACCCCTGCGATTATTACTCTGTAGAAGGACTAAAAATGAACACGTTTCAAAAAACTTATTTGTTTACGTTATATTTTTGTAACTCATTGAAATTTAATCAAGAAGATTATCTGATCATTCACTACTAAATAGACGTTGATTTGCGACAAAATTTTGGTGGTCTCAAAAAGGCGCTGAGAATCTTCTTTGTCAAATGGCACTTCCACCTTTCTTCCCACGTCAAACATCAATCCTGTCATACTCTGTAGCCAATGAATTCTAAACACAATGAATCATTATAATCTGTAGCCAATGAATTAGCACCGATACCTTTCTTTTGAATTGGTTTCTTGAGCATTAGAAACTCGTCCGAGAGGGTAATTGTGTGTGTGTGCTTGTTTGTAGGTCTCTATCTATATCTAGCGTTGACAACTTCCTCGTAGGTTCTGTAATTGAAGTAAGAACCGATGAGGAAGGGTTTAAGTTATTCGATTTCACTGCTACCGTGATTCCACCACCACCCTTTTCAAAATCCCTCAAATGGAGCAGCAGAAAATTATCATGCAAAAAAGTGGTTGAAATCAATTCCCTAGTTTATATTCAGTTCTTCGAAAGTGCACAAAGATTAATATTTTAGATGAAGAAGTCTTTGAACATATACACATTATGACTGGAAAATATACTAAAGCTACAAGAAATTTCAATACCTTCTTTTTCCGCTACGTAAGCTACAAGAAATATCCGGCCATTTATTGTTAACTTTTTCCGCCAAAATTTAGTTTCTTTCTATGAAAAGGATCAAAATTGGGAAAACTATTTGTCTAAATCAAGAAACCATGTGACTCGTGCGAGTAAGGAAGTGATGCCATTACTCACATAATGAATAATTATGTTTCTCTAATAAATTGATTACTATGAAATATTTTGTACAATGAGACATTAAAATATAATAATGTGCCTTGGCTATATTCCGGCTAATATTCTCCTCATGGTAGGATAATATTGTAGATGAAGAAGTCTTTGAGTCATATATGAGTTGCTTGTGTGTTTTTGGGTGAGAGTTTATTTAATCCGATATTAGGCATTTGAATGTGTTTTAATGGGCGCTTGACTTTCATGCAATTTTCATTCGTTAAAACATATAAAAATTTACTAACAAAGACTATGAGTCGAAAAATCTTACTGCTGATGTTACATTTTGTGCCTCGTGCAACCTCTGATATCCTTTTTTATTTTTTTCATAATCACCCGTGCGATTATTACTCTATAGAAGGACTAAGAATGAACATGTTTCAAAAAACTTATTTGTTTACTCTATTATGAAGTACGATAAAACATTGAAATATAACATTTTTTAGGTCATTGATGCCAACTGAATTTTAACAACCTCTACTATCCTGATATTTCATTTTTCCTTATTCATCCGTCCATTTATTACTATGTACGTAGAAGAACTAAAAAAGAACATGACAAAAAAAAAAACCAAAATAGCGAGGGGAAGTAACGAGGGCTTCTAATCCCTCGCTAATTAAAGAGGGATTTAACGAGGGATCGAAATTAGCGAGGAATTTGCCGAGAGTGTTTTTTTACCCTCGCTATTTAGCAATCCAAAAGCAATAAATAAGCACAATACATTTGTTTTGAATTGGTTTCTTGAGGATATATTGGGAAGTCATCGGAGTGGATAATTTGACCGTGCGAATATGTATCAAACCTTAAATATATTATATAAAATCAAGAAGCTATATATGTGACTCGTGCGAATAAGGAGCAATGTCATTACACGCACAATGAATAATTTCTAATAATATGAAAGTTGTTATAATAAATAGATTACTATCTATTATTTAACTCAATGTATTTCCTTGACAACGTATAACGATTCACTTTAACTTAAACTTCATTTTTCTTTACAGGTTGCTCTTTTCTATGAAGATGGCCGCCCTGTTGATGGTAAGGGTGTCGGTAGAAAAGTTCTTGACCGCGTTCGGGATACCTATGAAAGTGAATTGGGAGGCAAGGAATTCGCTTATGATGTGGAGAAAAGTTTATTCACTGTTGGTTCTCTTCCGCGTAATAAACTCGAGTTTACAGTTGCGCTTGAGGATGTTACGTCTAGTAGGTGTGTATGGTATCTGCTATTTAAGTTTGCTGCTTTTGTATTATTGTGTGTATCTCTTTACAATAGTGGTTTGTTTTGCTGCATTCAGAAACAATGGGAATACGAGCCCTAATGACAGTGATAGGAAACAGTTAAGACGCCAGGAAACCTTCAAAGTGGAGATAAGCTTTGCTGCTAAGATTCCTATGCAGGCCATTGCAAATGCTTTACGGGGCCAGGAAAATGAAAATTCTATTGAAGCACTACGGGTTTTGAAAACAGGACCAAAATTGAAAACAAAGGACTATAATTTGATTTAGACAAAGACGCATGAAGATTTGCAAAGTTCAATCATGGGCAGTAGTCTGATCATTCCAAATGTTACAATTTATGCATCAAATCTTAAATACATTAGACTAAATCAAGAAACCATGTGACTCGTGCAAATAATGAATAATTATGTTTTTTGTAATTTGAATTTTATTTTAATAAATTGATTACTATGAAATATTAAGTACGATAAAACATTGAAATATAATATTTTGAAGTAAAGGGCAGTGTCTGATATGAAGGGAATCAACCGACCCTTTTCGCTTGTACATGTATATGTGCTAACCATGCGACTCGTGCGAATAAGGAGTGATCATTACGCACACAATGAATAATTCTCAATTTCTTGTAATGTGAAAATATCTTGTACTACAAAAGGCCAAATTGTGTTTGTGCTGGTTTATTAAGTGTATCTATCGTCGACCATTGCCGACCACCTAGATCTAAAATGGGGACAAGGATCTTTCAAATGGGGGAGTATTGTGATGAGCATAGAAGTGATTGAAGAATAGGGCTTAGCGAACCAGAATTTGTAGAAGGAATGGAGAAGAAGAATGGGGGATTGCGTGTTTCTCTGACTAACGTGTCTACGATCCAGCAATTGAAGAAATACGCGTCTATGATCCAGCAATTGAAGAAATACGTGTCTATTATCCAACAATTGAAGAAATACGTGTCTATGATCCAACAATTGAAGAAATACGTGTCTAACGAACAGATCCTCACCATACACTTGCCGAATTCAAAGATGATATCTAAACTTGTTTTGCATTTTTCTCCCTGAATTAAGTATGTGTTTTTACTCCAGTACTTAGTTTATTTCAATTTGCATTTGTAAGGGGTGGTCACCACAATTAGTAACTTAGACCGCTTTGCTTGGCTAAAAAAAATAATCTGGAGAGTTATCAAACATTAAATACACGAGGAAAAAAAACTATGCGACTCGTGCGAATAAGGCGCAATGTCATTACTCAGACAACTTATAATGCAATGAATTAATTGTTACAATATAAAGTCAATGAATCAGCACGATGCCCATTTTAAAATGATTTAACAGGAATAGAGTCTTTTAAACACAAAATTAACGATTTAACATGATTTTTGGGATTAAATTGATACATTTAACTTTTTCAGAAATATTTCAAATAAGAGAGAAAAATTATGGGACTAAATTGACTTCTATCTCTTTTTTTAATCACCCGTGCGTTTATTACTTTGTAGACTAACAAAGAAAATTTGCTGAAAAATCTAACTGGTGATGTTACATTTTGCGACACACGAGCGGAAATTTAATTTGGAGGAAAATCTGATCATTTCAAATCTTGAAAATTATATATTTAACCTTAAACATGTTAGGAAAAAAATCAACTAACTATGTGTATCGTGCGAATAAAGAGCAGTGACATTATTTACATAATGTATAATTCAATTTCTTGTAATATGAAAGTTATCTAACCTTAAATATATTATATGAAATCATAAAGCTATGTGACTCGTGCGAATAAGGAGCAATGTCATTACACGCACAATGAATAATTTCTAATAATATGAAAGTTGTTATAATAAATAGATTACTATCTATTATTTAACTAAATGTATTTCCTTGACCACGTATAACGATTCACTTTAACTTAAACTTCATTTTTCTTTACAGGTTGCTATTTTCTATGAACATGGCCGCCCTGTTGATGGTAAGGGTGTCGGTAGGAAAGTTCTTGACCGCGTTCGGGATACTTATGAAAGTGAATTGGGAGGCAAGGAATTCGCTTATGATGGGGAGAAAAGTTTATTGACTGTTGGTTCTCTTCCGCGTAATAAACTCGAGTTTACAGTTGTGCTTGAGGATGTTACGTCTAGTAGGTGTGTATGGTATCTGCTATTTCAGTTTGCTGCTTTTGTATTATTGTGTCTATCTCTTTACAATAGTGGTTTGTTTTGCTGCTTTCAGAAACAATGGGAATACGAGCCCAGGAAATGCGAGCCCTAATGACAGTGATAGGAAACGGTTAAGACGCCAGGAAACCTTCAAAGTGGAGATAAGCTTTGCTGCTAAGATTCCTATGCAGACCTTTGCAAATGCTTTACGGGGCCAGGAAAATGAAAATTCGATTGAAGCACTACGGGTATTGAAAACAGGACTAAAATTGAAAACAAAGAACTATAATTTGATTCAGACAATTGAAGAAATACGTGTCTAACGAAAAGATCCTCACCCTACACTTGTCGAATTCAAAGATGATATCTAAACTTGTTTTGCATTTTACTCCCTGAATTAGGTATGTGTTTTTATTCCAGTACTTAGTTTATTTCAATTTGCATTTGTAAGGGCTGGTCACCACAATTAGTAACTTAGACCGCTTTGCTTGGCTAAAGAAAATAATCTGGAGAGTTCTCAAACCTTAAATACATTAGGAAAATAAAAAAAAACTATGTGACTCGCGTGAAAAAGGTGCAATGTCATTACTCAGACAACATATAATGCACTTGCAAATTCTATTGCACAGGGGTGTGGGGCCAGTAGTTCCTGCCACCAACTAATAAAATAAATAGTAACTCCATATAGCGAGTATTTAACATTCACACACACACACACACACACACACACACACACACACACACATATATATATATGTACCTCACCTATATATATACATGTATATATAGAGAGAGAGAAAGAGAGAGAGAGTGAGGGAAAGAAAAAAACATAAAAACAAAGCAATTGGATCTGCTTCTTCATCGTGCTCGCCCCCTCCGCCGCCATGAGAATCCGAAACTTCTATAAACGAACATTTTTTCTTCCTCCCAACATCAATCATCAACCGTAGTAATAATTTTACCCCCCATTAATTAATTAAAAGATTTGAATATTTTGGCAAAAAGAACCAAAATTGACAACAAAAGGACTATAACTGGATTCGGAAATTTGAAATTTGAAATTTGTTTTGATAAATTGATTAGTATGCAATATTTAGTAGTGGGCAAGGTCTGATATGAAGGGAATCAATTTTTATTTTAACAGCCTCACCATTCTTATCCTTAAAACTCCATTTTCCAAGTCTTGTTGAACTGTGGCTGATAATCTTCTCTGTCAAATGACACTTCCAATTAACTTGTAATTATACTATCTTTTTAGAGTACCTCTGGTACTCTTCGGTTTTCAATATAACTTTTTTCCTTTCAAAAAAATATTGTTACAATGAATGAGCACAATTCATTTCTTTTGAAATATTGGTTTGTTGAGGATTGGGAAGTCATCGGAGTGGATGATTTGATAATTCCAAATCTAAAGAAATATGTATCAAACCTTAAATATATTATATTAAATCAAGAAGCTATGTGACTCGTGCGAATAAGGAGCGAAGTCAATTACTCGCGCAATGAATAATTCAATTTTTAGTAAATATGAAAGTTATTTTTAATATAACAAATTGCAACCAATCGTAAGTACTATAAACATTGATATACAACATATTTAGGGAATTTGATTTTAAGGCCCGCAACGGGGGTTGGCAAAATGAAGACCATAACTTTATTGGCTGACTATTGAAGGATTGTAACTTTTCAGACTGACAATTTAAGGACAATAGCTTTTACTAGACGCAAATTAGTCAGAATCAACCCAAATCGGGCCTGAATTCAGGCCAAATAAGGCCACTCAGCTTGAATATGTGATGAAAACCCAAATTGTTGATGTTACATTTTTCACAGATGCAAATTTGACCAGAAGGAAAATCTGATATTTTCAAATCTAAAAAATGAAATATCAAACCTTATATACATTAATTAGAATATATAAAAAATACCATGTGGCTCGTGGGAATAAGGAGTGAGGCCATTACTAACACAACGAATAATTCAGTTTCTTCTTCTTCTTTTTTTTTTTTTGACAAGAATAATTCAAGTTCTTGTTATATGAAATTATTATAATTATAAATAGACTACTATGTTTCTAGTAGTATGAAAGTTATTTTTAATAATTAAATAGGTTACTAAGTTTCTTGTAGTATGAAAGTTATTTTAATAGATTGATATATATTATTAAGCACGATATAACATTGAAACATTACATTTTGAAGATTACCGATCCATCTAATTTTAACAACCTTAACTATCCTGATATTTTTCGTATTCATCCGTGCTGTTATTACTCTGTAGATTGACATGTGTTGAAAAACCTCACAAATTATCCGGTAACTATGTCTGAATCCAGTTTTAGTCCCTTTCCTTTTTACCATTATCAATATTGGTAATTTTTGACATAAAATTCATAATTGGACCGGAAATTCTCCTAACTTTTTTTTATTCTTGTTTCATCGACTGCTGCCACTACACTTGTACGAACCACCTCTCATTTAGGAAACAATTAAGGAACTTAATAAATTTAATGTTTCGATTATACCTTCCTCGTGAATCGTGACTTCGAAATCTCGAGTTTGCGATTGTTTTCCATCAAATTGTTTTGGATTAATTGTTTTCCATTGAAGAAATAATTTCAGATTTAATTATATATATATATATATATATATATATTTTATTTAAAAAATTGGACATTTGGCTAGAAGCCCCAATTTATTTCATGCTTGAGAGCTGCACGTTTCTTGTACATTTTTTTGATTTGAGTTCGATTTCCATTCAATTTGGGTGCAATTTTTTGGGGGTGGAATTAAGGTTAGTTTTTTAGTGTGTTCTTGGGCGATAGTTTATTTAATCCGATATTAGGCATTTGGATGTGTTTAAATGGACGCTTGACTTTCACGCAATTTTTATCCGTTAAAACATATGCAAATATACTATGAGACTAAAAGTGTATGAAAAAGGATTGAAAGTGATTTAACCTCATTTTTATAGGACTAAAAGTGAAATTTTAACGTGCGTGTGACTGTCACACAATTTTCTTCCATTAAAACTAACAGAAAAGTGAAATCTTAACCGTACATTAAATTTGAAAATTAATCTGGCAAGTGTAGAAAAACACAATCCATGTTCCTTCAACCGTAATCGTTGATAACCAATACTCCCTCCGTCCCATACTTGAAGCTACAAACCAAATTGGCACGAGTTTTAATAAATGAGTTGTTTATTAGTATTGTGTAAGATAAAGTGGGGGTAATAAAGACTTTTCAACTTTATAAATAGTAATAAAGTTACTTTTTAGTGTAATAAAGTAATGACATTTGTTGTAATATTGTGATGTTTTAAGGGGAGTGTTTAAAAGTGCTTTTATTATTTTAGGTAATGTTGCTTCAAGTATGGGACGCCCAAAATGGTAAAATGTAGCTTCAAGTATGGGACGGAGGGAGTATTATATTTTAATCTCAACCGTACATTAAATCTGAAAATTAATTTGAGTGTAGAAAAACACAATCTCCATATTCCAAATCTCTATAAATGGAGAAATGTAATCTATTTTCGAATCATTCCTCTCATTTCTCTCTTCTTGCCTTGTGTGTGTTTGTTTTTGGGTCTCTATCTATATCCTTGTGTTTGTAGAGGTAAAATGATAATGGTGGAGGGGTATATCTAGCATTGATAACTGCCTCGTAGGTTCGGTAATCGAAGTACGAACCGATGAGGAAGGCTTCAAATTATTCAACTTCACTACTACCGTGATTCCACCACCACCCTCTTCAAAATCCCTCAAAAATCGAAGCCCCAATTTATTTCATGCGTGAGAGCCGCACACATGCATTTCTGGCAAACAAAAATTAAAATGAAAAATTTGGCAAAAATGACTAAAATTCTCGCACGTTACTCGAAACCTAATCTCTATCTATTTCAATAAGTTGCAAAAACCTAATATTGAAAGAATACACAAAGCAAAAAGGTTATCTTGTATTTTTTTTTGTGTGAGAGTCGCACGTTTCTCGTACATTTCTTGTGATTTGAGCTGGGAGAGAAAAATAAATGTTGTCCAGGTTCAAGATTCCCCCGATGCATCTAAAGGGGACCCGATGGAAGTTGAGTGCACATTCTAAGGTGAAGGGTTTTTTTGAAGTAAGATATCAAAGATGTACGTTCCCCAAGGCCTACCAGTCCATTAGCTGGATCCTGATGTCATCTGTGGACTGTTGCCGCATGCTTGTGTAGGAACACACTTAGCTGTAGAGAATTGGAAACCGTTACTAACTAACTTAAAATTTACTAACAATACAGACTCCTAGCATATTCTAGAAGCAGTCAGTCTTCTAGCATATTCCAAAGGATTCCAGAGATTTATCAATACATTCCAAATCTAAAAAATTATGTATCAAACCTCAACTACATTAGATTAAATCTAGAAGCTATGTGACTAGTATCAAGTACTAAGTTTCAACAGCATTGACCAAAAAAAACTAATATCCTGATACTTCATTTTCAAATCACCCGTGCGTTTATTACTTCGTAAACTAACAAAGAAATTTTTTATGTTAAAAAATCTAACTGGTGATGTTACATTTTATGACTCATGCGGCCAAATTTAATTTGGTGGAAAATCTGATCATTTCAAATCTTGATAATTAAATCTCAAACCTTAAATATGTTAGGAAAAAAATTAAGAAACTATGTGACTCGTGCGAATAAAGAGCGGTGACATTATTCACATAATCTGTTGATTTCAAATTTCTTGTACTAAACATTGAAATATAACATTTTGAAGTGCATGGCAACGCATGTCTAACATTAAGCGAAAAAAGGGAAGTGGATGAGAGATCCATAATTTGGAATGCATGCACTGAAATTTAAAGTAATAAATCTTACAGTAACAGAAAAAGAAAAAAAGAGCACCGTAGATGGCTAAAATAATTATTAAGAAACGAAGAATCGAGGCTTGAGTAAACACAATTTCCTTAAAAATATTTTTCCTTCACTCTCGGGTCTAGTGACTATTAGGACGTTTATTTACTTACGACGAACCGAGAAAATGAATTCAAAATAGCGTAGAAATTGCCGAAAAATGTTTGCATCTCTTTCCAATCTTATTTTCATGTGTTCTTGGGATTGGGATTGCAGTTTCTTATAGCCAACCCAAATGTTGGAGCAATAAAGATTGCCATAATAATTTGGACCAAACCTGAAAATTTATCGTCCTTATATTGTCAGTCTGTAATGTTACGGTCCTCATTTTGCCAACCCTCTAAATACGGGCCTTAAGTATTAATTTCAAATAAAAATGGAAACGGAAAATTAAATTTTAGTACTATTATAATCACAATAAACATGCTAGCACAATTTTCAATTGAGAAAGGAGTGGTAGTCGTGTCCCCTAATAACTGACCAATTTTCAATTTCAGTAATGATTCCAGATCAAACACTTTCAAGTTTCTAAATGTTTCAAAACAATCAGCAGAAAAAAGGTTAACTCCATGTTTTGACTCATGAAAAATATCTGATAATTCCAAATGTAACAAATTATGCATCAAATCTTAAACACATTAGACCAAATCAAGAAACCATGTGACTCGTGCGTGCGAATAATGTATAATTCAGTTTCTCTAATAAATTGATTACCGTGAAATATTTAGTATGATAAAATATTGAAGTATAGTATTTTGAAGTGGAGGGCAAGGTCTTAAATGCCGCCCGGGAATCTATTTTTGTTTTAACAGCCTCGTTCTTATCCTTATACTCACTTAAAACTCATTTTCACAAGTCTTCTTGCAAGAGGAATGCCCTCACCAATTGAAATAATGTAGTATACTAATGTACCAAACCTTAAATACGTACGTACATTAGATCCAATCAAGAAACCATGTGACTCGTGCGAATAAGGAGCGATGATATTTTACCCGTACAATGAATAATTTAGTTTCTTGTAATTAGGAAAGTTATTCTAATAAATAAATATATAAATTGCCGTATTCAAAGATGATATCTAAACTTGTTTTGCATTTTACTCCTTGAATTAAGTATGTGTTTTTACTCTAGTACTTAGTTTATTTGAATTTGCATTTGTAAGGGGTGGTCACCACAATTAGTAACTTACGCCGCTTTGCTAGGTTAAAAACAATAATCTGGAGAGTTCTCTAACCTTAAATACATAAGTTTTTGTCTTCTTAAAAACAGTAAAAAATGAAACTGGAAATAGTGGATGGCAGTGACGGACCTACATAGGGCCCAGATACTTATTCCGTTTCGTGATTGTTCGTACACTTTTTTATTGAGACGTTTCAAGGTATTTTGCACACTTATAATAGGTAAATAAATTACAAAATTAATACTATTACTACATTATTTTATTTTCAAAATTGTCACTCATTTTGGATCACATTCTTTCTTACACCTCACTAAATTATCTTTTACATCTCAATAAATTACATTTAAACCTCACTAAATCAACCAAAATACTTCTCATTTATTTAACTTCACACCTCACTAAATTCCCTTTAAATCTCACTAAATCACTCAAAATACGTACTCCTCATTTTTTTGACCTCACACATCAGTAAAAATTCACATTTCTTAAAAAGTTACTTATTAAGGTAACCACATAATATGGGGTATATTTTAAGTTCTACATTTGTTGACTAATGTCTCAACGAGAAAGCACGTTAAATTTTAACACTGTTTCACTTGTTATGAGTTGAAACAGTTAAAATTAATTTTTTTTGAAACATAACAAAAGTCGTTAAATTTAAATTAATAAAATGAGGTTTATTGAAAATTTTATAATAATTTTTGTTTAGATATAAAATTTTATAATATTATTTTTTATTTATAGTAATGTAAATCGGGCCCCCAATCCAAATTTTCTGGATGGTGGATGTAGAGAGTATTTTTTTTTATTTTCAGACGGAGGGATAAATATTTTAAGAATTGACTCGTAGGCTATGCTGAGTGTTGACCCACATTGACGTCAATACCTACTTCCCGTTTAACTCACTACAAAATAATGGAGAAATGGCATCGGGGAAGGCATCGGATCTGCCGTACCCAAAGATGAAGGCAACGGCAAAGGCATCGGCAGTGTGCCGATGCCATTTCGCATCGGGGCAACCGCCGTTACCAAATGGCATCAGGGCCCACTACCGATGCCATTTTGCATCGGGCCCATTGCCGATGCCTTTTTATTAAAATTTAAAAAACCCGAATCTGGGTTTCGAACCCAGGTCGATAGGCCACCAACACCCACCCCCCACCGCTGGGCCACCCCATTTTTCGGAAATCTGGCCATTTTCGCGATTTGTGGGGTTCGAACTCGGGACCTCGCGGTCTCGAAGGCTTTTGAGCGCCCCCTGTGTGCCGTTTAGGCTAGGAGCTGTTATTCGACATGTTGTGAATGCAATTAATATATATTCAATTTAATTTGAGTTTTTAATTCTTTAATTAATTCAATCCATTCTAACTTTAATTGTTCCTTATTAAATTATTTATCAAAGCATAACATAATTATTTCTAAATTATGTTTTTCAAATTAACTAAATTATGTTTTTCAAATTAAATAATTTATTTACGGTATCAATTCACACTATTTAAATTTATTCTAATCCTCAATTTACAACATTTAAATTCATTCTAATTTTTAATTTCACAATATTATAATTATTTTCACTTATACATTTAAATTTATTCTAATCACATCATTTAAATTCATTCTAATTTTCAATTCACAACATTAAATATATATAATTATTTTCACTTATCCATTTAAAAATATGAATTCACTTATCCATATAATTAAAAATATTTTCATCTATTATAAAATTATTCTCTAGTTCATTTTCAATTAAAATAACATCGTATCACAAACAACATTAATTATAATCATAATTAGCATGTTCACGTCAATTAAAATAACATCACACACAACATTAAAATAAAAATTAATCCTCAACGTCAATGTAATATAATAACATCACACGTAACAAAGTAATATAAAAATGTATCACTCCTCATCACCATCACCATCACCATAAGTGTAGAATATTTCATTTTAACAACCTTGATGTAAAATTAGGAATTTTTTAATCCACAAGTGTAAAATATTTAATTTAACAAACTTGGTGTAAAATTAAGATTTTTTTAATCCATAAGTGTAAAATATTTCATTTTAACAACTTGGTGTAAAATTATGATTTTTTTAAGTGTAGAATATTTCATTTTAACAACCTTGATGTAAAATTAGGAATTTTTTAATCCCCAAGTGTAAAATATTTAATTTAACAAACTTGGTGTAGAATTAGGATTTTTTTAATCCATAAGTGTAAAATATTTCATTTTCACAAAATTAGTAATTTTTAATCCCTAAGTGTAAAATATTTCATTTTAACAAACTTTGTGTAAAATTATGATTTTTTTTTAATTTTTAAGTGTAAAATATTTCATTTTAACAATTTTGGTGTAAAATTATGAATTTTTTAATTCCTAAGTGTAAAATATTTCATTTTAACAACTTTGTGTAAAATTATGAATTTTTCAATCCCTAATTATAAAATATTTCATTTTAACAACCTTGATGTAAAATTAGAATTTTTTTAATCCCTAAGTGTAAAATTAGGAATTTTTTATTCCTAGGTGTAAAATATTTCATTTTAACAAACTTGGTGTAAAATTATGAATTTTTTAATCTCTAAGTATAAAATATTTCATTTTAACAAGGTGTAAAATTATGAATTTTTTAATTCCTAAGTGTAAAATATTTCATTTTAACAACTTTGTGTAAAATTATGAATTTTTCAATCCCTAATTATAAAATATTTCATTTTAACAACCTTGATGTAAAATTAGAATTTTTTTAATCCCTAAGTGTAAAATATTTCATTTTCACAACCTTGGTGTAAAATTAGGAATTTTTTATTCCTAGGTGTAAAATATTTCATTTTAACAAACTTGGTGTAAAATTATGAATTTTTTAATCTCTAAGTATAAAATATTTCATTTTAACAAGGTGTAAAATTATGAATCTTTTAATGCCTAAGTGTAAAATATTTCATTTAACAACCTTGATGTAAAATTAGGATTTTTTCAATCATATCCCTAAGTGTAAAATATTTCATTTTAACAACCTTGCTGTAAAATTATGAATTTTTTAATTCCTAAGTGTAAAATATTTCATTTTAACAACCTTGTGTAAAATTATGAATTTTTTAATTCCTAAGTGTAAAATATTTCATTTTAACAATTTTGGTGTAAAATTAGAAAAATTTTAATTCCTAAAGGTAAAATATTTAATTTTAACAATCTTGGTGTAAAACTATGAATTTTTTAATCCCTAAGTGTAAAATATTTCATTTTAACAACCCTAAACCCCAAACCCTTTACCCTAAACTCCGAACCCTTTTTCCTAAATCGTAAACAATATATGTTGAGAAACGAGTATTCGGGGATAAGTTACCATATTGAATATAAATTCATAATACACATTTGAAGTTTGTTTATTAATGAAGTCTAAGTGTACACGTTGAAAAGAGTAGTCGGACCCTTTACCCTAAACCCTAAACCCTTTACCCTAAACTCTGAACCCTTTACCCTAAACTCTAAACTCTAAACCCTAAACCCTAAACACTATATGTTGAGAAACAAATATTTTTTAGTATATTAATTAAAAATAAGTAAAATTCATTTTAAGTAACATAATTTTAAGTAAAATCGATAAATTAATATAAATTATTACATTAGTTATTAAATATGATAAATTGGTAAATAGTTTATAAATTTATACATCTGTCGCTCTTAATTATGTATACTCACTTAAATTACGTATATTCACTTAAATTACGTTTAAAATCTTGAATTAATAATATATGTATATATATATAATAGAAAAATATCGTGTGTTTGTAGATAGAAAACTAATATCTATGTAAAAATATTTTATGTGACTAGATTTGATAAATACCATAAAATAAAAGAAAGGGAGATAAATTTACCAAATAGCATCGGCCATTAAATGCCGTTACTAAATGGCATCGGGGCCCACTGCCGATGCCATTTTGCATCGGGGGGGCCGTTACCAAATGGCATCGGGGCCCACTGCCGATGCCATTTTGCATCGGCCATTAAATGCCGATGCCATTTTGCATCGGCCATTAAATGCCGATGCCATTTCGCATCGGGGCCCACTGCCGATGCCATTTTGCATCGGCCATTAAATGTCGTCCCCTTTTCGCATCGGCCGGCCTGCCGTTGCCATTTGTCGATGCCTTTTCAGTAATATTTTGTAGTGACTTTACATCCGTCCATATTGAAACCTTTCTACTCTCAATTACTCCATTTTGAAGGCTGAATGTTATTGTGAGACACAGAGAGAGAGAAAGATGTCTGCAATCTACGATAACTGGGAGAGGCTGGTAGCGGGTTCTCAACAAAGACCAGCTTTCTCAAGTCTTTGATGAACAATCAAGTACAAGCTCTCTATCGTCTTCATCTGATTTCAGTTTTTCTCGTCTCAATTCTTCACTCGATGATGTGCCATTTGCCTTTTCTAGCCCCGATTGGTCTGCTTCTAATCACCAAAGCGATGTTGAGCATTTTGGCAACAAAACAGCCACGCACAAACACTTCAGGTGATTTCATGTTTTTTAGGTTTCTATTAGATTACAGTTTATATGGGGAATTTCAGAAATGGCCTAGTCAACTACTACTTATCAAAAATGGTCTTACTTATACAAAATATATAAAAATGACATTCTTTTATTTAATTGATTAAAAAAAAAAGAAAAAAAAAAAACAAGCACACTAAACAACCCTAATCAACCACATTAAACAACTCTAATCAACCACATTAAACAACTCTAAACAACCACATTAAACAACCCTAAACAACTCTATTAAACAACTTTAAACAATTTTAAACAACCCTAAACAACCTCAAACAAGTCCAGTAAACAACTCTAAACAACCCCAAACAACCCCAGTAAACAACTCTAAACAACCTTAAACAACCCTAAACAACATCAAACAAGCCCAGTAAACAACCCTAAACAACCTCAAACAAACCCAGTAAACAACCCTAAACAACTTGAACGAGAATTTTGGGTGTAAACCTAAAAAAAAAATTATACTTGAATTCACTATAATAAAACATCAAATACTAACAAAATCAAACAAAAGAATATAATAGAAAATATGTTTCTTACCTTCAATCCAACTTTCAATTACATTATGAGAAAAAAATGAAAGAATTTAAGTGTAGTGCGAAGAAGATGGAGAAGCGAAGCGAAGAAGATGGAAAAGCGAAGCGAAGAAGATTGAGAGGAAGAAAGAGGATTTTTTTTTGGCAGAAGCTTGGAAGGAGTCTCGTGTCCAGCGAAGAATGGAGAAGCTTTTGCAAAACTTGGAAAACCCTATTACTTACTTACGGTGAATTTTTTATTTTTTTTAATTAATATTTTTCCACTTAAAATAGTGAAAGACCAAAATTAAGTATGGGTCGGGTAAATCGGCCATACTTGATAATTACAACCGTTTATATATTTCCTTATTGGATATGTTCTTTATTTATAGTTACTTGTGATTTGATTTTTTTTACATGACATTCATTAGAGCTATGTTTTTATTCTCTGGCCACCACAACGAACTCCAATTATTATTATTAGGATTCTATTGTGAAACAACTTAAAAGTATCACTCCATATATTACATAAGTGAACAAGATGTAGAGATAATATATAAATCCTTTATTCCACCTCCAAGTATGCACTACAAATATTATCAACTCTATTTATAGAGAACAATAAATAGAAGAAGATGAAATGAAAGGTCTAATATTAATGTTGGTACATGAACCAACAATGTACATCAAATGCCACATTATGGACATTCACACAATATAAATATTATTCATAACACTCCCCCTTGAATGTCCATTTAGATAAGATTATGTCTCGTTAAAATTCAATGAGAAGAAACGTGCATTAACTCCCCCTGATGATTACATTAGTTCACATCCTTAAAACGCCACATTCCACTTTTGTATCTCAATTTCTCAAGCGTTGAAGTAGGTAAAGACTTAGTAAATAAATCAGTCACATTATCACTTTAGCGAATTTGTTGCATACTAACGTCACTCTTTTTGCTGAAGATTGTGGGTAAAGAATAATTTAGGATTAATATATTTTCTCCTATCACCTTTGATAAATCTCTCCATTAGTTGGGCAACACATGCGTCATTTTTTCATATATCACAGTTGGATTGTCTTTCAATAAGTTTAATCCACACTGTCCACAAATATGTTGAGTGACGGAACACAACCAAACACATTCACGACTCGTGAATTTCTAGGATCTCTGCATAGTTAGATGAAGTAGCAACTAAAATTTGTTTAATAGAATGCCATGAAATAGTTGTACCTCCATATGTGAACAAATAACCTGTTTGAAATTGAGCTTTACACGGGTCTGATTAGTAACCTGCATCTGCATAACCAACTATTGCACTCAAATATGGTACTTCTTGATCAAGTAGTTCTTCATTTTCTTCGCGAGGTTGAAAGCGATCTTTCGCTACATTCAGTGAACGCACAACCATATGTTTTCTTAAAGGATGTGTTTTATCCATATAAAATTGTTTCAACACTTTCATAACATAAGTGGATTGATGCACAAAAATCTCATTATCAAAGTGTTCAATTTGAAGATCCAAACAAAATTTTGTTTTACCAATATCCTTCATTTCAAATTCCCTCTTAAGGGAAGCCATGGCCTTTGATAACTTTACAGGAGTCTCAGTGATATTCAAATTATCAACATATACAACAATGATCACATATTCACATTCAGGTATTTTAATAAAAACATAGGGCATATATGATCATTCTTATACCCCTTCTTAATCAAAACTCATCAAATAATTGTACCACATGCGACCAAATTGCTTTAATCCATATAAGGATTTGCTCAACTTGACTGAATACATGTTTTGAGAATTCTCATTTTTCAATATAGGTACCTTTAAACCCTCAGGGATTGTTATATAAATATATTTCTCTAATGAGCCGTACAAATAGGCTGTAACGACATTTGTTATACGCATTTCAAGTTTTTTCTTGCACTGCCAGACTTATTAAATAACAAAACGTTATTGCAACCACCACAAGAGAGTAAGTCTCCTCATAATCAACACCTGACCTTTGGGTAAAACCTTGTGCGATAAACTGGGCTTTATACCTCACGATTTCATTTTTCTTATTTCTTTTTCGCACGAATACCCATTTATGCCCCACGGGTTTTATACCATTAGGTGTATGGACAATAGGTCCAAAAAATTTTCGTTTAATAAGAGATTGAAATTCTGCATTTATTGCGTCTTTCCACATTGGCCAATCATCTCGTTTTCTACATTCATCAATAGATGTAGGTTCATGGATTCTCATCATCTTCCATTATATTAAGCGCTACATGCTACATTATATGCAAAGATATTGTCGACGTTGATTTCATTTTGGTTCCATCTTTCTCCTGTTCTGACATAATTTGTCGATATTTCATCATTTCTGGACGCCTGAAATATCATTTGCTGGGACTTTAAATAGTATGTCAGATTTTTCAACAGGATTGTTCACATTATGACCATTCTCAATATTTGCTTCTTTTATTTTTTGAGAATTTTTTTTATCTTTGGAACTGAGAGGTCTACCACGCTTCAGACGTGTCGTAGATGCATTTGCCATGGAAGATGGTCCTTCAGGGACATCAATTCTTTTAGGAGCATTAGCAGCTGAAATATGAGATTTTGTAACTCTTTTAAGGTCAATAAATACGTCTAGCAGTTAATTCGCAATTTTTTTTTTTTTGCAAATGAATTATCTTTTCAACTTCAAGTTCACATTGCTTTGTACGAGAATCCATGCAATTCAATGATAATTCATTCCAAGAAATATTCTTTTTCAGCTGCTTACTTTCCCATCCTAATTTTGGGAAAGTTGTCTCATCAAAATGACAATTAACTAACATCTCCGTGAATAGATCTCCGGTCAATGGTTCTAAGTATTTAATAATAGACGGAGATTCATATCCAGCAAATACCCCCATTCTTCTTTGGGGACCCATCTTTGTGTGTTGCGTGGTGGAGCAATCAGTACATATACAACACAACCAAAAGTTCTTAGATGGGATATATTTGGTTCCTGACCTTGAACCATTTGTACGGGGGAAATGCTATGATAACTTGTTGGCATGATCCGCACAAGTGTTGTCGCATGCAATATAACATGATCACAAGCTAAAATATGGAGTTTATATTTCATCAATATTGGTTGTGCAATCAATTGAATGTGCTTTATAAGTGATTCAACAAGACTGTTCTATAGACATATACATGAGCAACCAGATGCTCTATATGTATTTCAATTGATATACAATAAACATTGAAAGTTTGAGATGAAAATTCACCAACATTCTCAAGACGAATTGTCTTAGACTCTTAATTGCATTATCATGAAATTGTACTCGCAATCGTATTATTTGTCCCAATAATTGTGCAAAAATTAAATTGCGAGATGACAATAAGCATACATGTGACCACTTAGTCGATGCATCAATCAAAACCATAAAATATCTAATTGTTCACTTGGTGGATTTATATGTCCGCATATATCCCCTTGAATTCGTTCCAAGAACATAAAATTTTCATGCTCAACTTTAGCTGGTGATGGGCTTATAATTAGTTTTTCTTGTGAACAAACAACACATGAAAATTCATTGGGTATAACATTTTTCTATTTTTCAATGATTGCTCACATGAATTTTCTACAATTTTTCGCATCATTTTAGAACCGGGATGGCCCAACCGGTCGTGCCAAACATTAAATTTGATAGTAACCTTTTGGTTTACTATGACATATATTTCAATTGTTCTTATGCTCGTGCAATACAAATTCGAGAACAAAGCGGGTAACTTCTCCAATATACATTTCTTTCCCGCAACAATTGTAGTAATGTTAATATACTCAAAATTGCCTTCATTAGTAGTCTCAAAATGATATCAATTCAAACGAATATCTTTAAAACTCAATAAAATTCTTTGAGACTTTCCGAAGAATAAGGCATCATTGATTATGAATTTTGTCCCTTCGAATAATAGAATAGTGGCTCTTTCAAAGCCTATAATTATTTTTGTACTACCAGATATTGTATTTATATATTCGCTTCTCTTCATTTTAAATGTGAGAAGATTTTCTTATAGTGTGCGTAAAAATACTATCCACGAGACATAGATCTCCATATTCTTACTTAAATGTTGATCATCATACCATTTTTTTTTTTTTATAAAATAAAAAAATATAAAAGTAAGATATTTACAATCAAATTATTTTTATTTTATGAAAATGCAATAGCCATTTGTATTATAAAGAAGAGAAATATTAAGATATTGCATAATATAAGAAAACAAACATTAATAATAGATTATCAAAGAAAATTGTGATTGAGTATTATAACACTCTTATTACCACCTTTAGAGCAAGTAAGGTAATCAACAACATCAAATTGTGTTATGTTAATCATTTCATTATCGAATTCACTATTCACATAATTTGTTTCAACTATTTTCTCTTTTCCTTTAATGTTCAAAAATTTGCTTTCCCTTTTGAGGACCTTTAAAATTCGGACGAGTATTATAATCATTTTGATATTTGTCTCGATCAAAACCACGTCCTCATCCGATGCCCGATATTTCATAAAACAAAAAAACTCATTATTTTCTCAGCCACCAAGAGTCATGAAATTAGTTCATAATACTTAGTAAAACCCTTCTCCCGATATTGTTGTTGCAAGATCACATTAGAATCATGAAATGTGGAGAATGTTTTTTCAAGCACATCATCCAGTAATATTTTCTCCACATAATTCTCCACATAATTTTATTTGAGAAATGATTTTGAACATAGTTGAGTTGTACTCACTCACTGATTTGTAATCATATCTTTCTTTAAGATTTGTCCACAATTCAAGTGGATCCTTCACCGTGAGATACTCAACTTTCAATCCTTCATCAAGATGGTGGCAAAATAAAATCATGGCATTAGCCTTATTTTTTGATTGTATGCTTGATTTGCCACTTTTATGGAATCCTCAAGATCCATGACATTCAAATGAATTTCACCATAAAAAAAATCCATAACAAATACAATATATATTTTTTCATTAATATCAAGAGCCACAAATATAAATTTGGTCAAGTTCGACATGTTGGAAACTATCAAATAAACAAGAGGTTGATTAATTGCAAAATAACATAATCATCAAAATAGTAATGAAATAAGAGATGACAAATAAATATTGTAAGATAATATATTCTAAACATTTCAATACATACCTCCGTACAATACTTGAAATTTATCACTAACTGAATTTCGTCGGTAGAAATGTTTTACGAGCTTCGTGCTGATAACGTGTTGTGAAACAACTTAAAAGTATCACTCCATATATTACATAAGTGAACAAGATGTAGAGATAATATATGAATCCTTTATTCCACCTCTAAGTATGCACTACAAATATTATCAACTCTATTTATAGAGAACAATAAGTAGAAGAAGATGAAATGAAAGGTCTAATATTAATGTTGGTACATGAACCAACAATGTACATCAAATGCCACATTATGGACATTCACACAATATAAATATTATTCATAACAAATTCGTTTTTGTTTAAAATCTATTTGTTGGCTTCATTTGGATTCGGGAATTTGGTTTGTTTCAGATTCATTTGATCAATTTGGGGATTCTCTGGTGATGTTTGATTTGGGTCGTATAATGAATTTTGAAAATGGGTATTCAAAATTTAGTGGATTTTGAAATAATTGTGTGTATTAGTTTTGAGATTTAATTTAACGTGAATGATATTATTATTGATTTATTGTTGAATGTGATTGTAATGTTTGGATAATGTGAGTGATTTAAATATATTAAAGGGTAAGGAGAGAGAATTCATTGTATAAGAAAGTGCGATAATAGGTTTATAAGTGCTGTTGTGGTGATTTTTTAAAACAGGATTTCAAAATCCCCAAGTAGAACTGTCTTTGAATATCCAAATTCCAAAATCGGTTTTGAAATCCCATATCAAACATATATCACCTTTAGATTTGGGGGTTCAATTTGATTTCAGATTTTAGTCTTTCGTTTAGAATTGTTTGGTTTCGTTTTTTAGATTCATTTGGTTTCGGATTTGTTCGTTTTTTGTTATGTTATGAAATCTCAATAGATGCTTTTGAGATAGTTTGGTTGTTTTGGCTACTACTGGCTAGCACATGTTGGTGTTTTCCTAGATTGTTCTACTTTTGTTCCTTCCTTGGTGAAAATTGCAGATATGTTATCTGTTGCGTGTTTGGCACACTCTTGATGCTTCTCCAGAGTTTGAGGGAGTGTGCTAGATTTATTTCTTAACTAGATAGATATATTTCATGGGGCCATTCTATTCTAGTGTCTTTTGGACTTGGCAAAACCCATTAAGTGCTACAAAAGAAAAAAAACTCCTATAGGTGCTATTTGGGGGTCAAGATTACATTCTTGCCCTTATTATAGAGGAGAAGATTACATCCTTACCCTTATAGAGGAGGAAAGTAAGAAAGATGTCATCTCATATCTTCTTCCCACTCCCTCTCTCTCCACAACTCATCGTTTTAAAAAAAAAAAAAAAACCGCCGCCTTAGGCGAAAACGGCCCACCACCACCACCATCGCCATGGCCAAGCTGTTTGCCATCGACGCCCCCACCATGGCCGTCCGCCTTGAAGCTCCATGGTCGCCGCCATTGAAGCTCCATGGCCGCCCCCCACCTTTGCCGCCGCCGCCCAAGCCATCGATCTGTAATTCTTTAGCGCCGCCCACCTGTAAAACGAAAGGAGTGTGTGTCGATCTGTTCTCATTTTTTTATTTTTTGTGATCTGTTCTCGATTTGACGCCATGGCCGCCGATCTGCAGCACTCCGACGAAGGGACCCTTGAATAGTGTGTGGCGAAGGCGAAGAACATTCGTGGTGGGGGCCGGTCGGCGACGGAGGACGAAGGTGGGGGTCGGTCGCCGACGGAGGACTAAGGTGGGAGCCGGTCGACGACGACATTCGTGGTGTGGGCGCGCGGCGGCAGCCAACGTGGGGTGTTGGTGATGGCTAGGGTTAGGGTTTTGGCACTTGGGCCTGGGCTAGGGTTTCCCACCCCTAATGTGCACCCACTTTTTCAATCAAAACACCCACTTTTTCTAACCCCCTAATGTTCGCCTACACTTTATAATGTTTGAAGATAAGGGATGAAATATTGCAAGAAAATTGTTAAAAGACGATGAAGAAGATTGTTCATCCTTTGTTTTCGATTTTACTAATTTGTTTTCTGCTCTAGTTTCTACGATTTCGATTTTTGTATTTTTCTTTTTTCATGGGACTTGAAAATGGATGGTTTTTGGTTCTGATTGTGTAATGATTTTGAAGAAGACGTTTTTTTTACTAGAACTGTTGTTGGTGCAAACATTTTCTCCTTTGATTCAAATTATTTCTTCTGTCAATGCAAATGTTTTTTTCCTTGTTGCAAATATTTTCTTCCGTGATGCATACATTTTGTTCGTTCAGAAATTAATACTATTTAAACTATTTCACCAACCAAATTTAATACGAAAATAAAATTTGCATCAATGAGAAAAAATAATTTGCATCAACTAAGAAAATATTTGCATTAAAGAACAAAAAATTTACCCAAAAAATAAATTTGCATCAACGAACGAAAATAAATTTGCATCAACGATCAAATTATTTGTATCAACACAACAAAACTTTACAACAACACAAGAGTTCTTTTTAGTAAAAAAAAAAAAATCAGAGACAAAATCTTCATCTTCTTCAACACAAAAAATTTAAAACTCAAAATCTCCATTACAAAAGCTTCTACAGGACGAAGATCTTCATCTTCTTCAACACAAAAATATTAAACTCTCAAAACCTACATCTTCATCTTCTTCAAC
The DNA here is from genome assembly GCA_963675135.1 of Galeopsis tetrahit. Classification (NCBI taxonomy): domain Eukaryota; kingdom Viridiplantae; phylum Streptophyta; class Magnoliopsida; order Lamiales; family Lamiaceae; genus Galeopsis; species Galeopsis tetrahit. The sequence goes on along the minus strand of CAVLYN010000396.1, from coordinate 53,291 downwards.
AAAAAAAATAAAATTAAAACTCAATACCACCATTACAAAAATCTGCAACCCCCTAACCTTCAAAAGACTATTTAAAAGACTATACCACAAAAAACAATTCAAGTGTTTCAAGTGGTGTATTGATTACAAGAGTGGGTGCACATTAGGGGTGGAAAACCCTAGCCCACTAGCAGTCCCAGGTGGGGGGTGGGAAACCCTAGCCGCCGCCTAAGAAATTCCGGCAACGGCGATGGAGGTTCGTCGGCCATGGTGAAGGGCACCATCTTCTTGAAGGGGATCGCGACGGTGGCTTCGTCTTCTTCCAGTCTCCGGCGAAGGGTGGCGACTTCGTTTCCTTCAAGGAGCTTCGTGCGAAGCAGATCAGCGACGAGTTCTTCAAGGCGGCGGCGGCCATGGCTTCGCCTTCTTCCAGCGGCCCACTAGCAGTCCCAAGGGGTGGTGGGAAATTCTAGCCCCTGCTCTAGCCGCCGCCTAAGAAAATTCCGGCAAAAAGACGAAATCGCCATAAAATTTAAAGGTTCTTGAAGTTTGAAAGTTGAAAAATGAATTTGAAATTCAAATTGAATCCTAGAAGAAAGCTTATGGGACAAAAATCCACAAATGTGTAAGGAGAGAGTGGGAATGTCTAAGGAGAGAAATTAATGGCTGCACCTCCTGGATGGAGAGAAAGAAGCTTGATGGGACCCGTCTACAATTGTGTATGGAGGGAGGGAATGTGTAGGGAGAGAGAAATTTTAAGAAAGGGTAGTTTGGGTTTTTCAGGTATGATTTGACACCTAATGTAAACTTTTTAAAAAGTTGGAACCTAAGTAGCTTTGGGAGGTGAATATGGCACCTAAGAAGAAATAAACTCATATTTCATTATAGTAATCTTCCTTATTTGTTTGCGTATTTTTTGGTTTTCTATCACATTCGAATATTTTGTTATATATATATATATATATATTTTATTTTATTTTAAACGACTATATGATTAACCAAGATTGGGCCACAATTTCAATTTCATTAATTAGATATTTTGTTTGGACTTAATCCAGAAAGCCAATCTTACAAGCCGGAAATTGGGCTTAGTCTGATCATTCTAATTCAGGGCTAAAATTTATTCATGGCCCAAATTTTTTTTGGGTTGGGTATATACCCCCCTCCAGCTTTGTTTAATACACTCCCCCTTCATTTTTATTAATTCAATATATTTATGAAATACCAATTTTGCCCTTTTACTAAATCATGTTGGATACATACACTCCCCTACAATTTAAACACAACCCTAACCCTAACCCTAATTTAAATTAGACAGTCACCACCCCTATCGTCGCCGCCGCCACCGCCACCGCCACATATAAAATTTAAAAAAAAAATCTTACTATCTTTAAAAAACACTCTGGTCGACATTGGTCTGTCGACCAAAAACTCTCCGGCCGACACTGGTTTGTCGACCAAATTTCGAAAGAAATTTTAAAAAAAAAATTGAAATTTTCGACTATTACTGATCGCTCAAAAACAATCTCGTCGACAACCTATTGTCAACGAGAGTGTTTTTTAGCGACCGATAATGGTCGAATATTAAAAAATAAAATAAAAACCAAACCCGTTCTTCTTCGCCGGCGACTTGGTTTCAAGGCTTCAAGGCGGCGGAAGACGGGCGTCGCTGGAGGCCAGCGCGGACGGGCCGTCGCTGGCGACGGGTGCAGGTGGGCCGCAACGGCCAGGGGCGAGCTGGAGCGGCCGCGGCGGGGGCGATAGGCGGTGGAGGGCGAGAAACGAGGGAGGGGGGCGGCGGTGGCGAACGAGGGGGAGGGAGGGGGAGAGCGACGGAGTGCGACGACGAGGGGGAAGAGAGAGAGGCGACAGAAAGTTGGGGGAGATGAAGAAGTTAGATTTAGGGTTTTTGAGGGGTGTATGTATCTATAATATTTACTAAAGGGATAAATATGGTATTTCATATATATTTTCAATTAATAAATGAAAGGGGGGAGTGCATTAAACAAAGCTGGAGAGGTATATAAATAATATACCCCATCATTTTTTTTTTAGATTCGCCTATACTCTGGGTTTATTACGAATTATGCTTCGAATATATAAAAATAAATGTGCTCATTGACAAAAAATATGTTTATTCTATTTAAATAGTTCACTTTTAAATGTTAAAAACTTAAAATGGTGTATTGTATTAAATGTAGTTGAATTAATTATATTAATTGAAGCTCTTTGTTCAAATTTGTTGAAGCAAAATTGGATTTTTTTTATTTTTTTTGGGTGTTGGTTTCCGCTTTCAGGATAAACAATATGTCTCAGATCAATGCTCCTGAAATACCAACTACTACTCCACTTCAACTGGTTGACGTGGTAGAGTTCGCACCAACTTGTGCTAGGGAATGTGCTTCCCGCATTTCGGATCTAGGGATGTATTCGAATCTGCACACTACAAATTCTTTAGCCCACTTAAGAATGTCCCTGATGATCCTAATTTCAGGCCCTATGATTCGTTTATTTTCCAGGCACAGCGCCACACCTGTTTGCGAATCGGATCTAACTACCACATGTGTTAGGCCATATGATCTTGCTTTTTTAACACCCAGCAGAATAGCCATTAATTCAGCTCCTAATGGTGTTCGCTGCGGTCGTATTCTTGATCTGAAGGTACTTAAGATTGACCTATCTTGTCGCCGAAGTAAAACTCCCACCCCATAGCGCCTATCCTCACATTTGAAGGCACCGTCCACCTCCACCTTTCGTTGGTAGTTTGACCAGAGGTGTTAGTATGAGAAATGTTATCGTTATGGCTCATATAATTTATTGAATACTAGTGGACCCAATTAGACTCTTTAATCAAATTTTTTGAGGCTAAATTGGATTTAATTTAATGGACCCAATTTCGACACATGATAATACTTCCCACTGCATACTCAATTTCGATCATCGTGAATTGAAATTAACTTGTGCTTGTGCTGATACATAAAATTAACTTGTGCTTGTGCTGATACTTCAAATTAATATATAATTTCCATTTTTCTTTTAAAGTTGATACTTAAATACGAGTATAGTTGTAATTTTTTTTTTTTTTCACAAAACCACCTCGATTAATTCAATTGTTAAAGTTTATTTTAGCAAAATGAACTCATTTCATTATAATAAAATAATAAGAATATTAAAAAATATTCGTTTAGTTTATAATCTGAAATTTATTTTTGATTTGAAAATGTAATTTAATTTTTATACAAAAATGTATAGATTTAAATTTTTAATCCCATAGTTGATGCAAGCTGTCCACAGCGGACTGGTTTCATCTTTTGGAATCCAGGCTCCGTCGATCTGTGTGCTGTGTCGCGGGGATTTTGAGTCGCTTGACCATCTGCTTGTTCATTGTCCGTTCACATTGGAGATTCTGCGCAACTTGACTCACATGTTTGGGGTCACGATTCACACTAGGGTCAGCTTCCTAAACATCTTCCTCCAGGCCACTAGAGTTCGGTTGGGTCCACAGTCTTTGGAGTTGTGGAGGGCGGGTGGTGTGCTGTCGCCGGCACCCAAAAATAAATACCTTAACTAACCACTATGCAGTAGGGGAGTAAGGGTCGATCCCACAGAGAACGGTATATCTCAATTGAATAAATTGTGTACGAAAGCAATAAAAATGGGGGGGAGTTGGTTTGGTTGACTAACTAAATACTAGAAAGCATGAAAAATAACATGAAGCAATAAAAATAAATAGGAATCAAATATAAAAAACGATCTAACCCTCGGATTGCTTCCCCTTGAATAATTTAACCAATTTAATCAGTGAACCCGATAATTTCAATCTAATCTCAAATCTTATCCCTAAACCAGTGGTACGACCAAACTAGTTTGAATTGTTCCTTAAGTTTAATTAATAAAAAAGTACGACCCCCAATTTATCTATTCCTACGAATAACCCCAAAACATATATTTAAAGTTCAACTCGAGAAACATGCACATTCAAGATCTAAAACAATAGAATAAACTAGACTATGAATACGAGACGCTCGTTTCATGCAACCTAGACGTTAATGTCCCCTAAGGTGTTCTGCCTTAGTTGCTACGATATACACAATAATATAACAATTACGGATTATATATCATGAATTAACTAGAATTAATAACAAATAAATTCGAATGGTCAATCCTAATAAATCTATTAATCAATTAAAACATGCTTCGCATAAAATTAAATAATAACGAAATTGAAATATGAATTAAAATAATTATATTTTTTTTATGAAATTTCGACAGAGACTAGATTGCCTCACACTTTCATGTAGACAATATCTTGATTAGTGCGTTCAATGCACATATTTTGCACTTAGAATATTGTCTCTTACGCCTCCCAATTTTCTGTTTTTTAACTTATTTCAAGTGGGTGTTTGCAAGAACTCCTATGTGCTTAAAAACACTTCTTTTTTTAAATAGAATTACTTTTAAAGTGTTTTCAAATACAATTAAGTGATTAAATTAATTACTTAAAAGCAGTTTTGGTGAAGCACCAATTTCCCTGCTTCTAACAACTTCTAAATGTTTCTCATCATTGCACTAACTAATTTTACAGTTTTGTCCTTACAATTTAAATAATATTTTATCTTTATCCATTATATATTTAAATGTAAAGGGTGTTTTTTGTAAAATTATAAAAAAAAAGTGATTTGTTCGACATACACCACAATGTATAAATAATTAATTAGAAGTGCTTAATTTTAAAACACTACCCACTTTCAATTTTTCTACAAAAATCAATTTTAATCACTTTGAATCAACTTCTATGATTTGCAAACACACCCTCACTATTTTTTCTACGTATGCGTTGCCTTCTTTACACTCCAATTCCTTCATAAAGCAGCCAATCGTCAGGCCAAATACCTGAAGCTCTAATTGCCGACGGTCTCGTGCGTCCTCCCATATACGCATTAGGTTGTTTAATTCTTATCATATACTTCCTCTATTTCAAAAAGTTAGTCGCATTTGTTATTTTGTATAAAATTAAGAAGGGAAAATTATTTTTTCAGGACCGCAACTTAGGGGGTTTTGCAAAAAGAGGACCGCAACTTTACTGGCTGACAAAATTAGGCCCGTAACTTCTTTTTTTCGCAATTTCAAGCCAAATTAGCCCAATCAACTCAATTTCTGGCTGATTGAGGCCCATTTTTCGGGCCAAACTTTTTTATTGCAAAAAGAGGACTGTAACTTTTTTTATGCAATTTTAGGCCCAATATAAATATATAATTTTTAAAATAGGGATTATATTTTTTTTAGTACATTAAGTTGCCACGATTTTGAATTTAGTCCACCAGATTACCATTTTTTGAATTTAGTCCATTAAGTTTCGATTTATTTTGATTTTGGTCCAGTTACCTGCTATAGCAGGTTTAACAAGTCATCTTTTACACTAAAATATAAAAATCATTTTTTTTACTATACACATCCCAATTCTTTCTTATTTACTCCCTCCGTTTTTAATTAAGTGTCACCTTGCCTTTTTTAATATTTTCAAAATAAGTGCCATTCTACACTTTTTTTTCTTTAATTTTGACAATTTTACCCTTATACATAATACTCCCTCCATTTTCTTTACCTTGATTTAAATTTTTTCCCTTTTAAATATGTAGTATTTTAGCATAAAACATGGATAAACCTTAATTATTGTATACATGAATATCATCTACAATATTGTCTACATTCATTACTAAACATAAGTTTAATATTAAAATTAGTTATCATTTTTTAAGATTTTTAATAAATTAAAAAAAAAAATCAACTCAATTTGAAAAAAAATATTAAATTAAATAAAAAATATTAAAAAATCAACTAAAATTTCAAAACTTATTAAATTAATTAATTTTTTAGCTTTATTAAAATTTTGAAGATTTAGGTATTTTTTATAGGTTTTATTTATATTTTATATTAATTTAAATTCTTACTTTTTTAATTAAATTATTTTTGATAATTTATTTAATATGTTTATGATTTTATTTAACTTTAATTGATTTTTGAATTTTTGTGTTTTAACATTTGGAGTGCATGTAATATTTATGGGATGTTAGTAGATTCATGTAATATAAAAACAATATTTAAAAAAAAAAGTTTAAAACTTCAATGCTTTATATTTTATTTGGGTTCTAACTTTTATAAAAATGTCGACAATAAGGCTAAATAAAATTTTAAAATAGTAGAAAATCAATTAAATCTTTAAAACTAATTAAATTAATTTTTTAGCTTTATTAAAATTTTGAAGATTTAGGTATTTTTATAGGTTTTGTTTATATTTTTCATATTAATTTGAATTCTTACTTTTTTAATTAAATTATTTTTAACAATTTTTTAAACATGTTTATGATTTTATTTAACTTTAATTGATTTTTGAATTTTTGTGTTTAACATTTGAAGTGTATATAATATTTATGGGGTGTTAGTAGAGTTCATGTAATATAGACGAAATATTTAATAAGAAAATAAAATAAAATAAAAAAGTTTAAAACTTCAATGCTTTATTAATGTTTTATTTGCATTCTAACTTCTATAAAAATGTTGACAATAAGGCTAAATAAAATTCAAAGATGGGACAGAAAATCAACTAAATCTTCAAAATTAATTATTTTTTTTAGCTTTGTTTAATTTTTAAAGATTTAGGCGATTTTTTATAGGTTTTATTTATATTTTTCATATTAATTTAAATTCTTATTTTTTTTAAATTTAATTATTTTGACAATTTATTAAATATGAAAGAATTGCGGTGTGTATAATAATAAAAAATGATTTTTAAATTTTAGTGTGGTGTGGGTGTGTATAACATTTGATGGGGTGTGTTTTAAAAAATGACTTGGTAAACCTGATATGTAACGCCCCGGTTTTTCAAAAGTGCAATTCCGCCACTTCCGAAAAATCGATCGTTACTTAGTGACTAAAATTACGGACTAAAATTTTTAAAGTTTAAAGTGAGGCATTTATTTCACATAGCACAACAGAAATCTTAAGCAATTAACATTTAAACTTGAGCGTAGCGTGCGACCCCTTTGAAATATGCATAAAAGACAGGCAACAGGATCTTTATGTTAAAAGTTTGACAAAACTTTTCATGCATGTTACATGTTCTCAAGTAGCCATGTGAAAAATGTTTACTACTTGGCATCAAATTTAAACAACTTAATCATAAACGTAAACAATAAAGTAGTCAAGTTCATCAGTAACATAAAACAGTAACCAATTGTGTTCATCATGCATTGGAATGATAAGCAATAACAATACTCATTGATGAAGTAGACACATAAATAGGGAAACCCGTATCACTCCTCCCGATGCTCGAACTCCTCGCCATATGTACCTGAAATATTTAATTTAAGGGGGGATGAGATTTGAATTCTCAGTGTGGATGACCTGTACGCTAGTTACCCAATATGGCATACGCTATAACAGTGATATCTCGTCTTTACATTATTTGGGACTAGCCGTAGTTCCCCATCATATACCATTTTCTTGAGGCTAATGCCTCCATCATCTTTCATTACATCATTGGGTGAGATTCAATATAGATCTCCGTGCATTCATTTGTTAGTGGACTAGTGTCCCATTCATCAGTTAGCAGGCTCATATGTCCCCAGTCGTCTTTGTGAGACTTATGTCTCCATTAATCATTTGGATATATACCATAGAATATACCAACCGATAAATAACATCAAGGCAATACAGTAAATGTCACCCACCCGGTTTGCTTAAGAAGTTTGAGTTCGAAAAGTTGCGCTTAACCAAGGTCCGTTCCAAAGTTTCCAAACAGGTCCCGCACTTCGCCTAACACAATTCTTTTAATTCTTAGTGAATCTTATATATGTATTTAAATCTTGAATCTTTTAAGTCTTAATAGTGCATATACATATGTTCATGTAAGGTGTTTCGGCGATTTCCCGATTAAGGGATTTTTGTCATTAAATCTTTCAATCATAAAATATGTTTATCTAGCATGCTCTCTAGTCCTACTCAAATACCAACACATATTCCTAAATCTAATGTCAAATAAACCACCAACATGCTTTAGCAAGATTTAAATTGATAGTATCACACATAAGTCACAATCACACGTAACATTTAATCATGCTTTTATAAACACATCAACAAAATACAAAAGTGAAATAATACACATACTAATGAAAATGTCAAATAATATAACACATACTCCTCTAGTCATGCTTGAACAATTTCTAAGTATAAAAACTAAGCATATAACCGTACTTGCATATTTACTCAATTAATCATTCATGTACACATACACATGTATTAACACATTACAAAATAAATAATGCTTATAACTAAAAAATATATTTTACTTTATCTACATGAATTTATTACACATATAAGTAAATGAAAATACACAAGTCCAAGATTTATGAAAAACTCATGTATGCAGTTTGTAAGATATGGTTTGTACCTCAATCTCTAGCATTTATTTAAAATATCTAAACTCGTTGAAAAATTATGAAACTTTAAGTGTAGGCACTCATCGAAGTTTAGAAAGTTTATAAAATTTGTTCCAAGAGTTTTAGTGGTCGGAAACAAGAGTTTTGAGCTCCTCTTTAAAACTGGTGTAAAGTCACAGTGCATGCCGTTTGTAAAAATGAATCACATAGACAACTTTGTGCATTTTTCTAAAATACTAAAACAAGTTAGAAAATTATCAATTTTATAAGTTTGGTACATATTGAAGTTTAGAACACATATAAAATTTTCATTATAAAATTTGACTGTCATAAAGAAGAGTTTTGATTTATTTTCGAAAATGGTGCAGTGGTCACAGTAACTTTTACAGCTTGAGCAGTTACAGAAAACGATTTTATAAAATTATTTCTACTCAGTATAAATTCATGAAATAAATTACAGAGGTTTATAACTTCATATAGTATTTGAATATAAATTTTATAAAAGCTTTTCTCGAGCCTATTCTTCCCAGAAAATTCGTGAACACGAAAAAGACCACAGTTTGTCACATAATCTTCAAAAATTCATATCTTTCAAAATATAACTCTAATTAGCATGATTCTTGTTGGAGTGGATTCCCAACTCAAAATATTTCGATATAATAAAATAATATTTTCCATAAAATAAAACCATAAGGATCGTTTGTTACAAAAACATCACAGTAGTGATTTTGGAAACACATACTTATAAACACATGCTTTCAATATTTCATTCACAACTTCTATCATGCTCCAAAAATAAATACAACATATCTACACTCTATATCACTTAATATATTATGCATATCATATTATACAAGTCATCATAACCCCAGAAAAACCATATGTACTACAACACATAACTTCAAAGTATGCAAGTATTTATGAAAGTTACACTACAAAAAAAGCCTGATTTTGATACCGAAATTTTGAGACGGACACCTAATCCGTCTCTAATAGATACGGATTAGATACGGATTTGTTAAAAAATCGAGATTTGAAACCGAAAATAAAACCGTCTCTCATTATAAACAGATTAGATACGACTTTTAGTTTCGAAAGTTTTAGATACGGACTAGATACGTGACTTTCAATTTCGAGAGTTTTAGATACGGATTAGATACATATACCACCGTCTCTAAACAAGCAATTTTTTCTCCCCAATATAAAACGAGATAAGGTAGTACACGAAATTTGGGATACGGAATCTAACCATCTCTAATCTGTATCTAATTAGTCAAATGATAAAATTAAATTAAAAAATAAATCAAAAACTTATGTATATAGAGAATTGAGAATGAGAGAATATGGACGGAGTTATATTAATTTATTTACTCTTTTATTTAATTAATAAATAGTAAAAAAAAATAAAAAAATCAATTAATATATCTTGTATGTATCGGATAAATATAAATGTTAGAATAATACTATGTACATATATTTTAGGATAGATATAGATATTATAATAATAATATTATTATATTATATCTTCAATTCCATATGCCAATATATATATATATATATATATCAATTGATTTTCTAATGAAAATATTCCAAGAATTGATTCTCGTATATCAATTTTGTAGATTAAAAAAAAGGAGGTGTCATTTAATAATTTTTTAAATTTGTATAGTATTTTTAAAAGAAATTTAGATTAAAAAATAATTCTATCATCAATTTAGAAAAAGTATAAACTAATGAAAATATTCCAAGAATTGATTCTCTAATCAAAGTATGTATATCAATTTTGTATGAACGTTAGATTAAAAAAAAAAGTCATTCAATAATTTTTAAAAGTTTCTAAATCTTTTTAAAACTACTATTTTAAGACTTATAAAGAAACTTGTATAGTATTTTATAAAAAGTTCTAGATTAAAAAATAATGCTATCATCCACTTAGAAAAAAGTATAAATACTTGAAGCATTGCTAATGGTAAAATAGTCTAAATAGTATAGTAAAAAGGATAAGATCAATCGAGATAAAAATAAAAAATTATTTTGTGTCAAAATGAACTTGAAATAAAAATTGAAAATCTTTTTATAGAAATTATTTTTATTTAGTTTTACTAAATTTGTGAAAAATACATTCTAAAGGAAATTAAACCTAATCCTATCTAATAATATAATAATATGTCAATTTCGATTTTTGTCCATTCTTAAAAAATAAGTTTATATAATAAATATAGATATTATAATAATATTATGTTATATATTCTATATCTTTTATATGGAAATATATATTATATGACAATATATATAATATATGGATTAATGAAAATAATTCTTGAATTTCTTTCAAACTCGGTAACTCAAGAACGTAGGTGTCACGACATTAATAATATTGTCTCTACCATCAAGATTGACGAGGTAAGTTGTGCATCTCAAGCCTTTATTATAATATATCAATTTACTTATCAATTCGCCTACTATAAATTACAATTATCATTTAATTTAGTAAATTATTGTATAAAAATGAGATTTATCATGCTCATACACGCATATACACCTAACTAAATCAGCATGCGTCTAGAACACACATACACGTACACATAACTAAATTCAAGTAGGCAAACACCTTGAATCAATCTCACAGTAAATTTCAAGATAATATTGACTCAATTCAGAATTCATTCAGGACTCGTTGAATACAAATTTCATATATCCGAGTTTGCATCAAGAAAGATCGACTACCAATAAAGACGGTAGTAATTAAAGTATTCAATTCAGAATTCATTCAGGACTCGTTGGATACAAATTTCATATATCCAAGTTTGCATCAAGAAGATCGACTACCAATAAAGACTGTAGTAATTAAAGTAGAATATTAGGATAAGATATAAATGGTATAGGAACAAAGATATAAATTGTGTCATTCAAGTGTGTCAAGTATACTACTGCACGGTCCTCAAATACTGCACCTATCCCTGGGGTAGGACTGTGTACTCAAGTACACGGTATTACTACCTAGTGGTTGTCCTTACCATAATGTCACAAGATCAAAACTCAATTTTTTGAAATTTAATTTAATACCAATTTTTCTATATTTAATTTAATTTTAGCACCGAGTACCAGTTTTTCTATATTAAGTAGTACCAGTTTTTCTATATTTAATTTAATTTAATTTTAGAATATGCGGGATGTCCTAGGATATCTTATTGTTCAAATGTGATTTATCCCCTTAGGAACAAAGATATAAATGGTATAGGAACAAATATATAAATTTTGTCATTCAAGTGTGTCAAGTATACTACTGCACCTATCCAGCGATATCACAGCCCTAGTGGTTGTCCTTGAATTGCCTTACCATAATGTCACAAGTTCAAAACTCAATTTTTGAAATATAATAACATACACTTTTCATTAAAAAACGATGATGCACTTTTCAATATACTAACATACACATTTTCAAAAAAACAAATCAATTTTTTTTTCATAGTTTGACCATTGACTGATCAACGGTCAACAGTTGACCGGTCAAGGTCCACTCAAGTACACGGTGTACTTGAGTGCACGTAACAATGAATGAATCATTGATTAGATTTAAAGGCTGAAGATGAAGATTAAACGTAATTTAATTTATTTATTTTAATTTATAAAGTAAGATCGACTTTTACAATTGAAATTATTCAATAACAATTTTTTTTTTGTATATTTTTAAAGTTACAAATTAATTAATTAATTATATATGTTAAACTATTATAATAAAATAAAGTGTCTAAACTATGCATTGTTCTTAATATTTTACAGCTTATTGACGGCGGTGAGTAATTACAATTTTTAGATTTACAAATTTAAAAGTTACAATTTGAATACACGTAAAAGAAATAAATTAATATACATATACAATTAATATTAAAAGATAAAACAAAAGAGTTATCTGTCCTAGTGGCAGATGCTTAATAATAGACACTTATCCACCTGGGTTCAATTCCCATATAGACCAAAAAAAGGTCAATTAAATAGTTGGAGAGGGGGGTGGTTGTGGGGTGGGATGGCGGGTTGGGTTCGGGCTGGGACGGTGTGGGTTTGGGTTGGGATGGTGTGGGGTCGGGTCGGGTTCGGGCTTGGTGGGATTGGGATTAAGGCTTGAAATGGGGATTAAATAATTGGAGAGGGGGGTGGTTGCAGGGTAGGGTAGGGTAGGGTGGGATGGGTGTCGGGTCGGGTTCGGGCTTGGAATGAGGATTAAAGGCTTGGAATGGGGATTGGGTTGTTAACTCTTGGAGACGGATTTTTGCGGATTTAGAGACGACAAAACGTCGTTTCTAATTAAGAACGAAATTATAGACGGATTTTTGACCCGGATGTAAAACGGGTCGTTTATCGTTTAGATACGGATTTAGAGACGAAACGACATTTGAAACGGAATTTTGACCCGGATATAAAACGGGTCGTTCATCGTTTAGATACGAGAATATACGGTGTCAAATTCCGTCTCTCATTATAAACCGAAAAAACGGTCTCAAATCTGTCTCTTATTAGAAACGGAATTTAGAAAACCGTTCCTAACATTAGATACCATGCGATTAGGAACAGATAGAAAATGGTTCCAAAATCCGTTTCTAACCTGTTTAGATACAATGTTTATGGTATCTAATTTGTTTCTAAATCTCTGTTTTTTTGTAGTGTTAAACTTAAATAACAACCTTTGATGATTTCTTCTAAGTCTTTCTTTATGGCTTGACCCCATGGTACATCTATGAACTAGAATGATCCTTGTGGGCTTGGGTATGAGTATCTACCATGGTTTGTAAGACAAAAGGAGTTAGCAAGACAACAAAAAGATGAAGAAGAGAATGAAGAAGACCCTTAAACCTTCAACAATGGGGGAGTGTCTACAAGCTTGGACTCTTCTTCTTGTTTACGTGGTGATAGGAAAATGGGTTTCCTACACCATTGGAACTGCCGACAAAATGAAGAGAGAGTAGAAGTGTATTGGAACTAGTAGAAGAAGCCTTGAATTCTTCAAGACATGGGGTATTTATATATCCAAAGATAGTGTATCATTAATTGGAGGTGAGGAGTAAAATAAGGGATTTGGAGATTTTGTTGGATAGAGTGGCCGATTATTTTGGAGCAAATAGGAGATGGCATGGTGAAAAGTAAGTGATGGGATGGGAGTTGGTGGGAGGAGTGGAGTTTGATACATGGCAACGTGGGAATTGGAGTGTGGGAGTATTGTGAATGTAACCTATAGACATTGTAGGGTGTAGGTATAAGACTTGATTAAAAGTAGGTTTATTTCTAGTGTGTTTAATTTGTATTGTGTATTATACTGATTAATATTTTCACCACGTACTATATATTATGCTATAACACGAAATGCTAAATTATTAAATCATAGTATTATGCGACAAATAAATTTCACGTAGCATGTGATTTAATCACAACGACACAAAGTGTAACAATATATTTAATAGAAAAATGTGATACTATAATAAAATAATAGTGTCGAGTTGGTCTAGCACATAGTGCTCGACAATTTGGAGGTTCCGGACCGTCAATTGAAAGTCTAATTTTATTATTAGACGCGGCGTTATATCGCTGTCTATTATATTTAATTGTTCTGATATTAAAACGTTGAAGTTTTTGGGACAACCTTTCTTTTAAAAATAATTAAATATTTTAACATAATTAAACCTTTAATATAATTAACCCTTTAATATTTAAAATCTTAAGTCTTAAATAGTATTCTTATCTGTGTTAGGAGTGCGTTTCCTTCCGAAAATTCAGTCGTTCCTTAAAATCAAATTCCTGTAAATCAAGCGCTATGTTGAAGATATGTAATGACATAAAATTCTTTTTCTTAAATCCTTTTAAAGAATTCGACTAATTGTTGTAACCGGCATAATTTGATTCGGGGTATTACATGATATAGCAGATAACTGGACTAAAATCAAAATAAATCGAAACTTAATGGACTAAATTCAAAAAGTGGTAATCTGGTGGACTAAATTCAAAAACGTGGTAACTTAATAGACTAAAAAAAATATAATCCCTTTAAAATATACTCTAGTTTATATTCTCTTCTTCAATTAGATCCACTCCTGTCTTATTTATTTTAAGATATTATAAAAAATTAAGATGATTTTTTTTAAAAGAAAGAATTATTTAGGAAAAAAAAAGTAGATTAAAAAAATATATATACATATATATATATGCAGATTTTTTTGGGGGAAATTTTGGTTAATGGTTTAAAGCGAAAGCCACAAGCCTGCAGAAAAAATAAAAAAAAGGTTTAAATCGTAACCGGTGATTTTTTTTACGGAATCAAAACTGAGCCACGTTTTATGTGTTGCGATTCGATTATTGAACAGTAACCAGCAACTAAAAATTATCAATCTTTAGCAATTCAAGATTCAATTTTTACTTTATCTTCAATTTAAGATTAATTTGATTTATGTTCTTTTGTTTCAATTCAATGTCCAACATTTTTAAGTAATAAAAAGTAGTCATAATTGAGTTTTTCAAATTTGATCTTAAAAGTAAAAAAAAAAAAAATCATAACGGAGTTTTTTTAATTGAGTTTGCAAAAAATGCAATTTTTTTTTTTTGAAATCTACCCTTTTTTTTTTCGAATTTTTTGTTTCTTTTATATAATTCTTACTAAAATTTGAGATTTTTTTACTAATTTATTATTTAAAAAAAAAATCGATTCCACTTATTTTTTCAAAATATTAACTTTTATTAAAAAGAAAAAAAAATTAAAATGAAAATATAAAAAATAATCGAAATTTCCCCAAAAAAAATCGAAATATATATGTATATATATACTCCCTCCGTCCACGAAAAGTAGTCCCATTTGACACATATTTTTTGTCCACCAAATGTAGTCCCATGCACTTTATGGAAACTATCACCCTTCAACTATCACTTAATTACTCAATTTGCCATCAACTTTATTCCTAAACAATCACTTTATTCACAATGGACCCCACAATACCCTATAATACCCTTACTTTATCTACTTTATCTACCATTTTCTTAAAACTTGTGCCCCATCCCCATGTCCCTACTTTTCATGGATGGAGGGAGTATTTTTTAATCTACTTTTTTTTTCTAAATAATTCTTTCTTTAAAAAAAAAAAAACCATCTTAATTTTTTATAATATTTTAAAATAAATAAGACATGAGAATGGATCTAATGGAGGAACATATAATATAAACTAGAGTATATTTTAAAAATTATATATTTATATTGGACCTAAAATTGTAGAAAAAAAAAAGTTATAGCCCTCTTTTTGCCATAAATAAGTTTGGCCCGAAAAATGTGCCTCAATCAGCCCGAAATTGGGTTGATTTAGCTAATTTGGCCTGAAATTGTGAAAAAAAGAAGTTACGGGCCTAATTTTGTCAGCCCGTAAAGTTGTGTTCCTCTTTTTGCAAACACCCCTAAGTTGCGGTCCTGAAAAAATAATTTTCCCGAATTAAGAAACATATTTTTTTTGACATATTTACCCCTCATTAATATTTATCCTTCTCATTAAGACAAAAATGAATATAGAAAGAGCTAGAATATCAACTTATCTTCTAAAAAGAGAGAAAAGAGTATCACATTAATATATTTTCAATAAAAAAAATATTGTAGAAATTAAATAAGGGTAGTTTAGGGAGATTCGTGGTAAAAATAGTAAAAACAACAAATTTTTTGAAACAAGATATTTTGCACATAACAAGATATATGTCAATTACTGTATTTTCTTTAACAGCTCCTCCGCCTCTGATTTTTTTGTTTTTAGCTTCTTTTGCTAGTCTAATTTAAACACATTATTAACCATTCAATGATTATCTATTACACGCATATATTTGCACATGAGAATAAAACTAGATTGATGTCAATTACTGTTTTCTTTACTTTGCCTTTTCATACAAGAGTATGTGCAAGTTAATTTCTTCGCTGAAGAATTCGGAGCATTTTCTTTACTAATAAGTTCTAAGTTTACAGGAACTGTCATTAAAAGCCGTAAATTAGATGATCTTCGCCCAACTTATAAAGCCACATTAAGCATAAGCAGGATGGATAAAACATTCTCTGTGTCTTTCCCGTGCAGAGGTATTCGATATTTCTATTCGGATTTCCGTTGTTTAGAACGAAGGGAACAATAAATGTGAGAATTACAAGTCTATTCCGTTTTGAATTTTCTCACTGGAGCAGTTTTATGTTGACAGTAATACCTGGAATTCCAGAGAAGATCATTCTACATTCATCAGAGCTAAATTCAGTTACTACTTTGGGATTTTAGATTCCGGATTGATTTTTTTTTTTTTGATGGAAGTTAAATACCCGTGAATATGTCGTGCGGTATTCGGGCTGGATCACCAACTTTTCGAGTGTTGTTGCATATTTTAACAAAAACTCAATAATCATAAATATTGAGGAGTTGCATCAGAAAGGACTTGGAGAGACTAGTTAAGAACTCCAAGTTGAACACTGGTGGATTCGAAAAATAAGACCCTCCCTTAAGCTGTCTTTAATGACTAACACCTTTAGATTAGGGAAGGTCCCAAGAAGTTTCAATGTGGCTTTGAATGTAGATATAAGTTTTAGAAACTTGACATTTGGTAATATTGGTGAAAGCGTAGCCTTCTTATGCGCTGCGCCAAAACAATAAGATAGAATGCATTAAAAAATGGAAAACAAGTACGGATAAAAAGGTAAAGTACCAAATCTATTATCAGTAATTCACTCAAATTCAAAATTGTTAATTATATATGTACAATAACAACACCTAGTTCACAAGTATGGAAATTGGAACAAATTAAGCTGCAATGTAGAAATTACATTTGAACCTATGGACAAATATAATGTAATAAGATTAACAACTACTCTGAAATTAATGAATAAATTTATATCAAGGTCTTCAAACAATTCGTATTATTACTACTTCATGTAAGGCATCGGTAAATAGTG
This sequence comes from Galeopsis tetrahit, assembly GCA_963675135.1. Classification (NCBI taxonomy): domain Eukaryota; kingdom Viridiplantae; phylum Streptophyta; class Magnoliopsida; order Lamiales; family Lamiaceae; genus Galeopsis; species Galeopsis tetrahit. Next base: position 35,927 of record CAVLYN010000396.1, on the reverse strand, counting down.
AAAAGAAACAAGACCTGAGCAGACCGAGCTGATAAACAGAGTCTTTCAACATGTTGGAGAGCTGCTAGGATTTGCCTCAATGTTTCTCCAACCAATTCATTCCCAGTTATATCATGATATACTTCACAATTAAAGCCAAGAGTTGCATCCGTTAAAGACGACACATTTGTAAGAAAATACTCATGAAAGAAAACTCCATAGTTTCAAGTTTTGGACAGCAGATTCTCAAACCTCCATCATCTTCAAAAAAATATAAATACTTGTCGATCAACTTGTCGATCGGATATTCAAGTTCCCTGAGTTTACCAAAAGGCGCAACTCAAAGTCTTCCAACCGAGGACAACCCAACAGAATCCGGTTTATCAAGCGTTCACTGAAGTAAAAACCATCAATTCTTAAACTCTTGAGCTGATTCCAGACTGGAATTCTAGGGATTTGAAGATCGAATCCCACAAGTGATAATTCTTTTATGGATGAACACGAATTCAGTAACTGTGGAGGCTTGTATACATTTTTCATACTCATGCATTACTTCATCTTCCCAATATATCTCTTCATCTTCGTATATCAAACATATATACAGCTCTTCTACTTCATTTACCACAGCAAAATGAAGCCACAAATCCCTGTCACCGGCTAATGACATATCAAAGTGACCAAGCCAGATATTAATTCCGAATTTCAGAATCTTGGGCCCGGCCTTTCCACCAAAGGAGAGCACGATTAATAAAGTTTCGAAGCTTCTCTATCTTGTTTGGGCTTATAGTTTCGCGGAAATGAAGGCAGGGGACGGTGATCCAGAGGTTATTCCAACTTTTGGAAACAACATCTCTCATTGGCAACAATGACAGGATTCGGAGGATTAACGAGGTGGGTAACTCACTGAGTCGATCCACGAGTTCACTGCTTATGGATTCTTCTTCATCCTCCTCGAGTTCACTGCTTATGGATTCTTCTTCATCCTCCTCGAGTTCACTACTTATTGATTCTTCTTCCTGCTCATCGGAATCATCCATGGTTCCAGCAATCGAAACGCTACTCAACAAATCAAAAAGTAATTACACATACACAATATTGAAAAGCCAAATCAGTGTAAACTTTTCCCCAGACAAACACGTCTTTACTAGTGCTCACATGATTGACGTAAAGGTAAAAGTAATTCCACATACAGAATATGAAAACTAATTAACAGATTGTTATATCCAGCAAACGAAATGCTACTCAAAAAATCAAAAAGTAATTACACAAACACAATATTGAAAACTAATTAACAGATTGTTATATCCAGCTAGGGTAAACTGTAATGTTTTTAGGGAAAATATCACAAACAGTCCTGTAACTTTGGTTGAATCCGCGTTTGGTCCTTTATCTTTTTAAATTATCGTATGTAGTCCTTTTATTATCGCAACAGGTCCTTTTCGATAAAAAATTAAAAAAATGACCTGAATTCACATGTGCCGGTCACGTGAGTGTCAAATTCCGGCGAATTTGCTTACGTGTCATTCCACATCACTAACTATTACGAAAAAATAAATCACAAATGGTCCTATAACTTTTATTTAATCCACATTTGGTCCTTTATCTTTTTAAATTCTCACCTGTAGTCCTTTTATCTTTATTTTCCACAAAAAAAAAAAAAAAAAGCTTAAACCACATATTAATTATACACCACACATAATTCTAAATTATATTTTTTAAAATTATTTTAATTTTTTAAATTATTTTTCTTTCTTATCCATTCTCTTTCCTCTTAACTTCTTCTTCCTCCGTTTAAATTTTCTAAGTAATTATAATTTCATTTATATTAATTTTCGTTTTTAAAATAATTTTTAAAATTTTCTTTTTATTTCTTTTATTTTCTTCTACTAAATAATATTGTTTTACAATTCCGCGTAATACGCGGATTTTGCACTATATAGTTTAAAACTAACTTGTTATTATTATTTCTTGAAAGCTGATGGACCCACGTAGGGTTCAGAGGGGCAATGCCCCCTCCCCGTACTCCAAAACCTGTTAAGCATTAATTACTCTTATTAATTAGGGATAAAATTGACAATAAAGCATTTAATACTAAAGTAACTGAGGAAATGTGGCTATAATTTGGGACATCCAAAAAAGAAATATGTGGCTATCTTTGTGAAACGTAAAGAGTATACAGTATAACCTTTATAAATTAATACTCTATAAATTAATAAACTTTCTAAAATAATAAAATCTTCCGATCTCGACTTGGGCCTTTGTAAAAAATCATCAAATTCAATAAGATAATAAAATAATATTTTTTCGGAAAATACCTTTATAAATATTAGGTCCTATTAAAACTCTAAATTAATAATTCATAAATAAAAAATTATAAATATTATGGTAAATTGCTAAAATATGAATCTATTGTACCTTGACTAACTTTCAAATGGTATTTTTCATTAATTCACCCTTGTAAATCTTTTCTAGTGCATATGAGATGGTCTCTCTTATACTTACTTAATGTTTTACGCTTTTGATCATTCATGAATGATTTTGCAATGCCTTTTAGAATTGATGGGTGTTATGAATTATTTTATTTCCATATTGAGATTTATATAGTCCTGATTAAAAAAAAAAGATTTATATAGTGGAGTATATGTTTCATTCACCATGCATGGATATATTTAAGTGCAACAAATTAATGTAAACATGTATACAATGAATATATTTAATTAGTTACAAAAAATTGGTTGATGCATGAATATAATAAATATTAATTTATCGATAAATTAATACCTCTTTAAATTAATAAATTTTCATGGCCCCAGATTATTAATTTATAGAGATTTGACTATATTATATATATATATATATATATATATGTATATGTATATTTCTTTCATTTCATAATTATTCGTATTCGTACACGTATAATACGTAAATAATGTATAAAATTAAGTGTAGCTATACAATTAACAAGGCAAAGAGGAAGAAGCTCGAAAAAGAACAAATTTGATGAAGAAATAGGATCGCAGGTTAATAGTATTCCGACAAGGGCCAGCTCCAGAGTTGGAGATTTATTTAGAAGAAATGCCTTAGCTATGATGCACTAGGATTACCATGTAACTATTGTAAAAAAAAAAAGGATTATCATGTAACTTATGTGCATTTTAAAACAGTATAAGTTGTTTTTACTAAACAATTGTAGTTATTTACCTTCTGCAACTCTCCAATGTGAAAATAAAACTGATAACGTTTATTTAGAAAATGTTGGGTTTCGGCGCCGCCAGTCGATTCGGATCTTTACAACGAACTCAGACACGGGTCGAATTGTATAAAGACGTAGTGAAAATAACCAGAAAATATTAGGATTATTATAGAGATATTAGGGTTTACTATTTCCTTGTATATCTTGACTCATACTCCCTCCTATCCTTTCTAATTGTCGTTTTAGATTTTTTAGAATTAGCAATTTAATTGACATTTTGTAAATTTATCTCTAATAAACCCCTTTATTTTCTTAATTAGGTAATTAATTGATAAGGATAAGTCATCTATCATTCCCATAAAATCAGGCATGCACCTAGTTAAATTAACAACCATTCATTTATTTATTAAGGGCATATTAGGAAAATAATTTATTTCTTAATATGTGTGTGGAGCTACTAGACGTCAATTAAAAAGAATAGGAGATAGTATTGTTTAGTTAACCTAAAACCCATGTTTATAGTTAACCTAAAAGTCGATGATGTAATCTATATATATTCATTCTCATTGTTAATAACATATTTTTTCCATTCACTCTTTTTTATAAGAACTAAAATGGGTAACACTTCACCCTCACTGTTCTCTCTCACTCTCTATTCTCACGTTTTCGTCACGCGTCACCGACAATGAAGATGATGACTCGATCAATATAAATAGTGAGGTTGCCAACAACTTAGGGCAACAATGAATTAGACCTTGACCAAAACAACATTTGGGCTAAGAGACTTACTCAGAAGAAATTAGCTTATTTAATAATTGATAATCAAATTAATGATAAGAAGAAGATGAACAATATGATTCACACATAATAATTTCATGATTAATTTACAACACATGCTTTATTAATTTACAACACATTCTTTTAAAACACATTATTGACCATGTACATATTAGTGCGTTTAATGCTTATCATAAATGCACATATTTTGCACTTGGAAATATAGCAAGTTAGATGTCACTTAGGCCTCCCAATTTTTTATTTTTTTTAACTTCTTTTACACTACTCTAATTTTTCTGCGTTGCCTTCTTTCTATTTCTATTTTTGTCTTCTTAATTTTACTTAAGCATTGTCTTCTCAATTTCAGTCCGGACAATATCAATTTTATTGTAAAGTTACACGATTATTAATGTTGAACTCGCTCGACTTAAGTAACAAGACTAAAATTGATACCGTTAGAATTAAAATTGAAAAAGTGAAAAATTACATGACTAAAGTTGGACTCGATCTAAATTACAAGACTAAAATTAATCATATACACATATTTTGCACATAAAGATATAACAAGAGAGAATGCCAAGCATCATTCACAAAGGCATGTTTTTGTATTTGTGTATATATGATCATTCATCAACCTTTTTCTTTAGTTGTATTGGTTGATTTAGAGAACACGTTTTCCCCTTTTCCTTGAATGATCTTGCTCTTTTTACCATTTTGGGAAATTTTCTGGCTTAGGGCAAGGAATCGAAAATTTACTACTCACTCCTAAAAGATAGTCCACTGTTCTTTATTGATTTATCTCAAATTATAGTTCAGTTTCCTTTTATTTCAATTTTTTTATCTAAAATATGTTTATTTAATGATTGTTGGGATTAGTTACACTACAAAAAAGAGGTGTTTTACCGACGGATATGCCGACGGATATTCAGTCGGTATTGGCTTTTGCCGACGGATTTACCGACGGATTTTATCCGTCGGCGATGAATTGGTCGGTATGGGTTACCGACGGAAAATATGCGTCCGTCGGTATATACCGACGGATTCAAACAAACCCGTTTTCGAACCGGGTCGCCCGCACCGACGGATTCAATTCCGTCGGCAGTCAAGCCAACCCGTTTTCAAACCGGGTCAAGTTTCCGTCGGTAGGGCCGTCGGTATATTTTGGGCATAAATTTTATTATTTTAATTTACCGACGGAATTTTCCGTCGGTAAGTACCAACATTTTTTTAAAAAAAATGATATTCCGTCGGTACGCCCGTCGGTATTACCGACGCTAAACCGACGGAATTTCCGTCGGTAAGTACCAAACATTTTTTAAAAAAATTATATTCCGTCGGCCTGTCCGTCGGCATTACCGATGCTAAACCGACAGAATATTCCGTCGGTAAGTTCCAAAATTTTTTAAAAAAAAATTATTTGTGATCGGGATCCGACCCGATCAAAATTGCTTAAATAATTCAATACACAAATCTACATTAGATCCAACAGAATAAACAAAATCGAAAGTTGGGTGACATAAATCTACATTAGATCCAACAGAATAAACAAAATCGTCGTCTTGATTTTTGAAACATTACTTTCAATATCATCCTTTTGCTTGCTCCACAACCTATTTTTCACATAAGGAAATTAATTAATATATAAAATTACAAGAGGATTATAAGATAAATCGTTTAAAAAAGAATTACAAGAGGGTAAGAATCTTATTTTCCATTTATTCACAGAGTAAGGATTAGATCAGTTTAATTACCAGGAAAGAGAAGAACTTGATTAAACTGTCCTTCGCCGACTCCATCCCTGCCATTTCAAAATCAATTCCAAAGAATCAAGATTCAATTGTCATTTTATATATTTAAACATAAATTAAATTATCATAAAAATTGAACATACCTCAACAATACTACGAGATCAAGTAACTTCATTAGGCTCGCATAGTTTCGGTCGGTCTCAGCAAACTTCATTACTACAACATCAAATATATGATTTATCAATTCATAAATAGATCCAACACCTAAATGTTGAAACAGTACTTGAAGGTAAAGACAAAACTAGTCAACAACATTATGTTGAAATTTTATTCATAAAACAGTACTAATTTTTGTATACTAGTCTTTTTCTCGAAATCTAGAAATAAAAAAGAGAAACATGAAAGGGGGCGCTCTATCACTTTAAAATTTAAATGGTAAAAAAACCATTATTTATTAATTTAGAAACGCAAACCGAGTAAATAGATGGGTGGAAGAGTTTAATAAAATTAAATCTTACATGACAAAAATTGTAAATCTTGACCATATACATTAATAAAATACTAGTGTACAGTTTTGAAAATTTGCAAATCACCGTATTGAAATTATAAATAATGGACTTTAATTTCTTGGTACACCAAAATAATAATTACTCCGTTTCAGAAAATTTACTGCATTTGAATTTAAATTTTATTAAAAAAATTGTCATTTTTATCTCACTTCCACCATCAAAAGATTCAAAACAACTCCCATAACATCAAAACAACCATCATCTTCAAAACTCTTAAGAAACACAAAAAAAAAAAAAAAAAAACTTTATTGTTCGAAAAAAAATGAAAACAGATTATATGTTCGAAAAAAAAACATTGAACATAGATTAAACGTTCGAAAAAAAACATGAAAAACAGATTAAATGTTAGAAAAGAAATCGGACACAATAAAATTTTCGAACAAATACAAAAAAAATCTAAAACCCTAATTTTTTTTAGATATGTAAAAACGTACCTTTCAAATGAAGACGGCGACGACAGAGGAGGCGGTGGGCGACGGATTTCTTGGAGAGAGGATGGGCGGCGGCCGCGGCCATGGCAAGGAGTGGATGGGCGGACTCTGGTGGTATGGAAGAGGGTGTGCGAACGGTCGCAGCGAGAAGGAGCACGAACGGCCGGAGAAGGGGGTGGCGCCGCTGCGAACGTGGGCAAGGGGCAGCATGTGGCGAAGCCTAAAGGAGGAGACGGTCGGAAGGGGATGCGTGGAGTGGGGGAGAGGGAGAGGGAGAGACATAGAGAGAGGGAGGGAAAATACGCGTGAAATGAGAGAAAGTTACATTTATATTCGGAAATGGCGACGGATATTTACGTCGGCTTTGGCTCGTTGCCTTTAGCGACGGAAATGGCGACGGATATTTCGGTCGGCTTTGGCTCGTTTCCTTTAGCGACGGAAATGGCGACGGATATTTCGGTCGGCTTTGGCTCGTTGCCTTTAGCGACGGAAATGGCGACGGATATGTTCCGTCGCCATTGGATTTTTATAACCAAATGATAAATAATTAAATTATACGGAGTAAGTTATAACATAACCAAATGATAAATAATTAAATTATAAGTTATAACCAAATGATAAATAATGAAATCTTATAAATTGTACAAAATAAAATAGCTAGGTTACATTAATTTAATATTCATCTTCATCTTCATTTTCATTATTTGCCACATCTTCCTCTTCCTCCTCCTCATCTTCTTCATCCTCATCTTCTTCATCCTCCCTCTCGTCATGTTCATCCTCCTCCTCATGTCCACTATCGTTTTCAATAACAATCAATTGTGGATTTGCGTAGACTTGAGATACCTGAGAGGCAAATACAAACGGATCATCCCCGCTATACTTCCTTTTCGAATTAACATCCACAAGCTTGTACTCCGGATGAATTTTGGTTCCTAAAGGGGATGTGTCAAACCAATGGCACTTGAACAACATTATGGTTTTCACTGGATATCCCGGATATTCAATTTCAACGACTTCGTGCAACACCCCAAAGTAATCACTTGCATCTGCATTGTAATTCGCACCCCTAAGACAAACACCACTGTTGTTAGTCGTTCTTGTTGATGCATACTCTGATGTATGAAACCTGTAGCCTTTCATAATATAGCCGTTGTAAGTCCTCACACGCCGTAGTGGTCCTTTGCTGAGATCCTGTAAGAACCGGCTCTGAAAATCGTGCGATTGTCCCTATACGTATAGTTAAAATTAACATTAATCAAAACAATTATTTGTTCACGTAAAATTCAATTAATGATACTCACATAACGTTGGAACCATCGGGCAAATTGACGTTGAAGACTAGTATCTATGTCTCTATCTGAGATGTTTTGATCTGCATGTCGTAGTTCTTGTGTATACATCCTAATAATTCACAACACAATTAGATGATAAATGACGTACGTTTAGTGCTATTTAATTAGATGATAAATATATGAAATACTTACTCAATGTAAGGCTGAACTTCATCACAATTCAATAACACGTACGTTTGTGCTATTTCAGCATTTGTGTTTGTTGACCAATGTCGTTCAGTGGCTTTTCCTATAGGTCGCCCCTTAGACTTGAATACAGAGAGCATGCCATCGACTTCTTGTTGCGTACCTCTACCATCGAAGTTACGTGGTTCATTCCTGATCCTCGTGTTGACATGGTCTTCAAAATAATATGAACAAAACATGCCAACCTCTTCATTCAAATATGCATTAACAATCGATGCTTCGACGTTTGCCTTTTGTTTAGCATTGCGCTTCAAGTTGTGGAGATACCTAAAATTATAATATTTAACAAATTAAAATAAGGCTTCTTATACTAAAAACTAATTAAATTAGAGAAATAGAATTGTTCACCTCTCAAATGGGTACATCCACCTGTACTGCACTGGACCACCAATCCTAGCTTCATACGCTAAGTGAACAGGTAAGTGTTCCATCGAGTCAAAGAAGCTAGGTGGGAAAAAACGTTCCAACTTACACAAAATAACTGGAATGTCTCGTTCCAAACGATTCATATCATCAACCTTGATTGTTGTAGACGTTAAATCTCTAAAAAAGAGACTTAATTCAGTGACAGCCCTCCACACATTCAGATGAAGAAATTCTCGAAACGCAATAGGTATCAAGCGCTGCATAAAAACATGACAATCATGACTCTTCATCCCTGCAACTTTGCCTTTTGTTGTGTCTACGCATCGACTCATGTTTGACACGTAGCCGTCTGGAAATCTTAACTCTTTAATCCATCTACACAATTCCTATTTTTGTGCCTTATCTAGTGTGTAGCAAGCCTTTGGATATTTACCTGTACGGGTATCCTGTTCCAACTCATCACGGCGACAGATAGTGTTCAACTCTTCCCTGGACTCTAGAGTATCTTTCGTCTTGCCTTCTGTGTTCATGATTGTGTGAAACACATTATCAAACACATTCTTCTCAATATGCATGACATCCAAATTGTGTCGGATCAATAGTGAACTCCAATATGGCAAGTCCCAAAAAATACTCTTTTTCTTCTAGTTACCTGGGATTCCTTTGTTGTGTTCTTCTACATTTTCCTCCGTAGTTTTTTTCAAACCCGTCCACTCAATCTCATGTAACAGCCTTTGTCCTGTACGATTAATAAATGTTAGAATAAATGTAACCCAAAAAAACATGTTAAAATAAATGTATAAAATACCATTTCGAAGGGGCGGTCGATTGTTTGTGACTGTTCTATTCTTCGTGAAGTCCACCTTATTCCTTCGAAATGGATGATCTCGAGGTAAAAACCTTCGGTGATTATCGAACCATGAAACTTTTCTACTCTTCGGGAGACTGAAAGCTTCAGAATATTCCATACAATACGGACAAGCTTGCTTTCCGGCTGTACTCCACCCGGACAACATAGCATATGCAGGAAAGTCGCTAATGGTCCACAATAAAGCAGCACGCATCGTGAAGTTCTATTTCCTAGAAACATCATACGCTTGGACTCCGTTAACCCAAACGGTGTAAAACCATCAGTACTCAAGCCTAATCTCACATTCCTCGGTTCACAAGAAAATCCTGGAAACACGTTATCAAGGTGTTTCCAGGATTCAGAGTCGGATGGATGTCTCATATCCCCAGCCTCAGTATCTTCAGAATTTCTTGCATGCCACGTCATGTGTTGTGTTGTAGCACTAGATTGAAACAATCTCATTAAACGAGGAATGATAGGAATATAATACATCCTCTTATGTGGCACTTTCTTTTTTGTCTTGCTCGATTGACCACCTGGTCCCTTCCGTCGTGGCTCTTTGTACCGGGGATGGCCACACATTCTACACATAAGAAGATCGCTATCGGCATCACCCCAGTATAACATGCAACCATTCACACAACAATCAATCTTCTCAACCGGCAAACCCATATTCTTCATCAGTTGTTTGCTCTGATGAAACGTCATAGGTACTTTATTATCGACAGGACAAATCTCACTGCATAATTGTGTCATTTGCTCATATGCTCTGTTAGATAGCTTGTTCTCCGTCTTGATAGCCATAAGTCGAGCATTAAATGACAACTGAGAATGAGAATCACACCCTGGGTACAAATCTTGATCGACTAATTTGAGCATCTCATAAAACTGAAATGCTTCATCCGTTGGTTCCTCCTCTATATTTGACATACCGGCTTCCATCACCATGGTTTGATACATATCGGGTTCTTCCACCCCAAACTCTTGATCGTTACTGGTGCCGACATGCTCAACGTGTATTGGTTGTTCATAAATTGCAGTAGTGTAATAGTACAAGACTTGATCAAAATTATAAGGCCACCGTTGTTCGCCATGACTTGTCCAATTATAGTAATTATCAACGAACCCATTCATAACAACGTGTACTAAGACTTCATCATTTCTTAGCATTACACGGACACCTAATACAATCCTTAGACATGTAATGTGGGTGTAGCTTTGCAAATTCAACAAATGACACGAGTTTATCATAAAATTCATCATTCACATTTCCTAAAACGAGCCTAGGAGTACAATACATCCACCGACGATCCGGCAATTCCATATGTTAAACAATTTGACCAAATTAAAATTACAAACTAAAAATTAAACACTAAAAGTAAAAACTATGTAGTAAAATTACACACTAAAAAATTAAACACCAAATTAAAATTACACACTGAAAATTAAAATTACACACTAAAAATTAAACTATGTACACTTAATTAATAGAAAAACATACCTTAAATTTTCGCTCCAATCCAAATTTTTCCCTTAACTTTTTGCTCCACTCCAAAATTTTCGCTTGTTTTGAGGTTCGGGAACAATTTTGAATACTACATGCCGACGAAAATGTCATTCCGTCGGTATATCACGCGCCTAGATTCCGTCGGTATTGTCAATACCGACGGATAATTTCAGTCGGTAACACCGATTTCAAATGTATATCAAATCAGTCAGATTCCGTTGACTAAATTTATCCGTCGGCATTGAACATGTGTCTATACCGACGGAATAACTTTCCGTCGGTAAAAGACGCGTATAAAAAAAATAAAAATTACAGAAAAATATATACACACTCAAAACAACCTACTTCTTAACAAACATAAAAAAACAAAAAAAAATACAGAAACTCATGTCTTCATCTTCCACATTCATGAAAATTGTGGTATGCCATTGTCGAAAAGAAGCTCGTGTGTGCATTTCGAAGCAAGAAAAAAGCAGAGGTAGACTATTTTATACTTGCCCAGATTCACTAAGTGGTCTTGGATGCTCCTTTTTTGTTTGGGCCGATGAACACGAAATCCACGGACAAGGAACGTGTTCACACGTAATGTTTCCGGGCATGGTGAGAAGAATTGACTCACTTTTGCTTGAAAATCAAGAGCTCAACAACAAGCTGAATAATGCAAAAGTAGTTGGTGAAATCTATAAGGATTCATCTGACCACCTAACATCAGAAGTAGAATTTCAAGCTGGACAAGTTCAAGAGCTAAAGAAGCAGAGGAACTTTCTTATCATGGCCATAATATTATGTGTTCTACCCTATATGTTCAAATTTATAGGCTGGATGTAATCCTAAGTTTATGTCTCTAATATGTATTGCTAAATTTATGCCTCTAATATGTATTGCAAAGTTTATGTAATGCTAAGTGTATGCATGTAATGTAACCACAACAACAACCTTTCTTCAAGGCAATTTTCAATGAAAATGTTGTTTATCTATCACATAGAGTCTCCCATCACATTCACATTCACATAAACACAAACATGAAAAAACAGAGTACATTCAAACATAAATGAAGATCCAATACAGGTAACATCCAAAATCACACATAAAACATAACTAAAATTAATATACACATTCTTAACACATAAAACACACATAACTAAAATTAAACAACTAATACTTAAACATAAAAGTAAATAGTTCAACAATAATGCAGATAAAAATAAATAGTTCTACGAGACATAAAAGTAAATAGTTCTACGAGACATAAAAATAAAATTGTTCAACAGAAATAAAAAATAAATTGTTCAGAGACACTCATGGACCAAAGTTCCACAAATCAAGATCAACGTCGGCGCCACCACCGTACTGCTGACCCATGATGTCATGACCCATGATGTCATCATCCTGCTGCATGGTCGGGACAGAGGCTGAGTGGGCTGGGGGGGCTGAGGGGCCTGAGGGGGCTGGGGGAACAGACACGTTCACGTTGGCCGTCGGTGGAGGAGCTTGCATGGTTCTCTGATAAACCTCCTCGATCCTCTCGTCCGACCACCCCATCTCTCGACCCATATTCACATGCATCACATGCATGTAATGGTTGAATTGTGCCATCGTCATATCAGGAGTTGGGGTGGAAGATACGGAACCCTGCGATGCCGTCTGGGACGGACCAGCGCCGGACCTGACATCAGCGCTCATACGACCAAGGCCCAGAACTCGTCCACGGGTGGTGGGGGAAACTTCCAAATAAGCCCGGTCCACCTCCTCGACTGTAGGTTCGACTTGAGTTCCGGCTTGAGTAGGGTCGACTTGAGTTCCGATCTCGGCCATCCTCCGGTTCATCTCCAACTACATAATTAATAATTTTAAATTAATAGAATAAATTATAAAAAATGTATTTAATTAAACAATTTTATTACTTACGCGGAGGTTAGTTGTGCGCCCGTATGTGGATTGCTGTGTATCAGCATTAAACGGATGAGCAATGCTCATCCGGTCCAAGTGAGTGGGTACACGCCCCGTATCCCGTTCCTAATGATTAAATTTATGTATTATATATATTAAATATATAATTAAATTTATTGAAATTAATTAAAAAATTAATAAACACTTACAATGACCATCGACTGCTCAAGGATGGATCGGGCTCCAGTCCGATGCCTGGACATCCCACCCCCAACGTCGGATCTCCGGTTGGCCTTCTTAGCAATCTCACACTTCCTGATGTACTCAGGATCCAGCCACTCCCTCGTCAATGAATCCCACAACACAACATCATTATCATCCTTACCCAAGCTCTGCGTCGTCTCATCGCTCCGCCATGCCATTCTCCATTCGTACATTAAATCCTTATACCGCTCTTGCGCCGATTTACTGAAATACTTGAACATAGCCTGGTCTGAGTACATATCCCGATCCCAAGTGGCATGTTTCTACACATATAATAAATTGTTTATTATTGAACAAATTAACAAACATTAATTAAATAATTAAGTAATTAATTACTACCTGAAATTCCTCGAAGTACGCCAACTTTTTTTGTTTTGGGACCTTCAACTAGGTAATTGCACCCGCAGAGATCGGTAAAGAGCCAAAAGCAATCGTGCATGCCCTGGAGATCTGCTGAATGTGTGGAAAATAAACTAACTCTTCAAAGTAACTAGTCCGCTGATTTCACTAGGGGCCTAGGACTAGTTAGTCGACTGATTAATTACTTATCGGAGTTAAGTGCGGAATTGTAGTGTGCCCATAAATATTATACTCGTCTATTTAATAAATACAGTGTGTAAAACATTTTATGCACAAATATGTATGTAAAGACTTGAAATGTAAAGTGCAGAAATGTAAATAACACATTAATTTATAGTGGTTCGGATATACGTTCCTACGTCCACTCTCACGTCCTAACGTGATATTTAATCCCTTTAATTTACCAAAAATTACAAGGGCCTTGTCCTTTATAGTCCCAAGGGTAGGACTTTGAGATCTGAGCCAGTTCCTTAACTACTGCGGTCTCCACAAGTGATTGTAAGCACTTGCACTTCCCCACAAGTGATTGTAAGCACTTGCACTTGAACTCCACAAGTGATTATAGAGCACTTGGACTCTTTACAGTGACGAACACTCAACTTGACTTCTAGGGTTTTATGGCCTAGCCCCGTAAAGCATATGCAATGGCCTGCATAGGAATCTTAGCAGCAAAGCTTATCTCCACTTTGAAGGTTTCCTAGCGCCTTAACCGTTTCCTATCACTGTCATTAGGGCTCGCATTTCTTGGGCTCGTATTCCCATTGTTTCTGAAAGCAGCAAAACAAACCACTATTGTAAAGAGATAGACACAATAATACAAAAGCACCAAACTGAAATAGCACATACCATACACACCTACTAGATGTAACATCCTCAAGCGCAACTGTAAACTCGAGTTTATTACGCGGAAGAGAACCAACAGTGAATAAACTTTTCTCCCCATCATAAGCGAATTCCTTGCCTCCCAATTCACTTGGGTAAAATGCAAATTTAGTCCCAAGAAAATTTTTTAAAAACAATTTTGGTCCCACGTTCTTATTTGGTCCCATTTTTTGCAAAAATGGTCCCAAAAGTTAAATATTTAACGGTTCCGTTAAGAAGAAGAATGGGGGCATATGTAACTTTTTCCTCTTCCCCATAAACTCTTTCCCCAAAACGAAAGGTGTATTACACACCTCTTTTCTACCTGCAAAAGAAACACCAATATTACAAGATTAATTTATTATGTCCATATAAAACAGAAACACAAGATTTCAAATTTTTATGAGTGAAATTCCTAAGCAATTTGAAAAATATATATTTAGTAGAAACAGGGACTTAGTAGAATTTTAAATAGAGTAAAATGTAGAATCTATTTTACTGTAAAAAAAAAAAAGAATCTATTTGAATTTTTCATTGTTGGTAGTATTCAAATAGAGGACTAAAATGTCAGCTAATAAAATTTTGAATTAACTTGTAAGCTCTCATCCCAGAACAACCACAAGAATTTAAAAAATGTATTTCATTAACTTGACAAATATTGTTTATTATATATCCATAAACCAAATTAAAGAAAATAAACGTTGAATTATTTATTCTTCAACTGATGGGTATAATTGCAGAAAATATGGAAGATTATTTGAAAAAAAGTAAAAACACGGTAAGTTATAGAACATTTTCCAGGTTGTGAAAACAGAGTAAAACCCACAATCATACACAATCATGTTCTTATGTAAAGAACAGTAAGAAATTTGAAAAACCCTTAAGAAATCATGGAAAAACTTTCCAGAAAATTTATCCTCAGAAAAACCACAAACCTTTTTAGAAAAATAACAACAAATTTCTTGAACTTACGCCGTCTTTGGTATTTCAATTCCTCGTTGCAGCATCTTCTTCTGTACCTCTCATAGTGCTGCCATTATTTGCTTCGATTTGGGGGATCGATTTGAGTCAGTGTTGTACGATTTAAAGGATTTGGGAGGCGATTTCAATGCGATTTGGGGGACGATTTCAAGCTGAATTCGTGCAATTTTGGAACGATTTCAGTGCGATTTGAATGATTTCATTCATGCTTGGGAACAATTATTATTTGGGAGTGGGTGTTGTGCGATTTTTTAGGGCTTTTGAAAACAGGGGATTGATTTGGGAGTTCTTGACTGAAATGGTGAATTTGTACAGGTTAACGGATGCGTGTCTTCCACACTCATAATTCAGTTAATTTTAGACAGTAAATCTATGCACGACCATTTTTGTTCAAAATGGGACCATTTTCGTGAGCCCCAATTCTCTCGGGACCAAATCTGCATTTTACCCCAATTCACTTTCATAGGTATCCCGAACGCGGTCAAGAACTTTCCTACCGACACCCTTACCATCAACAGGGCGGCCATCTTCATAGAAAAGAGCAACCTATAAAGAAAAATGAAGTTTAAGTTAAAGTGAATCGTTATACGTTGTCAAGGAAATGCATTTAGTTAAATAATAGATAGTAATCTATTTATTAAAACAACTTTCATATTATTGGAAATTATTCGGGAAAATTGCACTTCTGGTCCTGAAAGAATGAGTTCAAATCACTTTCAGTCATTTTTCATGCACTTTTGGTCCTGTAGTTTATTTCCGTTAGTTTTAACGTATGAAAATGGCATAAACCGTTAAATATTGCACTTTTGATCCTGTAAGATTAAGATTAAATCACTTTCGGTCATTTTTCATACACTTTTAGTCTCATAATAAATTTATGTTTGTTTTAACGGAAGAAAATTGCGTGAAAGACACACATCCCTTAAAACACAACCAAAAGCTTAATATGGGATTAAAATTTTGGTAATATCACTAAAATTATAAAACTACCAAATGTATTTTAACAATTTATTTAAATAATTATTTAAAATTGATAGATTTAATTAAAATAATTTTATGATCTAAAAATTCAATCAATTATATATAAAATGAAAATAAAATCTAAAACTGATCTCAAATCAAAGCAAAAAAATAAAAAGTATTTGGCTTGATTTTGATTTTGATTTTTGTATTTTAAAATTATATCCAAATTATATGGGGTTAAAAATTAATTTAAATTTGAAGATTATATTTGAATCCATAAACTATCTTACAGGACCAAATCTGCAATAAACAGGACCATTTACAAATTTCAGGACCAAAAGTGATTTTGAAAAATTCCTACAGGACTAAAAGTGCAATTTTCCAGAAATTATTCATTGTGCGTGAAATGACATTGCTCCTTATTCGCACGAGTCACATAGCTTCTTGATTTTATATAATATATTTAAGGTTAGATAACTTTCATATTACAAGAAATTGAATTATACATTATGTAAATAATGTCACTGCTCTTTATTCGCACGATACACATAGTTAGTTGATTTTTTTCCTAACATTTTTAAGATTTTCCACCATATTAAATTTCAGCTCGTGTGTCGCAAAATGTAACATCACCAGTTAGATTTTTCAGCAAATTTTCTTTGTTAGTCTACGAAGTAATAAACGCACGGGTGATTAAAAACAGAGATAGAAGTCAATTTAGTCCCATAATTTTTCTATCTTATTGAAATATTTCCGAAAAAGTTAAAGGTATCAATATAATCCCAAAAATCATGTTAAATCGTTAATTTTATGATTAAAAGACTCTATTCATGTTAAATCGTTTTAAAATGGGCATCGTGCTGATTCATTGACTAAATATTGTAACAATTAATTCATTGCATTATAAGTTGTCTGAGTAATGACATTGGGCCTTATTCGCACGAGTCGCATAGTTTTTTTTTTTTTCCAAGTGTATTTAAGGTTTGAGTACTCTCCAGATTATTTTTTTTAGCCAAGCAAAGCGGTCTAAGTGACTAATTGTGGTGACACCCCTTACAAATGCCAATTGAAATAAACTAAGTACTGGTGTAAAAACACATACTTAATTCAGGGAGTAAAATGCAAAAAAAGCTTAGATATCATCTTTGAATTCGGCAAGTGTAGGGTGAGGATCTGTTCGTTAGACACGTATTTCTTCAATTGTCTGAATCAAATTATAGTCCTTTGTTTTCAAATTTGGTCCTGTTTTCAAAACCCGTAGTGCTTCAATAGAATTTTCATTTTCCTGGCCCCGTAAAGCATTTGCAATGGCCTGCATAGGAATCTTAGAAGCACAGCTTATCTCCACTTTGAAGGTTTCCTAGCCTCTTAACCGTTTCCTATCACTGTCATTAGGGCTCGCATTTCCTGGGCTCGTATTCCCATTGTTTCTGAATGCAGCAAAACAAACCACTATTGTAAAGAGATAGACACAATAATACAAAAGCAGCAAACTGAAATAGCAGATACCATACACACCTACTAGACGTAACATCCTCAAGCGCAACTGTAAACTCGAGTTTATTACGCGGAAGAGAACCAACAGTGAATAAACTTTTCTCCCCATCATAAGCGAATTCCTTGCCTCCCAATTCACTTTCACAGGTATCCCGAACGCGGTCAAGAACTTTCCTACCGACACCCTTACCATCAACAGGGCGGCCATTTTCATAGAAAAGAGCAACCTGTAAAGAAAAATGGAGTTTAAGTTAAAGTGAATCGTTATACGTTGTCAAGGAAATACATTTAGTTAAATAATAGATAGTAATCTATTTATTATAACAACTTTCATATTATTGGAAATTATTCATTGTGCGTGAAATGACATTGCTCCTTATTCGCACGAGTCACATAGCTTCTTGATTTTATATAATATATTTAAGGTTAGATAACTTTCATATTACAAGAAATTGAATTATACATTATGTAAATAATGTCACTGCTCTTTATTCGCACTATACACATAGTTAGTTGATTTTTTTCCTAACATTTTTAAGATTTTCCACCAAATTAAATTTCAGCTCGTGTGTCGCAAAATGTAACATCACCAGTTAGATTTTTCAGCAAATTTTCTTTGTTAGTCGACGAAGTAATAAACGCACGGGTGATTAAAAAAAGAGATAGAAGTCAATTTAGTCCCATAATTTTTCTATCTTATTTGAAATATTTCCGAAAAAGTTAAAGGTATCAATATAATCCCAAAAATCATGTTAAATCGTTAATTTTATGTTTAAAAGACTCTATTCATGTTAAATCGTTTTAAAATGGGCATCGTGCTGATTCATTGACTAAATATTGTAACAATTAATTCATTGCATTATAAGTTGTCTGAGTAATGACATTGGGCCTTATTCGCACGAGTCGCATAGTTTTTTTTTTCCAAGTGTATTTAAGGTTTGAGTACTCTCCAGATTATTTTTTTTAGCCAAGCAAAGCGGTCTAAGTGACTAATTGTGGTGACACCCCTTACAAATGCAAATTGAAATAAACTAAGTACTGGTGTAAAAACACATACTTAATTCAGGGAGTAAAATGCAAAAAAAGCTTAGATATCATCTTTGAATTCGGCAAGTGTAGGGTGAGGATCTGTTCGTTAGACACGTATTTCTTCAATTGTCTGAATCAAATTATAGTCCTTTGTTTTCAAATTTGGTCCTGTTTTCAAAACCCGTAGTGCTTCAATAGAATTTTCATTTTCCTGTCCCCGTAAAGCATTTGCAATGGCCTGCATAGGAATCTTATAAGCACAGCTTATCTCCACTTTGAAGGTTTCCTAGCGTCTTAACCGTTTCCTATCACTGTCATTAGGGCTCGCATTTCCTGGGCTCGTATTCCCATTGTTTCTGAAACAGCAAAACAAACCACTATTGTAAAGAGATAGACACAATAATACAAAAGCAGCAAACTGAAATAGCAGATACCATACACACCTACTAGATGTAACATCCTCAAGCGCAACTGTAAACTCGAGTTTATTACGCGGAAGAGAACCAACAGTGAATAAACTTTTCTCCCCATCATAAGCGAATTCCTTGCCTCCCAATTCACTTTCACAGGTATCCCGAACGCGGTCAAGAACTTTCCTACCGACACCCTTACCATCAACAGGGCGGCCATTTTCATAGAAAAGAGCAACCTGTAAAGAAAAATGGAGTTTAAGTTAAAGTGAATCGTTATACGTTGTCAAGGAAATACATTTAGTTAAATAATAGATAGTAATCTATTTATTATAACAACTTTCATATTATTGGAAATTATTCATTGTGCGTGAAATGACATTGCTCCTTATTCGCACGAGTCACATAGCTTCTTGATTTTATATAATATATTTAAGGTTAGATAACTTTCATATTACAAGAAATTGAATTATACATTATGTAAATAATGTCACTGCTCTTTATTCGCACGATACACATAGTTAGTTGATTTTTTTCCTAACATTTTTAAGATTTTCCACCAAATTAAATTTCAGCTCGTGTGTCGCAAAATGTAACATCACCAGTTAGATTTTTCAGCAAATTTTCTTTGTTAGTCGACGAAGTAATAAACGCACGGGTGATTAAAAAAAGAGATAGAAGTCAATTTAGTCCAATAATTTTTCTATCTTATTTGAAATATTTCCGAAAAAGTTAAAGGTATCAATATAATCCCAAAAATCATGTTAAATCGTTAATTTTATGTTTAAAAGACTCTATTCATGTTAAATCGTTTTAAAATGGGCATCGTGCTGATTCATTGACTAAATATTGTAACAATTAATTCATTGCATTATAAGTTGTATGAGTAATGACATTGGGCCTTATTCGCACGAGTCGCATAGTTTTTTTTTTTTTCCAAGTGTATTTAAGGTTTTAGTACTCTCCAGATTATTTTTTTTAGCCAAGCAAAGCGGTCTAAGTGACTAATTGTGGTGACACCCCTTACAAATGCAAATTGAAATAAACTAAGTACTGGTGTAAAAACACATACTTAATTCGGGGAGTAAAATGCAAAAAAAGCTTAGATATCATCTTTGAATTCGGCAAGTGTAGGGTGAGGATCTGTTCGTTAGACACGTATTTCTTCAATTGTCTGAATCAAATTATAGTCCTTTGTTTTCAAATTTGGTCCTGTTTTCAACACCCGTAGTGCTTCAATAGAATTTTCATTTTCCTGGCCCCGTAAAGCATTTGCAATGGCCTGCATAGGAATCTTAGAAGAACAACTTATCTCCACTTTGAAGGTTTCCTAGCGTCTTAACCGTTTCCTATCACTGTCATTAGGGCTCGCATTTCCTGGGCTCGTATTCCCATTGTTTCTGAAAGCAGCAAAACAAACCACTATTGTAAAGAGATAGACACAATAATACCTTTCAAAGTCAGGTCGCGTAGAGGCAAATTTGAGTGTTGACATAGGCAACAGACATAATACCTTTCAAAGTCAGGTCGCGTACAAAGTGGAGGTCTATGGCAATGTGTTTCATCCGAGAGTGTTGAACCGGATTGAGAGCCAGCCGGGTGGCCCCCATGTTATCGCAGAGGAGGTGAGGAGGCTTGGGGAGATGAAGATGCAGGTCAGCGAACAGGTGCCGGAGCCAGCAAACCTCCAAAGTTGTTTGTGTGATCGCCAAGAGATAGGTGTGGAGCCGAGGAACACAATGTAAGCAGAAGTGGACTTACAATTACCAGAATAAACGTTTGACAGCGGCCCAAGCAACAGGAGTAGGGGCGGACATATGTTGGGCAACGCGATTCACTGTGAAGGCTATATTTGGTCTCGTCATTGTTAAGTATTAGAGGCCGCCAATTGCACTGCGATATTCACTAGGATCTACAGAAGTGCAGTCGACATTAGGCTTGGGCGAGCATGGTGTAGAGACAAGTTTGACACCCTCCATTTTGTGGCGACGAAGTAGGTCGACCAGGTACTTATGTTGAGACAAAAAGAGACCCTCTTTGCAGTGGGCGACCTCGATACCCAAGAAGTAGGAGAGACAACCGAGATCTTGTATTGCAAAAACAGATTGAAGATGTTTAGTGAGAGATGAGATTAGAGCTGTTGAGGTACCTGTTAATACCAGATCATCCATGTAGGACAGGACAAGAAGTGTGTCGGTATTGGTGTTGAGAGTAAATAAGGAGGAGTCAGCCTTGGACCGTCGTAGGCCGAAGAGCTCAAGTGCCGAGCACAAGGAGTCATACCAGGCCAGAGGGGCTTGGCGAAGGCCATATAGGGAACGACGGAGTAGGCACACATGAGAAGGTGGTGATGAGTCCTTGAACCTTGGAGGTTGCTGCATGTAAACGGGAACAATCAGATTGCCATGTAAGAAGGCATTGCTTACATCCAGTTGGCGTAAGGACCAATTATGAGTGGCAGCAAGTGTGAGGACTTTGCGAATGGTCGCAGGTTTTATCACGGGGCTGAACGTCTCAGTAAAGTCCACCCCTGATCATTGGTGGAATCCCTTAGCGACTAGGCGAGCTTTAAATTTATCCACCGTTCCATCTGGTTTACGTTTTGTACGAAAGACCCATTTGCACCCAATAATGTTGGCTTGTGGTGGTGGTGGAACCAAGTGCCATGTTCCATATTTTTGAAGTGCTGTGAACTCGTCGGCCATGGCTGCTCGCCAGTGAGGGATGGCCAGAGCCTGTTGGACTGTGGCAGGTTCAGCATCATCGGGCAGGGGGTGTTTTATGGCGGCGAACAACCTCTTTGGACGGTGGATGTTGTTCAGAGCGCGAGTGTACATTGTGTGGGTCCGTTGAGGAGCAATGTCAAGAGGGCGAGCAACAACATTTGGAGAGGGCGAACGAGCAGGAGTAGATAAGATCGGATGATGAGTTTGCTCGGCTGGCTGGTTGGCTGGAGCAACAGGCTGGGTGGTCGGTAGTAGTAGAGGCAGGGTGATGGTGGTCGGTCTTGGCTGCTCGGCGGACACAGGGTCATGTGGAGGAGGGAAGGTGTCCTCCAAAAAGTGGACATACCGAGAAACTAAATAGGCGACCACTGGAGATGTCATAGCAGCGGTGAGCACTCTGGGATGTTGAGTAGCCCACAAAGATGCACATTTTGGATGGTGGATTTAATTTCTCGGGAGCATAAGGGCGAATCCATGGGAAGCAGAGACATCCAAACACACAAAGTTTTTCATAGGTCGGGTTCTTGTTGAATAGAACCGAGAAGGGGCTGCATGAATTCAAGACTCGAGTGGGCATCCAGTTGATCAAGTAGACCGCTGTTTGCAGGGCAAGCGACTTGAACCGATGCGATAGGCGAGCATGAAGTTGCAGTGCTCGGCCAACTTCTAGAATGTGACGATTGCGTCTTTCAACAAGGCCATTCTGTTGGGGTGTGTTTGGCGCAGTAGTTTGCCAGTTAATGCGAGATGCGTTAAGAGTGGGGCGTACGGCTTGGAACTCGCCGCCATTATCATTATAATTTTTTTTAATGGAGTGGCCAAACTGCTTCTCAACAAGGGGTTTGAAGCTGGCGAAGACAGACGTCACCTGCGATTTAGCAGCCAAGAGAAATAGCTAACAGTAACGGGAGTAAAGATCAATAAATAATAAGAAGTACTTCAATCCGTTTAAAGAGGGTGTGGAAGCTGGCCCCCAAACATCCACATAGATATAGTGTAGGGGATGTAAAGCAACAAACGATGTATTATTGAAGGATAGTTTTGTAGATTTTCTTAAGTGACAAGAAACACAGTTATTGTCCAAAACAGGGGACTTGTTCGACACAGGTAATTTAAATTGACTGATAATTAAATGACTGGTATCCACAAACGGATGACCAAGTCGAGCATGCCAACAAGCATAGTAAGTCTTGATGCCAGTTAAGGCGATCACATGAGCTAGGGTAGAGCTAGGTGGTAGATGATAAACCCCATTAGAGAAGGATCCTTTAAGAAGAACCGCCCCCGTGGTCTGATCCTTGATAAGAAAGTAATGTGGAAAGAATTCCATGGTGACATTATTATCCTGTGTAAACTTGCTAACAGAAAGTAGATTGCACATGGCACGGGGTACGCATAGAACATCAGAAAATATAAATTTGGCAGACGAGAATTGTAAATGAGAGGTACCCGTGTGTGTTATAGAAAGACCAGAACCATCTGCAAGTTGGACTTCATCTGTACCATCATACTCAGAGTGAATGGAGAGATTATTGAGATCGACAATCAAGTTGTGAGAGGCCCCTGAATCGACCATCCAAGGGAGATGGAAACCAGAGGAGTGGGCATAGTTTGCTTAAACCGAAGGAGGTGGTCGTCGGCAAGTGAGAACATTGTGACCTTTAAAACCACATAGTTGGCACACAATGGGCGCCGAGTCGGCGTGGGGCGAGGATCCCGAGCGAGATTGCGGGCGAGGAGAGGCCGATGGTCGGGATGGGTTGGAGAACCGGGCCGATGACTGATAGCGGTTGCCTGGTCCTTGACTGGCAGCCGGCGAGTTGAAGGTGCGAGGTCTGGAGTATTTCTGGCCATGGCGAACAGAGACATTCGCAGTGGCAACTAGGTTGCGAGCAGCCCGCTCCTGGGCCTTGAGGGCTAACTCATGTTCGTAAAGTAGATCATGTAGTTCTTCAAATTGAAGGGATGTTTCGCTTGTGCGAATGGGGCCGACGATAGTTGCAAATTCTGGTCCAAGGCCATTGATGACAAAAAGAGTAAGATCCTCAATGCTGATAGGTTCATCAATCAGGCCAATTCGCAAGCCTTTGATTTGATATAGTGGAGATACTCCGTAATGGATCGGTCGTCAATGGTTATCCGATGCAGTTCACTCTTGATCTGGTTGACCCGAGATCTGGATTTGCCGGCGAACATCTAGGACAAAATTTCCCAAGCCTCCTCCGATGTGGAGGAAGACGAGACGACGGGCAGAATTTCAGGGGCTAGAGAGCCAAATATGGCGGCCAAGAGAAGTTGGTCCTGTTGTACCCAAGTGAGGATGGCAGAGGAGTTCGAGCCATCGTCACGGCGAGCATGACGCTTGTTGGATCCGTCAATGAATCCTAAGAGGTTGTGACCGCGAAGAAGGGCCACAAGGTGGGCACGACAGGACGAATAGTTTTTGTGGGTGAGTTTGATCGAAAGATAATGTTGGGTAGAGATCGGGACAAGTGTAGGATTGGAGGTGGACGGCGTAGTGGTCTCCGTGGCTGTGTCGGAGTTGTTGGTGCCGGTTGCCATGGGGAAGGGTGAGTGGGCAGGAAGGGAGATTGAGGTGGTTTAAGATCGTTTCCCTACTGATACCATATAGAAGTTACATAAAATGTGTTTGATTGATTTGTCAAGGCGATTTACAAGAGTTATTTATACAAATGTTTTGTACATAAAATAAGTTAAGTTTGACTATCTTGTAAGCTAGGGCTTGACATAAGTAGGAGTGCTTAATTCTGGGGATTGGATATTATGATTAATACAACACCTCTTAGTGGTCATCCATATAAAACACTTTAATTATATCAAATTAGTTACGGAATCGGCTAAAACACTTTAATTATATATAGTCTACAAACTATTAGTGGTCATCCATATAAAACCAAAAATATAAAAGCAACACTATTTATTCACTAATCTTTTTAAATATTTGACTAGATCCACAAATGACTAGCAAGAATCTTAGAAATAAAATACTCCAACATAGGCGTAAAACACGACCTAAGACCGTGTTTCATAATATTGAGTGCAACCTATAATATCCTTTTATTAAATCTTTTTTTTTCATAATCACCGGTGCGATTATTATTCTATAGAAGGACTAAGAATGAACATGTTTCAAAAAACTTATTTTTTACGTTATATTTTTTTTCTAACTCATTGAAATTTAATCAAGATGATTATCTGATCATTCACTACAAAAAAACGCTTTGATTTGCGACAAAATTTTGTTGATCATTCACTCGAATGGCCCTTACCCTTGTACCGTCTTTCCGGGATCTCCTACATCAGGCTACAACCTTCGAAATTATGAACAAACCCTCGTCCTCGCCCTTACCCTTGTTGATTTGCTCATGCTCGTCCTCGCCCTTTCCCCGAATCCTCGTCGCACTCTTGCGACCACTCCTTCCATCGCGACGGTGGTTCCTCATCATCTCGGGGTGGTCGTCAGGGTTCTGGTCGAGGTGATCGCAGGCCTTATGTCCCTCGCTATCAAATATGTCGGGGCGACCACTATGTTGATAAATGTCCCAGTCGTTATGCTCGCCCATTCGAGCCCTCCAGCGGACAACCCTATGCTCGTCAGACCGAGCAACCTGCCGCTCATCTGGCTCAGGCCTTTCACTCGGCCTGCTCGCTCAATCCCACCACAGTCTCGGATTGGTACGTCGACACTGGGCCTCGGCCCACATGACTTCTCGCCCGGCGGATCTTGACTTCTACTCGCCCTACTCTGGTAATGGCAAAATTATTGTTGGTAACAGTTCTGCCCTTTCTATTTCACATATTGGCTCTCGTTCGGTTTCTCCTAATGTTCAGTTTCGTGATATCCTAGTTGTTTCTGATATTACGAAAAACCTTCTGTCCATTAGCAAGTTAACTTCCGACCTGAATGTTGATGATGTTTTCTCTGATAAAACATTTGTTATTCAGAAGCGGAGCACCAAGGAGGTGGTAGCTCTGGGCAGATGTGAGCATGGTCTCTATGTGTTGGATTCAGTTCTTACAGTTTTTGTTGATGCAGTTCGTTCCACTGTTGCCAAGGCTTCTTTTCATTTATGGCATTTACGTTTGCGGCATGTCCCATTCGACACTTTAAAACATTAACATAAGATAGGAGTTAATTATGTTACATCTTTGTTGCCAAATCCTGTTGTTTGCTCTTCCTGTCAGTTGGCCAAAAGCAAACACTTATCTTTTACTGTTAATGCAAAACATGCTTCTTGTGTTCTTGATTTGGTGCATTGTGATTTATGGGGCCCTGCTCCTGTTCCTACGTCGGAAGTGTATCGCTATTATGCTGTTTTCATATATGATTTTTCTCGCTTCTCCTGGATATATCCAATAAGTGCCAAGAGTGATTTTTTCAGTGTTTTGGAATGCTTTCACAAGTTTGTTTGTAATCAGTTCTCTTCCTCCATGAAAGTGTTTCAAAGTGACGGAGGGACGAAATTTGTCATCAATAAAGTTTCTGGCTTTATGCGAGTGATTCGGTTGTAAATTGCATAAGATTTCATGTGTTTTAGTGATAAAATTTGAGGGTTTTTCATGCATTTTCACACTAATATGCTTGATTTGATTGAGAAAGGTGTTTGAGCTCGTTTTGTAGGAATACGATGTGAATTAGGCATTAAAATTGTAAAAATGAGTGTTCAATCATCATTTTCACTCACTGGACTGAAGAGAGGATTGCACCATTGGATTCGTCTCGAAAAATGGAGTGGAATGAAAAAAGGAATCAAGTCAATCGGAGGTCGGAAGCTTGAGATATGAAGGGATGAAGACGGAGGACGGAAGTTGGGCCGAAGTATCCGCCCGACCGGGCCGACCCGCCCGGCCGACCGGGCCACAGTATATGCACCCAACTTTTTGTTAAGTTCACCCACTGCGCATATTTTTGCAAAATTTCAACTTACGAAAGTTCCGCCCGGCCGGGCCACTCAGCCGCCCAGCTGGGCCACCTGCTTCCAGCCCATTTCGCGCACCCACATTTTTGCTAAGTTCACCCCCGCGCGTATTTTTTGCCCAAATCAACTTACGAAGTTTTGGCCCGGCCGGGCCACCTGTTTCCAACTCATTTTCGGGGGTTTTGCCCCATTTTCTCCATTTTTGAAGGGCCTAATTGCAAAATTCACCCAAGACTTCCACTCCAACTATAAATATACCAAATTTGAGTTTTAAAAGTGAGTCTTACTCCTTTTACAAGCAATTCCACACACACATTCACATAGTTGTAGGTGTTCTTCATTTTTAGTTTAGATTCTTCATTAGATTAGATAGAATAGTGGTTATTACTTAGAATCAAGCTACGATTATCATCGGGCATCGTCTATTACATCGTTTTGTAGCTACATTTCCATGATCAAGGTGATATTAATCTATTTTGCAATTCAATTTAGTATTTTCTTAATTTCTTTAATTTATTGTTATTCTATTATGAGTTTTATGTTTATTGTTGTTTTAGCCATGGGATTCTCTTCTAGAACCATGGGCTAAGCTCTTATTGCCTTGGGTGTGGATGTTTTGATGGGTGTTTAGTGTAATTGTGGATTAATTGCATGATTAGCTTAGGATTTGGGTGTATATGTTTCTAGTGTTGTGATTTTCATGATTTAATTGATTAATTCACCCTATTAGCTAGCATTATTGGTTTTGTCGACTTCAACGACCGTATTGGGTTGCATGATTAAGAGTGTGTGTATGAGCTTGAATTAATCGATTAGAATTAACATAGTAATTAGCTACACCGACCGGGGGTTGATTGCTTAGATCGACGACACTAGACACTAGTCGATTAGAGGTCGTCTATTAGATTAGTGAGAGGGCGTCTCATAAACATTAGTAACTGTGTTGAACGTGTTTATTGATTAGACTATATAATTGCTAATTAATGCACGTGTTCACTTAAGCCTCACGAGGGATTGGTCACACACGAGTGATAGTCTTTAGCTTAATCCAAAACCATAGTTTAATTCATGCAATTGGTTCGTTAACTCATTGAATTACCCATAAAACGGAAACACCCGAGGCAATACCCTTCTCTTGCACTTTCTCTCGAAAGTTAGATAGCTTGCTATTTCTTGTGTTCATTTCTTATCATTCTTAGTTAATTTAGTTTAATTCATGTGTTTTAATTCCCGAAAATCCAACAAACACATTTAGTTACTACAATAGCATGAAAACTTATAACTTTAGGGATTTGCTTGCACTCAACTAGATCCTTGGACGAACAAACTACTTGGTCGTACTTACGTATTAAAATTGGGCCCATACGCTTGTGGGGATCGTATTTGTAAGTGCTTTAAAAAGTGTTAAAATACGAACCAAGTCACGTCCATACACGCTCTAGCAAAACGGCACGGTCGACTGGAAACATCGGCATATTACAGAAAAATGTCTATCTATGATGTTCCAAGCAAACTTTCCTGCTCGTGTTTGGTTTGATACCTTCGCTGCAGCTACCTATGTCATCAATCGCCTGTCTTCTACAGACTTGGATGGCACTTCCCCGTTTGAGGTCCTTTTTTCGTCCTCGCCGAATTATGGAAACTTCAAGCCTCTGGGTTGTCGTGTCTATCCCTTTTCATTATATTATGCTCCACATAAACCGGCTCCTCATAGTCGCCCATGTATCTTCTTGGGCCTACAGTAGTACTAACAAAGGTTTTCGATGTCTTGACTAGGAATCGAACAGAGTGTTTGTCACTCGCCATTCCAAATTCGATGAGTAGTGCTTTCCCTTTTCGGATTCTTCTCGATCCTCTCCGCTTCCTATGTTTGATGTTTCTGTCTTTCTGGAACTAGGCTGCTCCTCCAGCCGCCCAACTTCCTCTGGTCCCGCAGCCACCTTGCTCGCTGTGTTCCACTGAACCTGAATCGACCCCTGATGCTCCGGTCCTCGACACAGGACCACTACCTCGGCCTCTACCTTCATCACATCCTATGGTCACTCGAGGCAAGGCGGGCATATTCAAGCCTAAGTATCCAGTCGCCACAACCTCCTCGACACTACTGTCAGCTCTGTCTTTCTCTTCTGAGCCACGAGGATTCAAATCGGCGGCCAAATCTCCTCTCTGGATGGCTGCTATGCAAGAGGAAATTGATGCGCTCCGTCACATCAATACTTGGGATTTGGTTCCTTGTCCCTCTGGTGTTAATCTGGTTGGATCCAAATGGGTTTTTCGGACCAAGTTTCACTCTGATGGATCTGTTGAGCGACACAAGGCGCTATATGGCTTGTGACAAGCACCTCTAGCATGGTTCCAAAGGTTTAGTAACTTCCTCTTCGACCTCGGCTTCCTTGCATGCAAGTCCGACTCCTCGCTGTTTTACCTCCACCAGGGAACCTCTGTCATTTTCCTCCCCTATATGTGGATGGCATCATTGTCACAGGTAATAACTATTCTCTCCTTGCTCGCTTCATCTCCCAGGCACACAAGGAATTTGCCTTGAAAGACTAAAGACGCTTGAACTATTTTTTGGGGCTCGAGATTTCGTATACTTCAGACGGTCTCTTCGTTGGTCAGTTGAGGTATGCTCGCGACAACCTAGACCGAGCATCCTTAACTGATGCTCGCCCTATAGCTACTCCTCTGATCGTTGGGGAATCCTTGACGAGCACGGGCGATCCCTTCTCGAATCCAACTCTCTATCGCTCGCTGGTTGGTGCTCTTCAATATCTGACGATCACACAGTCTTTTTATTTTAATTTAAAAATATTCTGTCGGTAATTAAAAAAATAAAAATAATTTTCCGTCGGTAATTAAAAAATTAAAAAAAAAATTGTCGGTAATTCCGTCGGAAAGCACTGTTTCAGACAGAATTTTCATCGCTATTTCCGTCGTTAAAACGCATCTTTGCAAATGATGAATTTAAAATGAAACGAAATGAGTATAAAATAAGCTCAAGACACTCGAATGGGCTTAAAAGATAAATGTATTGGACTTTTCAACAAAATTCGTAGGCTTTTTCACTTTCTTCCCCTTGAAACTTTTCATCATCTTTCACCCATTTATTAAATTTTATATAATTATAAAAAAAATGAAATTGGGAGACATGTCCCAAGCTAGGTCCGCCACTGGCTGTGAACGATTCATCCACTGTTGCTGAGCAGGACGATGATAAGCTCCGCCTTGTGGAGCGACAAATTGATTGTGGTCATCGCTGCGTCCGCAGCCTCCTTGATCCTGATAATTCCCATACTCACGGGCAACTTCATCTTGGTAATTTCCGCACTCTATTGAATCTTTTTTCTTCTAATAACTTTTCACCTTTTCCAAAATGGTCCAATATAAAATAAATATACATCATTTTTGTTCATTTGCTTGGCACCTCTTCCGCGTCATCAACAATCACACGAAAGGCAATTTAGAGGGTGTGATCAATTTGAAAATGGCACCCCATGAAATGTTCTTCTTTCCGGGGTTTCTCTATTTTCTTTAACAACCACAACCATAATATTTCTATTAATGCTTAATAAAAAAAAAATTACTTTGAAAAAAGCTGTATCGATCTTTTTCAACATAATAGCTCGGTAATGCCTGTTTGACATGAAGAGGAAATCGGGAAAGGGATAATAGATCCCTAATATATAGCCAATGAATTAGCACTGAAACATAGGGAGTGAATATAAACCTCACAGTAACAGAAAATTAAATTAAAGCCAAAGTACAATGAATTAGCACGATACCCATTTTAAAATGATTTAACAGGAATAGAGTCTTTTAAACATATAATTAATGCCACAAAGGATCCCCTATTTCAATTTGTGTTTCCTTGCATTCAATATAAGGCGCATGTTAATTAATAATGTTATTGCATACATGTGTAGCATATTGATTATTCAGAATACAATGAATTATATTGGGAAGTCATCGGAGTGGATAATTTGACCGTGCGAATATGTATCTAACCTTAAATATATTATATAAAATCAAGAAGCTATGTGACTCGTGCGAATAAGGTGCAATGTCATTACACACACAATGAATAATTTCTAATAATATAAAAGTTGTTATAATAAATAGATTACTATCTATTATTTAACTCAATGTATTTCCTTCACAACGTATAACGATTCACTTTAACATAAACATTATTTTTCTTGACAGGTTGCTCTTTTTCTATGAAGATGGCCGCCCTGATGGTGGTAAGGTTGTCGGTAGGAAAGTTCTTGACCGCGTTCGGGATATATATGAAAGTGAATTGGGAGGCAAGGAATTCGCTTATGATGGGGAGAAAAGTTTATTCACTGTTGGTTCTCTTCCGCGTAATAAACTCGAGTTTACAGTTGTGCTTGAGGATGTTACGTCTAAAATTCGGCAAAAATGACTAAAATTCTTGCACGTTACTCGAAACCTAATCTCTAGTTCAATAATATTTCAATAAATTGAAAAAACCTAATATTGAAAGAATACACAAAGCAAAAAGGTTATCTTGTTTTGTTTTTTTGGGTGAGAGTCGCACGTTTCTCGTACACTTTTTGTGATTTGAGCTTGGAGAGAAAAATAAATGTTGTCCAAGTTCAAGATTCCCCTGATGCATCTAGAGGGAACCCGATGGAAGTTGAGTGCACATTCTAAGGTGAAGGGTTTTTTGAAGTAAGATATCAAAGATGTTCCCCAAGGCCTACCAGTCCATTGGTCGGATCCTGATGTCAGCTGTGGACTATGATAAGATCCCCCTTGTGGAGAAACAAATTGATTGTGGCCATCGCCGCGTCCACGAGCACCTTGATCCTGATAATTCCCACACTCACGGGCAACTTAATCTTTGTAATTTCCATGTCCGCAGCCGCAACCATATCCGCGCTTGCTGCCACCAACCATATTGGTAGTTTCTTTCTATATCCATACTCTATTGAATCTTTTTTCATCTCATGACTTTTCTATATCCATACTCTATTGAATCTTTTTTCATCTCATGACTTTTCAACCTTTTCCAAAATGGTCCAATAGAAAATAAATGTACGAATCTAGTCCCAATTAATTTTTATATGTACTAGTTTCTTCCCAAACTAGTCGGAATCCTTGGAGCGACGTCATTTTCGGTCACGTGCTCGACACTTGGCAGTCGATTCCAAGGTTTACGACCAGTTTTTGACAAAATTGGTTTATATAAAATATAATTGCGCAATATCCAAAAAAAGTGGTTGAAATCAATTCCTTAATTCATATTAATTCCCTTACCTATGTTACAAAAAACGCTTTGATTTGCGACAAAATTTTGGTAGTCTAAAAAACACGCTGAGAATCTTCAATGTCAAATGGCACTTCCACCTTTCTTCCGATGTCAAATATCAATCCTGTCATACTCTGCTACAAAAGGAAACGCGGTGAGAGATCCTAAATTCAGATCAAAGAATCGTTACAATCAATAGGCAATGATGTCATTAAAAATCAATTTTATGTCAATAATTACATATTTTTAACTAGAGAAGTTATATATATATATATATATATATATATTACGAAATGTTTATAATTTCATTAAATGTAATTTTTTTTGTAGTGATATAATCCAAATTACTAAAGGAACAAATGATTTTTGTCATGTCACTTTTTTTTATCTTTTCATTTTCAAAATTTCATAGAGTGAATTTATTTTTTGAATGAATAGTGTAAAAAATTAGATTCTGATTGGATGTAAAAAAAAAGTAATGATTATAGTTAATTTGATATGTGTTGAAAATGATAGTGAAATTTGATGCGATTTATTTTGTATTGAATATTTTGTATGATGAAATTGAATATGTGTTCTTATAATAATATTTTATTTTTAATATGTTTAATTTACAATATATTTAATACCAGATCCTCCACAAAATTTGATCAACGAGTCGTCTGACCAGAAAAATCATTAATTAACAAGGCAAACGATCGATCTATTTTTTCGATCCATTGATTTGATACTTGCCCACTAAATACCTTAAAACGGAAAGAGCAGCACGAACTTGTCATCACGCCGGTTCGACTTTAGTTTGGATTTTTTTTTTTTTTGGGGGTGTATGATTTTATTTTTTAAAGGTATTTACAATGTTAGAAGGAATGTTGATTTAATTTTTGTTATAATAGGTTCATAGAATATGTTATTACTACAAAGAAATAAAATTTAAAATATGGATGAAATTTAACATCCCTTTTAACTTTATACATTCGGCCAGTTTACACTTCTCCAAATAATTATTCGTGCTCAAATATAAGTTAGTGGTAATCTTTATCAAGTTCATTAAACACGGGCAATTCACTTCTTGCATATTATATCTCAGTAAAAAGATCGAGTATGGTTTCCTTTCTTATGGTAAATTTGTACATGTGTTGACTTTGTTCAGACATTTTTGTACAACTTTACTAAAGTCATTTTCAAGTATCCACACCTTTTAAAATTGGAAGGTAAAGACATATTGTTTCGGGGATTCCATGGATTGTGGTACCAATACAAGTTTCATCGGTCTGTGACCAAATGCGTAAAACACTTAGATTATGAACATCATATATATTTAGGCATTGCATCAATCCATTCCACATTTTCAAAATATATGTCATTGCAAGTATTCTCGAATTAGAGCCCTTCCAAATCCTCTATTCATCCATGTGAAGAAATGATTTTTTTTTTCCTCCAACCTTTTAGTTCAAGTTCATCTATCACCCTTCTGAATGCTTGAATTTGAGCATATGGTCCTCTGTTTTTCTCCCCCTCATTTCTTTTCCTCAACTGATAAAATTTCATCGAAGCCCCAAGTCAAGATTTAACAGTCCCCCCATTACTCATTTTAATTTTTCACAGTCACATTTTTAAGAGCTGTAATTGAATGTCCATATAAATCAGCGAATCTCCAAATTATAGATTTATAGAAAATTAAGAATTGAATGATCCCAATATTAAAAAAATAAAATAAAAATGATGACCAACATTTTCATTAGTAAATAACAAAAGATTATAACCAATTAAAGCCAGCAGAGTCAACTACCACACAAATATTAAAATGAAACAACGAATTCCATCTACTACCTAAGCTAACAAGAGTTTTGGATTCAACAATGGACAAAATGGAGGGGGTATTGCTCTGCGATTAATCGCTTCAAAGACTGAAATGCACGACCCCCCAATACCTTGCTCATTCTAAACAATGCATATCATGAGTTGTGGCAGGACTGAGAGATCTCAGCCACCGCGCCTTAATGGATGCATTGCGCTTTTTCTCGTCATATCAAATTTAGTTTGAAAGAAACCACAAAAAATATAACTTAAGTAAAAAAGAGAAAACAATTCGGAAGTAGCTGATGTAAATAAATTTATTCATGAGTTGCTCACTCAATTTTATTATAGAAATTAATTACACATGAAATATGCAAGTAGTACATCAACCTCCAATAGAAATTGCAGCCTTACGTAATAAATCAGATAGCAATGAAGGAGCAGAGAAGAAAGGGCTATGGTCAGTATTATTTACAACATAAACATCAGTCGGTGGCCAATTATTTATCATCGTCTCTTGTTGTTGGGGCTTGACAACGTTATCACTTGTCGTCCTAATGTATATTCTGGGCACCTTGTCTGCATCCTCATTGTACACAAATTTAGCGTCTAGTATTGCCTGAATTGGCCCTGGCCTCAGTAGAATCGATGCCAAAGTCGAATCCTGATTACATTATACATATATTTGTCAATGTTACATAAGTAAGAAATAGATAGTCAGGGCGGGTTAGCGCCGCCTAGAATATTTTTTAATTTTATTTTTAATATTTTATCGGTAAAATTCTCAAGCAATAAATATGAAACATTAATTTAATAAAAGTAGAAAATGGCAAATAGATCCCTCGAGAAATTAAAGCTTGCAAAAATAATGCCGAAAAATATAAATACAATTTTCACCCTTATAGATACCAAAAAAAGTTATACATAAATATTGCAAATCCGCGTGTTTTTCTCCGAGCGTCGATTCCATTTAAAAAAATGTGCTCGATCGCTAGAATTGAATTTCAATGCCGGAAAGTCACAAAAAAAAATACTTATAAACAGGAAGTTTTACATATGAAGCGTGCTCATGGGCCATGACCCTCCTGCTTTGCGATTTTAAAAGAGAAAGGACTTTAATTGATTTTTTCATTTGTCATAAACATTCTTTATTATATTTTTTTTACTTAAAATATCAATCAAAAGTTATTCTTTCTAATTATACCTCTAAATATCTTATGTTATTATTTTAATTTACTCAAACAAGTTTTTTTTTTTTTTAATTTAAAGTAAAAATTACCGAAATACCATCACTTCACCTTTTTAAACAATTCTTATATTAAAATTTAAAATGCGTACGTGATCAAAGATAAGGGAAAATTCAATTCAATGTCAGAGGGAGTAACATATATTGTAACAATTTATATATGCAAAATATATAATACAATTTATAATGGATATTCATGTGACAGCAGAGAAGTGTGAAGAGACTTGCCTCTTGAGGAGACAAATTATATAAGATTTTTCTCTGTAATTCCTTTTTCACTACTACAGTGGTAGGAGGTTTATCTTTTCCAAGTCCAAACCCTAAATCATATACTTCTTCCACTGTTCCATATTCGGATAAGTCTGGCGATCCCTGTTAAATAGCATAAACAATTTATTATGAAGGAACGTTAAATGGTTTTTATCAATTCAGTACATGAAATATAATAAACCTATCAATTTAGAGGTTTAAACATTTTTCATGTCTATCTAGGATCGAAATAGAAAACTTTAAATATGAGACCTAAAAAATAGAAACAATCAAGGATTCACACATTTTAAGACCAAGTTTGACATCTAACAATTATTTGATACTCAAAAAAAAAAAAAAAATGTAAATCACAATTCTAATATATATATATTTTACACGAGTGGAAAAAATAATTAAAAAAAAGTAATGAAAACTATCAATTGTGTAATTTATTAAATAAATGTGTATACATAAGTGTTGT
>CAVLYN010000395.1:60000-62500 GCA_963675135.1 Galeopsis tetrahit | reverse complement strand
GATTTGAGGCCTCGGGTGCGGAGTTGTTGCAGCGGTGCACCACAATTGTGCCATCGGCCTAGGCTGTCTTGGGCAGCCTTGGGCACCGTTTTTTCAAAGTTGTCGGAATTCCCTCAATTCTCGCATACCCCCCTAAATCGACAAAAAAATCACTTGTGTCGAGGCGGAATTTCGATTTGAGGCCTCGGGTGCGGAGTTGTTGCAGCGGTGCACCACAATTGTGCCTTCGGCCTAGGCTGTCTTGGGCAGCCTTGGGCACCATTTTTTCAAAGTTGTCGGAATTCTCTCAATTCTTGCATACCCCCTAAATCGACAAAAAAATCACTTGTGTCGAGGCGGAATTTCGATTTGAGGCCTCGGGTGCGGAGTTGTTGCAGCGGTGCACCACAATTGTGCCATCGGCCTAGGCTGTCTTGGGCAGCCTTGGGCACCGTTTTTTCAAAGTTGTCGGAATTCCCTCAATTCTCGCATACCCCCCTAAATCGACAAAAAAATCACTTGTGTCGAGGCGGAATTTCGATTTGAGGCCTCGGGTGCGGAGTTGTTGCAGCGGTGCACCACAATTGTGCCTTCGGCCTAGGCTGTCTTGGGCAGCCTTGGGCACCGTTTTTTCAAAGTTGTCGGAATTCCCTCAATTCTCGCATACCCCCCTAAATCGACAAAAAAAATCACTTGTGTCGAGGCGGAATTTCGATTTGAGGCCTCGGGTGCGGAGTTGTTGCAGCGGTGCACCACAATTGTGCCTTCGGCCTAGGCTGTCTTGGGCAGCCTTGGGCACCGTTTTTTCAAAGTTGTCGGAATTCCCTCAATTCTCGCATACCCCCCTAAATCGACAAAAAAATCACTTGTGTCGAGGCGGAATTTCGATTTGAGGCCTCGGGTGCGGAGTTGTTGCAGCGGTGCACCACAATTGTGCCTTCGGCCTAGGCTGTCTTGGGCAGCCTTGGGCAACCGTTTTTTTCAAAGTTGTCGGAATTCCCTCAATTCTCGCATACCCCCCTAAATCGACAAAAAAAATCACTTGTGTCGAGGCGGAATTTCGATTTGAGGCCTCGGGTGCGGAGTTGTTGCAGCGGTGCACCACAATTGTGCCTTCGGCCTAGGCTGTCTTGGGCAGCCTTGGGCACCGTTTTTTCAAAGTTGTCGGAATTCCCTCAATTCTCGCATACCCCCCCTAAATCGACAAAAAAAATCACTTGTGTCGAGGCGGAATTTCGATTTGAGGCCTCGGGTGCGGAGTTGTTGCAGCGGTGCACCACAATTGTGCCTTCGGCCTAGGCTGTCTTGGGCAGCCTTGGGCACCGTTTTTTCAAAGTTGTCGGAATTCCCTCAATTCTCGCATACCCCCCTAAATCGACAAAAAAATCACTTGTGTCGAGGCGGAATTTCGATTTGAGGCCTCGGGTGCGGAGTTGTTGCAGCGGTGCACCACAATTGTGCCTTCGGCCTAGGCTGTCTTGGGCAGCCTTGGGCACCGTTTTTTCAAAGTTGTCGGAATTCCCTCAATTCTCGCATACCCCCCTAAATCGACAAAAAATCACTTGTGTCGAGGCGGAATTTCGATTTGAGGCCTCGGGTGCGGAGTTGTTGCAGCGGTGCACCACAATTGTGCCTTCGGCCTAGGCTGTCTTGGGCAGCCTTGGGCACCGTTTTTTCAAAGTTGTCGGAATTCCCTCAATTCTGCATACCCCCCTAAATCGACAAAAAAATCACTTGTGTCGAGGCGGAATTTCGATTTGAGGCCTCGGGTGCGGAGTTGTTGCAGCGGTGCACCACAATTGTGCCTTCGGCCTAGGCTGTCTTGGGCAGCCTTGGGCACCGTTTTTTCAAAGTTGTCGGAATTCCCTCAATTCTTGCATACCCCCCTAAATCGACAAAAAAATCACTTGTGTCGAGGCGGAATTTCGATTTGAGGCCTCGGGTGCGGAGTTGTTGCAGCGGTGCACCACAATTGTGCCTTCGGCCTAGGCTGTCTTGGGCAGCCTTGGGCACCGTTTTTTCAAAGTTGTCGGAATTCCCTCAATTCTGCATACCCCCCTAAATCGACAAAAAAATCACTTGTGTCGAGGCGGAATTTCGATTTGAGGCCTCGGGTGCGGAGTTGTTGCAGCGGTGCACCACAATTGTGCCATCGGCCTAGGCTGTCTTGGGCAGCCTTGGGCACCGTTTTTTCAAAGTTGTCGGAATTCCCTCAATTCTCGCATACCCCCCTAAATCGACAAAAAAATCACTTGTGTCGAGGCGGAATTTCGATTTGAGGCCTCGGGTGCGGAGTTGTTGCAGCGGTGCACCACAATTGTGCCTTCGGCCTAGGCTGTCTTGGGCAGCCTTGGGCACCGTTTTTTCAAAGTTGTCGGAATTCTCTCAATTCTTGCATACCCCCCTAAATCGACAAAAAAATCACTTGTGTCGAGGCGGAATTTCGATTTGAGGCCTCGGGTGCGGAGTTGTTGCAGCGGTGCACCACACGGGGGGCCACCGGCCCCCTAGGCTGCTGTCT
>CAVLYN010000395.1:50000-52500 GCA_963675135.1 Galeopsis tetrahit | reverse complement strand
GGCCCCCCGTACCCATCGAAGGCTTAGCTACCGCATCCGAACGCTGGCTTGTTCTCTCCCGAGTTGCCCGACGCGGGGCGCCGAAAACCGAATCCCACGAGTTGTTTTTGCTACCGCCGCGCCCGTGCGTCGGGAAATTCGGGAGTGAATTGGGCTCGCTGTCCTTCCGCTTAGCACCGCGATCGACAAGAGGGAGGCCGTTTAAATTGGCCCCCCGTACCCATCGAAGGCTTAGCTACCGCATCCGAACGCTGGCGTGTTCTCTCCCGAGTTGCCCGACGCGGGGCGCCGAAACCGAATCCCACGGGGTGTTGCAACCGTCGCGCCCGTGCGTCGGGAAATTCGGGAGTGAATTGGGCTCGCTGTCCTTCCGCTTAGCACCGCGATCGACAAGAGGGAGGCCGTTTAAATTGGCCCCCCGTACCCATCGAAGGCTTAGCACCGCATCCGAACGCTGGCTTGTTCTCTCCCGAGTTGCCCGACGCGGGGCGCCGAATGGCCGAGGCCAGACCGATTGCGCCACGATATGCCCCGCCACCCTCGGCCCTATTCGGGAGATAAGGTAAGGGCACGTTGCTCTTCCTGCTTGAGCACCGCAATCGACAAGCGGAGGCCGTATATATTGGCGTCCATCCCATCGAATGCGTGAGCTCAACGTCCGAACGTGTGCCTATTTTCTCGAGAAAGGGCCTTTGCACAGCCATCGAGTGGCCAAGCATCGAATTTTTTTTTTTTTAAAAAAAAAAAAAAAAAAAAAAAAATCTCGCCGGAGTGGGACCGCCCCCGCCGCGCCGGAGCGGGGGGTGGCCGACGGGTGGCCGACTACGACCGCACGGCCCCGTGGCCTACCGTGCGGAAGAGGTTCATCGAGTGCGAGCTCACTTGGGCGCGCATGTGCGGGCGCTTGGGGGGCCGCAGGCCCCTTGCGCGCGCATCCTCCGCCCATGCTGCCTAGTGAGCACCCCCTCCCCTATATATGCTTAAAAAAAAAAATCCCAGGTGACAGCACTAGATATTAAAATGGCCGAGGAGGTAGTACTATTAGATTACCTATTTATACACCCCAAATTTCAGTGAGCCTATGCACCCCCCCTAAAATCAGCCCAGGAATCCATTTCCATCGTTAATTTAGCATCCGAGGTCCCGGGACGGGAGTTTTGACGGGGGCAGCGTTCGTGGGGCCCGTTTTTCGAAGTTGTCGGAATTCATCGAAAGCTTGCATACCCCCCTAAATCGACAAAATAATCACTTGTGTCGAGGCGGAATTTCGATTTGAGGCCACGGGTGCGGAGTTTTCGACGTCGTGCACCACACGGGGGGCCGCCGGCCCCCCCTAGGCTGCTGTCTTGGGCAGCCTCGTGCACCATTTTTTCAAAGTTGTCGGAATTCTCTCAATTCTTGCATACCCCCCTAAATCGACTAAAAAATCACTTGTGTCGAGGCGGAATTTCGATTTGAGGCCTCGGGTGCGGAGTTGTTGCAGCGGTGCACCACAATTGTGCCATCGGCCTAGGCTGTCTTGGGCAGCCTTGGGCACCGTTTTTTCAAAGTTGTCGGAATTCCCTCAATTCTCGCATACCCCCCTAAATCGACAAAAAAATCACTTGTGTCGAGGCGGAATTTCGATTTGAGGCCTCGGGTGCGGAGTTGTTGCAGCGGTGCACCACAATTGTGCCTTCGGCCTAGGCTGTCTTGGGCAGCCTTGGGCACCATTTTTTCAAAGTTGTCGGAATTCTCTCAATTCTCGCATACCCCCCTAAATCGACAAAAAAATCACTTGTGTCGAGCGGAATTTCGATTTGAGGCCTCGGGTGCGGAGTTGTTGCAGCGGTGCACCACAATTGTGCCATCGGCCTAGGCTGGTCTTGGGCAGCCTTGGGCACCGTTTTTTCCAAAGTTGTCGGAATTCCCTCAATTCTTGCATACCCCCCTAAATCGACAAAAAAAATCACTTGTGTCGAGGCGGAATTTCGATTTGAGGCCTCGGGTGCGGAGTTGTTGCAGCGGTGCACCACAATTGTGCCTTCGGCCTAGGCTGTCTTGGGCAGCCTTGGGCACCGTTTTTTCAAAGTTGTCGGAATTCCCTCAATTCTCGCATACCCCCCTAAATCGACAAAAAAATCACTTGTGTCGAGGCGGAATTTCGATTTGAGGCCTCGGGTGCGGAGTTGTTGCAGCGGTGCACCACAATTGTGCCTTCGGCCTAGGCTGTCTTGGGCAGCCTTGGGCACCGTTTTTTTCAAAGTTGTCGGAATTCCCTCAATTCTCGCATACCCCCCTAAATCGACAAAAAAATCACTTGTGTCGAGGCGGAATTTCGATTTGAGGCCTCGGGTGCGGAGTTGTTGCAGCGGTGCACCACAATTGTGCCTTCGGCCTAGGCTGTCTTGGGCAGCCTTGGGCACCGTTTTTTCAAAGTTGTCGGAATTCCCTCAATTCTCGCATACCCCCCTAAATCGACAAAAAAATCACTTGTGTCGAGGCGGAATTTCGATTTGAG
>CAVLYN010000395.1:37500-40000 GCA_963675135.1 Galeopsis tetrahit | reverse complement strand
GAAGGCTTAGCTACCGCATCCGAACGCTGGCGTGTTCTCTCCCGAGTTGCCCGACGCGGGGCGCCGAAACCGAATCCCACGGGGTGTTGCAACCGTCGCGCCCGTGCGTCGGGAAATTCGGGAGTGAATTGGGCTCGCTGTCCTTCCGCTTAGCACCGCGATCGACAAGAGGGAGGCCGTTTAAATTGGCCCCCCGTACCCATCGAAGGCTTAGCACCGCATCCGAACGCTGGCTTGTTCTCTCCCGAGTTGCCCGACGCGGGGCGCCGAATGGCCGAGGCCAGACCGATTGCGCCACGATATGCCCCGCCACCCTCGGCCCTATTCGGGAGATAAGGTAAGGGCACGTTGCTCTTCCTGCTTGAGCACCGCAATCGACAAGCGGAGGCCGTATATATTGGCGTCCATCCCCATCGAATGCGTGAGCTCAACGTCCGAACGTGTGCCTATTTTCTCGAGAAAGGGCCTTTGCACAGCCATCGAGTGGCCAAGCATCGAATTTTTTTTTTTTTAAAAAAAAAAAAAAAAAAAAAAAAAAAAATCTCGCCGGAGTGGGACCGCCCCCGCCGCGCCGGAGCGGGGGGTGGCCGACGGGTGGCCGACTACGACCGCACGGCCCCGTGGCCTACCGTGCGGAAGAGGTTCATCGAGTGCGAGCTCACTTGGGCGCGCATGTGCGGGCGCTTGGGGGGCCGCAGGCCCCTTGCGCGCGCATCCTCCGCCCATGCTGCCTAGTGAGCACCCCCTCCCCTATATATGCTTAAAAAAAAAAATCCCAGGTGACAGCACTAGATATTAAAATGGCCGAGGAGGTAGTACTATTAGATTACCTATTTATACACCCCAAATTTCAGTGAGCCTATGCACCCCCCCCTAAAATCAGCCCAGGAATCCATTTCCATCGTTAAATTTAGCATCCGAGGTCCCGGGACGGGAGTTTTGACGGGGGCAGCGTTCGTGGGGCCCGTTTTTCGAAGTTGTCGGAATTCATCGAAAGCTTGCATACCCCCCTAAATCGACAAAATAATCACTTGTGTCGAGGCGGAATTTCGATTTGAGGCCACGGGTGCGGAGTTTTCGACGTCGTGCACCACACGGGGGGCCGCCGGCCCCCCCTAGGCTGCTGTCTTGGGCAGCCTCGTGCACCATTTTTTCAAAGTTGTCGGAATTCTCTCAATTCTTGCATACCCCCCTAAATCGACAAAAAAATCACTTGTGTCGAGGCGGAATTTCGATTTGAGGCCTCGGGTGCGGAGTTGTTGCAGCGGTGCACCACAATTGTGCCATCGGCCTAGGCTGTCTTGGGCAGCCTTGGGCACCGTTTTTTCAAAGTTGTCGGAATTCCCTCAATTCTCGCATACCCCCCTAAATCGACAAAAAAATCACTTGTGTCGAGGCGGAATTTCGATTTGAGGCCTCGGGTGCGGAGTTGTTGCAGCGGTGCACCACAATTGTGCCTTCGGCCTAGGCTGTCTTGGGCAGCCTTGGGCACCATTTTTTCAAAGTTGTCGGAATTCTCTCAATTCTCGCATACCCCCCTAAATCGACAAAAAAATCACTTGTGTCGAGGCGGAATTTCGATTTGAGGCCTCGGGTGCGGAGTTGTTGCAGCGGTGCACCACAATTGTGCCATCGGCCTAGGCTGTCTTGGGCAGCCTTGGGCACCGTTTTTTCAAAGTTGTCGGAATTCCCTCAATTCTTGCATACCCCCCTAAATCGACAAAAAAATCACTTGTGTCGAGGCGGAATTTCGATTTGAGGCCTCGGGTGCGGAGTTGTTGCAGCGGTGCACCACAATTGTGCCTTCGGCCTAGGCTGTCTTGGGCAGCCTTGGGCACCGTTTTTTCAAAGTTGTCGGAATTCCCTCAATTCTCGCATACCCCCCTAAATCGACAAAAAAATCACTTGTGTCGAGGCGGAATTTCGATTTGAGGCCTCGGGTGCGGAGTTGTTGCAGCGGTGCACCACAATTGTGCCTTCGGCCTAGGCTGTCTTGGGCAGCCTTGGGCACCGTTTTTTCAAAGTTGTCGGAATTCCCTCAATTCTCGCATACCCCCCTAAATCGACAAAAAAATCACTTGTGTCGAGGCGGAATTTCGATTTGAGGCCTCGGGTGCGGAGTTGTTGCAGCGGTGCACCACAATTGTGCCTTCGGCCTAGGCTGTCTTGGGCAGCCTTGGGCACCGTTTTTTCAAAGTTGTCGGAATTCCCTCAATTCTCGCATACCCCCCTAAATCGACAAAAAAATCACTTGTGTCGAGGCGGAATTTCGATTTGAGGCCTCGGGTGCGGAGTTGTTGCAGCGGTGCACCACAATTGTGCCTTCTTCGGCCTAGGCTGTCTTGGGCAGACTTGGGCACCGTTTTTTCAAAGTTGTCGGAATTCCCTCAATTCTCGCATACCCCCCTAAATCGACAAAAAAATCACTTGTGTCGAGGCGGAATTTCGATTTGAGGCCTCGGGTGCGGAGTTGTTGCAGCGGTGCACCACAATTGTGCCT
>CAVLYN010000395.1:25000-27500 GCA_963675135.1 Galeopsis tetrahit | reverse complement strand
CGTACCCATCGAAGGCTTAGCACCGCATCCGAACGCTGGCTTGTTCTCTCCCGAGTTGCCCGACGCGGGGCGCCGAATGGCCGAGGCCAGACCGATTGCGCCACGATATGCCCCGCCACCCTCGGCCCTATTCGGGAGATAAGGTAAGGGCACGTTGCTCTTCCTGCTTGAGCACCGCAATCGACAAGCGGAGGCCGTATATATTGGCGTCCATCCCCATCGAATGCGTGAGCTCAACGTCCGAACGTGTGCCTATTTTCTCGAGAAAGGGCCTTTGCACAGCCATCGAGTGGCCAAGCATCGAATTTTTTTTTTTTTAAAAAAAAAAAAAAAAAAAAAAAAAAAAATCTCGCCGGAGTGGGACCGCCCCCGCCGCGCCGGAGCGGGGGGTGGCCGACGGGTGGCCGACTACGACCGCACGGCCCCGTGGCCTACCGTGCGGAAGAGGTTCATCGAGTGCGAGCTCACTTGGGCGCGCATGTGCGGGCGCTTGGGGGGCCGCAGGCCCCTTGCGCGCGCATCCTCCGCCCATGCTGCCTAGTGAGCACCCCCTCCCCTATATATGCTTAAAAAAAAAAATCCCAGGTGACAGCACTAGATATTAAAATGGCCGAGGAGGTAGTACTATTAGATTACCTATTTATACACCCCAAATTTCAGTGAGCCTATGCACCCCCCCCTAAAATCAGCCCAGGAATCCATTTCCATCGTTAAATTTAGCATCCGAGGTCCCGGGACGGGAGTTTTGACGGGGGCAGCGTTCGTGGGGCCCGTTTTTCGAAGTTGTCGGAATTCATCGAAAGCTTGCATACCCCCCTAAATCGACAAAATAATCACTTGTGTCGAGGCGGAATTTCGATTTGAGGCCACGGGTGCGGAGTTTTCGACGTCGTGCACCACACGGGGGGCCGCCGGCCCCCCCTAGGCTGCTGTCTTGGGCAGCCTCGTGCACCATTTTTTCAAAGTTGTCGGAATTCTCTCAATTCTTGCATACCCCCCTAAATCGACAAAAAAATCACTTGTGTCGAGGCGGAATTTCGATTTGAGGCCTCGGGTGCGGAGTTGTTGCAGCGGTGCACCACAATTGTGCCATCGGCCTAGGCTGTCTTGGGCAGCCTTGGGCACCGTTTTTTCAAAGTTGTCGGAATTCCCTCAATTCTCGCATACCCCCCTAAATCGACAAAAAAATCACTTGTGTCGAGGCGGAATTTCGATTTGAGGCCTCGGGTGCGGAGTTGTTGCAGCGGTGCACCACAA
Organism: Galeopsis tetrahit; assembly: GCA_963675135.1. Lineage (NCBI taxonomy): Eukaryota > Viridiplantae > Streptophyta > Magnoliopsida > Lamiales > Lamiaceae > Galeopsis > Galeopsis tetrahit. The sequence continues at coordinate 26,243 of CAVLYN010000395.1, read as the reverse complement.
TTGTGCCTTCGGCCTAGGCTGTCTTGGGCAGCCTTGGGCACCATTTTTTCAAAGTTGTCGGAATTCTCTCAATTCTCGCATACCCCCCTAAATCGACAAAAAAATCACTTGTGTCGAGGCGGAATTTCGATTTGAGGCCTCGGGTGCGGAGTTGTTGCAGCGGTGCACCACAATTGTGCCATCGGCCTAGGCTGTCTTGGGCAGCCTTGGGCACCGTTTTTTCAAAGTTGTCGGAATTCCCTCAATTCTTGCATACCCCCCTAAATCGACAAAAAAATCACTTGTGTCGAGGCGGAATTTCGATTTGAGGCCTCGGGTGCGGAGTTGTTGCAGCGGTGCACCACAATTGTGCCTTCGGCCTAGGCTGTCTTGGGCAGCCTTGGGCACCGTTTTTTCAAAGTTGTCGGAATTCCCTCAATTCTCGCATACCCCCCTAAATCGACAAAAAAATCACTTGTGTCGAGGCGGAATTTCGATTTGAGGCCTCGGGTGCGGAGTTGTTGCAGCGGTGCACCACAATTGTGCCTTCGGCCTAGGCTGTCTTGGGCAGCCTTGGGCACCGTTTTTTCAAAGTTGTCGGAATTCCCTCAATTCTCGCATACCCCCCTAAATCGACAAAAAAATCACTTGTGTCGAGGCGGAATTTCGATTTGAGGCCTCGGGTGCGGAGTTGTTGCAGCGGTGCACCACAATTGTGCCTTCGGCCTAGGCTGTCTTGGGCAGCCTTGGGCACCGTTTTTTCAAAGTTGTCGGAATTCCCTCAATTCTCGCATACCCCCCTAAATCGACAAAAAAATCACTTGTGTCGAGGCGGAATTTCGATTTGAGGCCTCGGGTGCGGAGTTGTTGCAGCGGTGCACCACAATTGTGCCTTCGGCCTAGGCTGTCTTGGGCAGCCTTGGGCACCGTTTTTTCAAAGTTGTCGGAATTCCCTCAATTCTCGCATACCCCCCTAAATCGACAAAAAAATCACTTGTGTCGAGGCGGAATTTCGATTTGAGGCCTCGGGTGCGGAGTTGTTGCAGCGGTGCACCACAATTGTGCCTTCGGCCTAGGCTGTCTTGGGCAGCCTTGGGCACCGTTTTTTCAAAGTTGTCGGAATTCCCTCAATTCTCGCATACCCCCCTAAATCGACAAAAAAATCACTTGTGTCGAGGCGGAATTTCGATTTGAGGCCTCGGGTGCGGAGTTGTTGCAGCGGTGCACCACAATTGTGCCTTCGGCCTAGGCTGTCTTGGGCAGC
>CAVLYN010000395.1:12500-15000 GCA_963675135.1 Galeopsis tetrahit | reverse complement strand
CTCGAGAAAGGGCCTTTGCACAGCCATCGAGTGGCCAAGCATCGAATTTTTTTTTTTTTAAAAAAAAAAAAAAAAAAAAAAAAAAAAATCTCGCCGGAGTGGGACCGCCCCCGCCGCGCCGGAGCGGGGGGTGGCCGACGGGTGGCCGACTACGACCGCACGGCCCCGTGGCCTACCGTGCGGAAGAGGTTCATCGAGTGCGAGCTCACTTGGGCGCGCATGTGCGGGCGCTTGGGGGGCCGCAGGCCCCTTGCGCGCGCATCCTCCGCCCATGCTGCCTAGTGAGCACCCCCTCCCCTATATATGCTTAAAAAAAAAAATCCCAGGTGACAGCACTAGATATTAAAATGGCCGAGGAGGTAGTACTATTAGATTACCTATTTATACACCCCAAATTTCAGTGAGCCTATGCACCCCCCCCTAAAATCAGCCCAGGAATCCATTTCCATCGTTAAATTTAGCATCCGAGGTCCCGGGACGGGAGTTTTGACGGGGGCAGCGTTCGTGGGGCCCGTTTTTCGAAGTTGTCGGAATTCATCGAAAGCTTGCATACCCCCCTAAATCGACAAAATAATCACTTGTGTCGAGGCGGAATTTCGATTTGAGGCCACGGGTGCGGAGTTTTCGACGTCGTGCACCACACGGGGGGCCGCTGGCCCCCCCTAGGCTGCTGTCTTGGGCAGCCTCGTGCACCATTTTTTCAAAGTTGTCGGAATTCTCTCAATTCTTGCATACCCCCCTAAATCGACAAAAAAATCACTTGTGTCGAGGCGGAATTTCGATTTGAGGCCTCGGGTGCGGAGTTGTTGCAGCGGTGCACCACAATTGTGCCATCGGCCTAGGCTGTCTTGGGCAGCCTTGGGCACCGTTTTTTCAAAGTTGTCGGAATTCCCTCAATTCTCGCATACCCCCCTAAATCGACAAAAAAATCACTTGTGTCGAGGCGGAATTTCGATTTGAGGCCTCGGGTGCGGAGTTGTTGCAGCGGTGCACCACAATTGTGCCTTCGGCCTAGGCTGTCTTGGGCAGCCTTGGGCACCATTTTTTCAAAGTTGTCGGAATTCTCTCAATTCTCGCATACCCCCCTAAATCGACAAAAAAATCACTTGTGTCGAGGCGGAATTTCGATTTGAGGCCTCGGGTGCGGAGTTGTTGCAGCGGTGCACCACAATTGTGCCATCGGCCTAGGCTGTCTTGGGCAGCCTTGGGCACCGTTTTTTCAAAGTTGTCGGAATTCCCTCAATTCTTGCATACCCCCCTAAATCGACAAAAAAATCACTTGTGTCGAGGCGGAATTTCGATTTGAGGCCTCGGGTGCGGAGTTGTTGCAGCGGTGCACCACAATTGTGCCTTCGGCCTAGGCTGTCTTGGGCAGCCTTGGGCACCGTTTTTTCAAAGTTGTCGGAATTCCCTCAATTCTCGCATACCCCCCTAAATCGACAAAAAAATCACTTGTGTCGAGGCGGAATTTCGATTTGAGGCCTCGGGTGCGGAGTTGTTGCAGCGGTGCACCACAATTGTGCCTTCGGCCTAGGCTGTCTTGGGCAGCCTTGGGCACCGTTTTTTCAAAGTTGTCGGAATTCCCTCAATTCTCGCATACCCCCCTAAATCGACAAAAAAATCACTTGTGTCGAGGCGGAATTTCGATTTGAGGCCTCGGGTGCGGAGTTGTTGCAGCGGTGCACCACAATTGTGCCTTCGGCCTAGGCTGTCTTGGGCAGCCTTGGGCACCGTTTTTTCAAAGTTGTCGGAATTCCCTCAATTCTCGCATACCCCCCTAAATCGACAAAAAAATCACTTGTGTCGAGGCGGAATTTCGATTTGAGGCCTCGGGTGCGGAGTTGTTGCAGCGGTGCACCACAATTGTGCCTTCGGCCTAGGCTGTCTTGGGCAGCCTTGGGCACCGTTTTTTCAAAGTTGTCGGAATTCCCTCAATTCTCGCATACCCCCCTAAATCGACAAAAAAATCACTTGTGTCGAGGCGGAATTTCGATTTGAGGCCTCGGGTGCGGAGTTGTTGCAGCGGTGCACCACAATTGTGCCTTCGGCCTAGGCTGTCTTGGGCAGCCTTGGGCACCGTTTTTTCAAAGTTGTCGGAATTCCCTCAATTCTCGCATACCCCCCTAAATCGACAAAAAAATCACTTGTGTCGAGGCGGAATTTCGATTTGAGGCCTCGGGTGCGGAGTTGTTGCAGCGGTGCACCACAATTGTGCCTTCGGCCTAGGCTGTCTTGGGCAGCCTTGGGCACCATTTTTTCAAAGTTGTCGGAATTCTCTCAATTCTCGCATACCCCCCTAAATCGACAAAAAAATCACTTGTGTCGAGGCGGAATTTCGATTTGAGGCCTCGGGTGCGGAGTTGTTGCAGCGGTGCACCACAATTGTGCCATCGGCCTAGGCTGTCTTGGGCAGCCTTGGGCACCGTTTTTTCAAAGTTGTCGGAATTCCCTCAATTCTCGCATACCCCCCTAAATCGACAAAAAAATCACTTGTGTCGAG
>CAVLYN010000395.1:0-2500 GCA_963675135.1 Galeopsis tetrahit | reverse complement strand
AAGTTGTCGGAATTCCCTCAATTCTTGCATACCCCCCTAAATCGACAAAAAAATCACTTGTGTCGAGGCGGAATTTCGATTTGAGGCCTCGGGTGCGGAGTTGTTGCAGCGGTGCACCACAATTGTGCCTTCGGCCTAGGCTGTCTTGGGCAGCCTTGGGCACCGTTTTTTCAAAGTTGTCGGAATTCCCTCAATTCTCGCATACCCCCCTAAATCGACAAAAAAATCACTTGTGTCGAGGCGGAATTTCGATTTGAGGCCTCGGGTGCGGAGTTGTTGCAGCGGTGCACCACAATTGTGCCTTCGGCCTAGGCTGTCTTGGGCAGCCTTGGGCACCGTTTTTTCAAAGTTGTCGGAATTCCCTCAATTCTCGCATACCCCCCTAAATCGACAAAAAAATCACTTGTGTCGAGGCGGAATTTCGATTTGAGGCCTCGGGTGCGGAGTTGTTGCAGCGGTGCACCACAATTGTGCCTTCGGCCTAGGCTGTCTTGGGCAGCCTTGGGCACCGTTTTTTCAAAGTTGTCGGAATTCCCTCAATTCTCGCATACCCCCCTAAATCGACAAAAAAATCACTTGTGTCGAGGCGGAATTTCGATTTGAGGCCTCGGGTGCGGAGTTGTTGCAGCGGTGCACCACAATTGTGCCTTCGGCCTAGGCTGTCTTGGGCAGCCTTGGGCACCGTTTTTTCAAAGTTGTCGGAATTCCCTCAATTCTCGCATACCCCCCTAAATCGACAAAAAAATCACTTGTGTCGAGGCGGAATTTCGATTTGAGGCCTCGGGTGCGGAGTTGTTGCAGCGGTGCACCACAATTGTGCCTTCGGCCTAGGCTGTCTTGGGCAGCCTTGGGCACCGTTTTTTCAAAGTTGTCGGAATTCCCTCAATTCTCGCATACCCCCCTAAATCGACAAAAAAATCACTTGTGTCGAGGCGGAATTTCGATTTGAGGCCTCGGGTGCGGAGTTGTTGCAGCGGTGCACCACAATTGTGCCTTCGGCCTAGGCTGTCTTGGGCAGCCTTGGGCACCATTTTTTCAAAGTTGTCGGAATTCTCTCAATTCTCGCATACCCCCCTAAATCGACAAAAAAATCACTTGTGTCGAGGCGGAATTTCGATTTGAGGCCTCGGGTGCGGAGTTGTTGCAGCGGTGCACCACAATTGTGCCATCGGCCTAGGCTGTCTTGGGCAGCCTTGGGCACCGTTTTTTCAAAGTTGTCGGAATTCCCTCAATTCTCGCATACCCCCCTAAATCGACAAAAAAATCACTTGTGTCGAGGCGGAATTTCGATTTGAGGCCTCGGGTGCGGAGTTGTTGCAGCGGTGCACCACAATTGTGCCTTCGGCCTAGGCTGTCTTGGGCAGCCTTGGGCACCGTTTTTTCAAAGTTGTCGGAATTCCCTCAATTCTCGCATACCCCCCTAAATCGACAAAAAAATCACTTGTGTCGAGGCGGAATTTCGATTTGAGGCCTCGGGTGCGGAGTTGTTGCAGCGGTGCACCACAATTGTGCCTTCGGCCTAGGCTGTCTTGGGCAGCCTTGGGCACCGTTTTTTCAAAGTTGTCGGAATTCCCTCAATTCTCGCATACCCCCCTAAATCGACAAAAAAATCACTTGTGTCGAGGCGGAATTTCGATTTGAGGCCTCGGGTGCGGAGTTGTTGCAGCGGTGCACCACAATTGTGCCTTCGGCCTAGGCTGTCTTGGGCAGCCTTGGGCACCGTTTTTTCAAAGTTGTCGGAATTCCCTCAATTCTCGCATACCCCCCTAAATCGACAAAAAAATCACTTGTGTCGAGGCGGAATTTCGATTTGAGGCCTCGGGTGCGGAGTTGTTGCAGCGGTGCACCACAATTGTGCCATCGGCCTAGGCTGTCTTGGGCAGCCTTGGGCACCGTTTTTTCAAAGTTGTCGGAATTCCCTCAATTCTCGCATACCCCCCTAAATCGACAAAAAAATCACTTGTGTCGAGGCGGAATTTCGATTTGAGGCCTCGGGTGCGGAGTTGTTGCAGCGGTGCACCACACTTGTGCCTTCGGCCTAGGCTGTCTTGGGCAGCCTTGGGCACCGTTTTTTCAAAGTTGTCGGAATTCTCTCAATTCTTGCATACCCCCCTAAATCGACAAAAAATCACTTGTGTCGAGGCGGAATTTCGATTTGAGGCCTCGGGTGCGGAGTTGTTGCAGCGGTGCACCACACGGGGGGCCACCGGCCCCCTAGGCTGCTGTCTTGGGCAGCCTTGTGCACCGATTTTTCAAAGTTGTCGGAATTCGTTCAAACCTTGCATACCCCCCTAAATCGACAAGAAAATCACTTGTGTCGAGGCGGAATTTCGATTTGAGGCCTCGGGTGCGGATTTTTTTTTTTAGCCCCATTTGTGGGCATTAGCACACGCTTTTGGGCATGCTTGTGCACCATTTTTTCAAAGTTGTTGGAATGTCTCGGCAGCTTGCGTACCCCCCTAAATCGACAAAAAAATCACTTGTGTCGAGGCGGATTTTC
>CAVLYN010000394.1:0-43000 GCA_963675135.1 Galeopsis tetrahit | reverse complement strand
GGTTAAATGGCACTATTATAGAAAACAACAACCCTAGAACCAATGTGAATTGGTAATGGTTAACTCTTTTGCAATTAGTGAAACTTTTCAAAAAGAGAGGATGAGTGAATCGGAGAAAGTGCACGTTCACATTATAGTGGGATAAACTATAGATTTTTTTAGCACTAACGAATGAGATTTTCCGCAAAATAAAGAAAACATAAAGTTTGCTTGGTCACCAAGCAATCCTACAAAACACTTCATTTAGGTATTTTAGAGGTTAAATGGCATTATAAACGAGTTATAGAAAACAACAAACCTAGAACCAATGTGAATTGGTAATGGTTAACTCTTTTGCAATTAGTGAAACTTTTCAAAAAGAGAGAATGTATGAATCGGAGAAAGTGCACTTCCACATTATAGTGGGATAAACTATAGAGTTTTTTAGCACTAACGAATGTGATTTTCCGCAAAATAAAGAAACATAAAGTTTGCTTGGTCACCAAGCAATCCTACAAAACACTTCATTTTGGTATTTTAGAGGTTAAATGGAACTATAAACGAGTTATAGAAAACAACAACCCTAGAACCAATGTGAATTGGTAATGGTTAACTCTTTTGAAATTAGTGAAACTTTTCAAAAACAGAGAATAAGTGAATCGATGAAAGTGCACTTCCACATTATAGTGGGTTAAACTATAGAGTTTTTGAGCACTAACGAATGCGATTTTCCGCAAAATAAAGAAAACATAAAGTTTGCTTGGTCACCAAGCAATCCTACAAAACACTTCATTTTGGTATTTTAGAGGTTAAATGACACTATTATAGAAAACAACAACCCTAGAACCAATGTGAATTGGTAATTGTTAACTCTTTTGCAATTAGTGAAACTTTTCAAAAAGAGAGGATGAGTGAATCGGAGAAAGTGCACTTCCACATTATAGTGGGATAAAACTATAGAGTTTTTGAGCACTAACGAATGTGATTTTCCGCAAAGTAAAGAAAACATAAAGTTTGCTTGGTCACCAAGCAATCCTACAAAACACTTCATTTTGGTATTTTAGAGGTTAAATGGCACTATTATAGAAAACAACAACCCTAGAACCAATGTGAATTGGTAATGGTTAACTCTTTTGCAATTAGTGAAACTTTTCAAAAAGAGAGGATGAGTGAATCGGAGAAAGTGCACGTTCACATTATAGTGGGATAAACTATAGATTTTTTTAGCACTAACGAATGTGATTTTCCGCAAAATAAAGAAAACATAAAGTTTGCTTGGTCACCAAGCAATCCTACAAAACACTTCATTTAGGTATTTTAGAGGTTAAATGGCACTATAAACGAGTTATAGAAAACAACAACCCTAGAACCAATGTGAATTGGTAATGGTGAAATCTTTTGAAATTAGTGAAACTTTTCAAAAACAGAGAATGAGTGAATCGATGAAAGTGCACTTCCACATTATAGTGGGTTAAACTATAGAGTTTTTGAGCACTAACGAATGTGATTTTCCGCAAAATAAAGAAAACATAAAGTTTGCTTGGTCACCAAGCAATCCTACAAAACACTTCATTTTGGTATTTTAGTGGTTAAATGGCACTATTATAGAAAACAACAACCCTAGAACCAATGTGAATTGGTAATTGTTAACTCTTTTGCAATTAGTGAAACTTTTCAAAATGAGAGGACGATTGAATCGGAGAAAGTGCACTTCCACATTATAGTGGGATAAAACTATAGAGTTTTTTAGCACTAACGAATTTAATTTTCCGCAAAAGAAAGAAAACATAAAGTTTGCTTGGTCACCAAGCAATCCTACAAAACACTTCATTTTGGTATTTTAAAGGTTAAATGGCACTATAAACGAGTTATAGAAAACAACAACCCTAGAACCAATGTGAATTGGTAATGGTTAACTCTTTTGCAATTAGTGAAACTTTTCAAAAAGAGAGAATGTATGAATCGGAGAAAGTGCACTTCCACATTATAGTGGGATAAACTATAGAGTTTTTTAGCACTAACGAATGTGATATTCCGCAAAATAAAGAAAACATAAAGTTTGCTTGGTCACCAAGCAATCCTACAAAACACTTCATTTTGGTATTTTAGAGGTTAAATGGCACTATAAACGAGTTATAGAAAACAACAACCCTAGAACCAATGTGAATTGGTAATGGTTAACTCTTTTGAAATTAGTGAAACTTTTCAAAAACAGAGAATGAGTGAATCGATGAAAGTGCACTTCCACATTATAGTGGGTTAAACTATAGAGTTTTTGAGCACTAACGAATGCGATTTTCCGCAAAATAAAGAAAACATAAAGTTTGCTTGGTCACCAAGCAATCCTACAAAACACTTCATTTTGGTATTTTAGAGGTTAAATGACACTATTATAGAAAACAACAACCCTAGAACCAATGTGAATTGGTAATTGTTAACTCTTTTGCAATTAGTGAAACTTTTCAAAAAGAGAGGATGAGTGAATCGGAGAAAGTGCACTTCCACATTATAGTGGGATAAAACTATAGAGTTTTTGAGCACTAACGAATGTGATTTTCCGCAAAATAAAGAAAACATAAAGTTTGCTTGGTCACCAAGCAATCCTACAAAACACTTCATTTTGGTATTTTAGAGGTTAAATGGCACTATTATAGAAAACAACAACCCTAGAACCAATGTGAATTGGTAATGGTTAACTCTTTTGCAATTAGTGAAACTTTTCAAAAAGAGAGGATGAGTGAATCGGAGAAAGTGCACGTTCACATTATAGTGGGATAAACTATAGATTTTTTTAGCACTAACGAATGTGATTTTCCGCAAAATAAAGAAAACATAAAGTTTGCTTGGTCACCAAGCAATCCTACAAAACACTTCATTTTGGTATTTTAGAGGTTAAATGACACTATTATAGAAAACAACAACCCTAGAACCAATATGATTTGGTAATGGTTAACTCTTTTGCAATTAGTGAAACTTTTCAAAAACAGAGAATGAGTGAATCGGAGAAAGTGCACTTCCACATTATAGTGGGATAAACTATAGATTTTTTTAGCACTAACGAATGTGATTTTCCGCAAAATAAAGAAAACATAAAGTTTTCTTGGTCACCAAGCAATCATACAAAACACTTCATCTTGGTAGTTTTGAGGTTAAATGGCACTATAAACGAGTTATAGAAAACAACAACCCTAGAACCAATGTGAATTGGTAATGGTTAACTCTTTTGTAGTTAGTGAAACTTTTCAAAAAGAGAGAATGTGTGAATCGGAGAAAGTGCACTTCCACATTATAGTGGGATAAACTAGAGTTTTTGAGCACTAACGAATGTGATTTTCCGCAAAATAAAGAAAACATAAAGTTTGCTTGGTCACCAAGCAATCCTACAAAACACTTCTTTTTGGTATTTTAGAGGTTAAATAGCACTATTATAGAAAACAACAACCCTAGAACCAATGTGAATTGGTAATGGTTAACTCTTTTGCAATTAGTGAAACTTTTCAAAAAGAGAGGATGAGTGAATCGGAGAAAGTGCACGTCCACATTATAGTGGGATAAACTATAGATTTTTTTAGCACTAACGAATGTGATTTTCCGCAAAATAAAGAAAACATAAAGTTTGCTTGGTCACCAAGCAATCCTACAAAACACTTCATTTAGGTATTTTAGAGGTTAAATGGCACTATAAACGAGTTATAGAAAACAACAACCCTAGAACCAATGTGAATTGGTAATGGTTAACTCTTTTGAAATTAGTGAAACTTTTCAAAAACAGAGAATGAGTGAATCGATGAAAGTGCACTTCCACATTATAGTGGGTTAAACTATAAAGTTTTTGAGCACTGACGAATGCGATTTTTCGCAAAATAAAGAAAACATAAAGTTTGCTTGGTCACCAAGCAATCCTACAAAACACTTCATTTTGGTATTTTAGAGGTTAAATGGCACTATAAACGAGTTATAGAAAACAACAACCCTAGAACCAATGTGAATTGGTAATGGTTAACTCTTTTGAAATTAGTGAAACTTTTCAAAAACAGAGAATGAGTGAATCGATGAAAGTGCACTTCCACATTATAGTGGGTTAAACTATAGAGTTTTTGAGCACTAACGAATGCGATTTTCCGCAAAATAAAGAAAACATAAAGTTTGCTTGGTCACCAAGCAATCCTACAAAACACTTCATTTTAGTATTTTAGAGGTTAAATGACACTATTATAGAAAACAACAACCCTAGAACCAATGTGAATTGGCCAATAAAAAGGTATGGAATATAAAAGAAAAAAAGAAAAACCTAAAACCATAAGCTCACAAGTCGAGCCAGAGGCCGGAGTGCCGTTAAAACCTTACCTGGGAAAACCCTCCTTAGGGACAAAACCCAGGTGAAGGAAAAAGGTAAACTCCTCTAAGAATCAATGTCTGTAAAAGACAGTATACAAATCTTTATGCAAGAACGTGAGTAAGAAATCTGGAGGGTATCCCCTCCAAATGCAGTTTATATTCGTCTTGGACACTGCGTCAGCCGCCTGGTTGGCCTCTCTAAAAGTGTGAGAATATCGAATGTGCATGTCTGTGGTAAGAGGATGAACCTGACTCCAGAGACCCTGCAGACGCCAAGGAACAGAGGGAGTAGAGCTCATCAAAGTGCTAACTGTCAGACTGGAGTCCGACTCGATCCATAAGAACCGCCACCCTTGGGAATGTGCATACTGAATAGCAATGAGTGCCGCTGCTAACTCCGCCTCAAAAGGAGTACCCCAACCAACCTCTTGGGCAATAGCCGCAACAAAGAACCCCCTGAAGTTCCTAAACACCGCCCCTGCATGCAAACTACCTGGAGAGGATGTTGCACTGCCGTCCGTGTTGATCTTGTACCAATCCGGATCCGGAGGGATCCATCTAATAGACGAACCCTGACGAGTCGGCTTGTGCCTGCCCAATACACCAAGAGACCTGGCAATCAAGAGATCCTGAACTGAACCGTCAGAGTAACCCCGAGAGATGCTATTGGCTTCCCTAATACCAGCAACGATTTGCGCCATGCATCGTCTGACTGAAGGAGAGACCCCATCAAAGACCACCCTGTTCCGTAGAGCCCAAATAGCCCAAATTGTAGTGACAAATGCCGCTCTCCATAACTCCAAGGACTGCGGACCCAAGCGAACTCTGGTAGCCTGGAGGAAGATATCAAGAAAGCTGATCCCCGTGTGGATCGTAACTCCAAAAAGCTGAGTCAGATGCTGAAGAATCTCCATAGTGAATGGACAGTGAGCTAACAAGTGGTCTAAAGACTCAGAGTCTCTACGACAGAGCATACACATCGAAGGACCGTGAATCCCAAATGAAACCAGCCAATCAGAAGTAGGGAGCTTGCCCCATATCGCCCTCCAAATAACCGTAGAACGACACATCGGAATGAAGGAACTCCAAATCCACGACGACCAACCAAGACGAGGGAGAGGAGATCTGAGCATGTCATAGACTACTGAAGAGGTTAGCTCCCCTGAGGTAGTACCTTCCCAAATACGTTTGTCAGGGCCATGAAGGACCCGAATCTGAAGTATATCTCTGACGATATCTGTGAAGTCCGTGACGAAGCACTCCTCACAGTGCCAACAATCGTCATAGAAGAAGTCCCCAACCGTGCTCTTCAGGGTAGCCGCAAACCAATCCGGGAGGCCAATCTTATCAGAAATAGTGTATCCCAACCAGTTATCATGCCAAAAGCTGACTGTCGAATCCCTACCAATCAGCCACCTTGACCCATCAGAAAGCCTCGAAACGTGAGGACGAATACCTGGCCCAATAGACGAGATCCTCCCATGGGGACGCAATCTGCCATCCGAGGAAAAGTGTCTCCTGTGAAGCAGAGCTGTATCTGGAGATCTGTGCTGAAGAATGTCCCAACTCAACTTACAGAGAAAGGAGGCATTCGCCAATCTAATGGAGCGAACCCCCATCCCTCCTTCTCCAAAGGGTGCACAAACCCTCTTCCACGAGACCGAACAAGAACCACTCTTACGATTGATGTCACCCTTCCAAAGAAAGTTGCGAATAGCAGATTCCACCTGGCGAAGAAGCGAACTGGGCCACTTGTAAACCATCATAGAGTGGACCATAGAACCCGTGATAACCGAGTTAATCAAGCATCGTCTCCCTGCCAAGGAGAGGGAGCTACCCTTCCAACGACTAAACTTAGCAATAACATCATCTGCCACAGGCTGTAAATGAGCCTTCCTGGGGCAACCTCGAAAGATCGGAACTCCTAGGTAGGTGAAAGGAAGGGAACCTTCTACGATGCCTGTGACCCTGTGCATCCGACGACGAAGTCTTTGGGGAACAGCACGCCCAAAGAAAGCCCTAGACTTCGGAGGACTATAGATCTGACCTGAAAGATGACCATACCCCTGTAAAACCGCATGTAGGTTCCTGATATTAGACTCTGTGGCCCTCAAGAATATCATGATGTCGTCCGCATAGAAGAGATAACGAGGGACAAAATGGATGGGACGAAGACGGCCTCTATCGATCTCCCAATCAATCCATCTCCCGAGTGCCTCCTCCGCAATACAAAAAAGCAATGGTGATAGAGGATCTCCCTGACGAACACCCCTGGAGCAAGAAAAGTACCCATTCGGCTCCCCATTGATGAGAACTGAAATCCTAGCCGAATCCAGGACTCCTCTCACCATAGATATGAAAGTAGTACAGAAGCCCATCCTGGCCATGACAGCCTCCAGAAATCGCCAAGAGATGGTGTCAAACGCTTTGATCATATCAATCTTCAAGGCCATATACCCGTGAACTCTCGGGTAGTCAAGGGTATTAATGGCGTCAGATGCGAGAGCGATGCAGGTGTGAATCCGCTTGCCCGGGACGAAACCAAACTGATATGCAGAGAGACAACTACTAACGAAAGTGCCCAATCTCGAAGACAAAACTCTGGTCATGACCTTAAAGATGAAGTTACCCATCACAATCGGACGAAACTCCTCAACTTTACGGGCCCCTTCCGTCTTGGGAACAAGCGTCATGAAACAGGAGTTCAGCCCAGGAGGTAAAAGTCTGAAAATGAAGTAGTTCTGACAGCATCAACCACCTCCTGGCCCACAATGTCCCAACATCCCTGGTAAAAGCAGCCCCCAAAGCCATCTGGACCCGGAGCGCTCGAAGCATCCATATCAAAGACAGCCCTTCGAACCTCTTCCGCTGAAGGAACACTCACAAGGAGACCATTATGGTCATCAGTCACAACGGTATCCATAAAGTTGTCCAGGATACTAGCATCGAAAGGAGACGATCGATCATCCGCAAACAACTGAGAATAGTAAGTAACCACATGGGAACTGATGGTGTCCAAGTCCGAAGTAAGGATGTCGTCAATGAGCAAAGACGTGATACCCCCCCTGGCTATCCTAGTCTGCTGAGAAATGTGAAAGAATCTAGTGTTTCTATCACCGTCAGTCAACCACTGCAAACGGTTCCTCTGAGTGTAGTATTTCTGCCTGGCCGTCAACAACCCATCAAGATCAACCTGAGCCTGAATCTCTTCTGCAAAGGTGGCCTCAGAATCACCCTCCAACTCAATACGATGCTGAATATCAGCCAGGCGACGAGTGGCAGACTCAATCTGAGTGAAAACATTCCTGAACACAGTCTTGTTCCAAATCTTCAAAGCGGACTTGAGCCTCTTCAGCTTCCACATAAAACAGACAATGGGGTTTTGGTGCATCAACGGTTGGATCCATGAAGACTCGACAACTGATCTGAAGGAGTCATGCTGACACCACATACTGAGGAACCGAAATGGACGACGAACCTGAACCCAGTCTGATCTGACAGTAAGGAGCAGTGGATGATGTCTGACTTGTGTCTGGGAAGAGCAATAACCTCCACGCCTTAGGCTCGTAGATGGTGACCCAATCAGGGTTATGAGTGCGACAAAGCTCATGAAGGGCATTCCTCGTCCGAATATGCCCCACCCCGCAAATGTTCCAAGACAACACTATCATTGATCACTCGTCGAGCCGTGCATCGGCGGCTGATAGCAAGAATCCTCCCCAGACCAGCGTCTGGTATGCCTCGAAACACTCGATTGCTCTGTCAAATTGGAGTCCTCTACCGTAAAAGGTTCCTTTGCAGTATCCCTAAGGGAGTCATGAGCCGGGGCACTCCGTCCTCTTACAGGACGTCGAAACGGTGATGCTATGGGTCTAGCATATCTACTGCGGGCGTGCTCCAAGATGGAGGAGACCAAAGGAGGTGGCGCCATCTGAAAGTTGTTCAGCCTAATAGAACCAGAATCTGACTCGTCACACTGATGCTGCTCGGAATCAGGGTTTTCATCTGAAAGGGCCTCAAAAGTGTTCCCCACAGGAACTAGGGCTGAGTTGGGGTCCTCCACATGTGCCCCATCAGTAGGCCTGGAGCCCCTCTTAGACTTGCTCCGTCCCCGACGGGCAGAAGCCCTTCGTTCACGTCGCTTGGCAGATTTCCTACAAACAGCGAGAGAATGGCCCACGATCTTACAGGAGGTGCAAAATTCAGGAAGAGTCTCAAAATGGACCTGAGCGAAATATCTGTGACCATCCAGCTGAAATGGAATATTGTCTGGGGGGGCGGTAAGCATATCCACCTCGACTAGTAGTCTGGCATAGTGGCCCATCGTGCCCTGTAAGGTACGCTCATCAATCTGCACCAGAGTACCTAACACAGATGCCAATGACTCCAAGATCAAAGGGTCCCAAAACACAATTGGGAGATCCGAAAGACGAACCCATACCTGGGCCAGCGAAGACCTAAAAGTGTTCGGGTTGAAGTGAGGAGACCATGTCATAAGATGAATGACCCCTGGCCTTAACTGCCAAGACCGGGTCTCGAATATCCGATCCTTATCCTCTGAAGTGGGAAAGCTGATATTGAAAAAACCCTTGCCCAAAGAGACAACCTTGAGGTCCGTAATCTGCCATAAGGACCGAAGTGTCTCGAGCAGGTGTGCATGCTCATAAGGTTTCTCCCCTGACTGGATGATGACCCTACCAATCACCGTGTTCACAAATTGGGAAGCCCTCCTCTGAAATATGTCCTTATCAATATTGACTACTAGGACATCTCCATCTAAAACTGGCCTCATAGATTCTGGCAAACTGGCACTAGGCCGTGAGGGCCCCTGTTTTTTGCTGGCCGTGACCTTGGCATACGAGACACCCATGGGGGTGCGTACCTGCGAGGGAATGGAAGAAGAAGCAGTACCAGAAGTAGGGGTGAAAGTAGGGAATTCACTTTGATAAGTGGACGTACCCTGTATGCCGGAGGGATGAGAGTGACCACCCCGTCCGGCGTTGGTGGCGCCAATCTGCCTAGGGGCAGAAGCATGATCAAACATAGGAGCCTTTCCTCGAGATTTATCCCTAGGATCTCTCTTGCGTGCAGGTGCATGTACATCGTGCACGACATCCCGATTATAGTGAAACTTTTGCAATTAGTGAAACTTTTCAAAAAGAGAGGATGAGTGAATCGGAGAAAGTGCACTTCCACATTATAGTGGGATAAAACTATAGAGTTTTTGAGCACTAACGAATGCGATTTTCCGCAAAATAAAGAAAACATAAAGTTTGCTTGGTCACCAAGCAATCCTACAAAACACTTCATTTTGGTATTTTAGAGGTTAAATGGCACTATTATAGAAAACAACAACCCTAGAACCAATGTGAATTGGTAATGGTTAACTCTTTTGCAATTAGTGAAACTTTTCAAAAAAGAGAGAATGTATGAATCGGAGAAAGTGCACTTCCACATTATAGTGGGATAAACTATAGAGATTTTTAGCACTAACGAATGTGATTTTCCGCAAAATAAAGAAAACATAAAGTTTGCTTGGTCACCAAGCAATCCTACAAAACACTTCATTTTGGTATTTTAGAGGTTAAATGGCACTATTATAGAAAACAACAACCCTAGAACCAATATGATTTGGTAATGGTTAACTCTTTTGCAATTAGTGAAACTTTTCAAAAACAGAGAATGAGTGAATCGGAGAAAGTGCACTTCCACATTATAGTGGGATAAACTATAGATTTTTTTAGCACTAACGAATGTGATTTTCCGCAAAATAAAGAAAACATAAAGTTTTCTTGGTCACCAAGCAATCATACAAAACACTTCATCTTGGTAGTTTTGAGGTTAAATGGCACTATAAACGAGTTATAGAAAACAACAACCCTAGAACCAATGTGAATTGGTAATGATTAACTCTTTTGCAATTAGTGAAACTTTTCAAAAAGAGAGGATGAGTGAATCGGTGAAAGCGCACTTCCACATTATAGTGGGATAAACTAGAGTTTTTGAGCACTAACGAATGTGATTTTCCGCAAAATAAAGAAAACATAAAGTTTGCTTGGTCACCAAGCAATCCTACAAAACACTTCATTTTGGTATTTTAGAGGTTAAATGGCACTATTATAGAAAACAACAACCCTAGAACCAATGTGAATTGGTAATGGTTAACTCTTTTGCAATTAGTGAAACTTTTCAAAAAGAGAGGATGAGTGAATCGGAGAAAGTGCACGTTCACATTATAGTGGGATAAACTATAGATTTTTATAGCACTAACGAATGTGATTTTCCGCAAAATAAAGAAAACATAAAGTTTTCTTGGTCACCAAGCAATTCTACAAAACACTTCATTTTGGTATTTTAGAGGTTAAATGGCTCTATAAACGAGTTATAGAGAACAACAACCCTAGAACCAATGTGAATTGGTAATGGTTAACTCTTTTGAAATTAGTGAAACTTTTCAAAAACAGAGAATGAGTGAATCGATGAAAGTGCACTTCCACATTATAGTGGGTTAAACTATAGAGTTTTTGAGCACTAGCGAATGTGATTTTCCGCAAAATAAAGAAAACATAAAGTTTGCTTGGTCACCAAGCAATCCTACAAAACACTTCATTTTGGTATTTTAGAGGTTAAATGACACTATTATAGAAAACAACAACCCTAGAACCAATGTGAATTGGTAATTGTTAACTCTTTTGCAATTAGTGAAACTTTTCAAAAAGAGAGGATGAGTGAATCGGAGAAAGTGCACTTCCACATTACAGTGGGATAAAACTATAGAGTTTTTTAGCACTAACGAATGTGATTTTCCGCAAAAATAAACGAGTTATAGAAAACAACAACCCTAGAACCAATGTGAATTGGTAATGGTTAACTCTTTTGAAATTAGTGAAACTTTTCAAAAACAGAGAATGAGTGAATCCATGAAAGTGCACTTCCACATTATAGTGGGTTAAACTATAGAGTTTTTGAGCACTAGCGAATGTGATTTTCCGCAAAATAAAGAAAACATAAAGTTTGCTTGGTCACCAAGCAATCCTACAAAACACTTCATTTTGGTATTTTAGAGGTTAAATGACACTATTATAGAAAACAACAACCCTAGAACCAATGTGAATTGGTAATGGTTAACTCTTTTGCAATTAGTGAAACTTTTCAAAAAGAGAGGATGAGTGAATCGGAGAAAGTGCACGTTCACATTATAGTGGGATAAACTATAGATTTTTTTAGCACTAACGAATGTGATTTTCCGCAAAATAAAGAAAACATAAAGTTTGCTTGGTCACCAAGCAATCCTACAAAACACTTCATTTAGGTATTTTAGAGGTTAAATGGCACTATTATAGAAAACAACAACCCTAGAACCAATGTGAATTGGTAATGGTTAACTCGTTTTCAATTAGTGAAACTTTTCAAAAAGAGAGGATGAGTGAATCGGAGAAAGTGCACGTTCACATTATAGTGGGATAAACTATAGATTTTTTTAGCACTAACGAATGTGATTTTCCGCAAAATAAAGAAAACATAAAGTTTGCTTGGTCACCAAGCAATCCTACAAAACACTTCATTTTGGTATTTTAGAGGTTAAATGGCACTATAAACGAGTTATAGAAAACAACAACCCTAGAACCAATGTGAATTGGTAATGGTTAACTCTTTTGAAATTAGTGAAACTTTTCAAAAACAGAGAATGAGTGAATCGATGAAAGTGCACTTCCACATTATAGTGGGTTAAACTATAGAGTTTTTGAGCACTAACGAATGTGATTTTCCGCAAAATAAAGAAAACATAAAGTTTGCTTGGTCACCAAGCAATCCTACAAAACACTTCATTTTGGTATTTTAGAGGTTAAATGACACTATTATAGAAAACAACAACCCTAGAACCAATGTGAATTGGTAATGGTTAACTCTTTTGCAATTAGTGAAACTTTTCAAAAAGAGAGGATGAGTGAATCGGAGAAAGTGCACGTTCACATTATAGTGGGATAAACTATAGATTTTTTTAGCACTAACGAATGTGATTTTCCGCAAAATAAAGAAAACATAAAGTTTGCTTGGTCACCAAGCAATCCTACAAAACACTTCATTTAGGTATTTTAGAGGTTAAATGGCACTATTATAGAAAACAACAACCCTAGAACCAATGTGAATTGGTAATGGTTAACTCTTTTGCAATTAGTGAAACTTTTCAAAAAGAGAGGATGAGTGAATCGGAGAAAGTGCACGTTCACATTATAGTGGGATAAACTATAGATTTTTTTAGCACTAACGAATGTGATTTTCCGCAAAATAAAGAAAACATAAAGTTTGCTTGGTCACCAAGCAATCCTACAAAACACTTCATTTTGGTATTTTAGAGGTTAAATGGCACTATAAACGAGTTATAGAAAACAACAACCCTAGAACCAATGTGAATTGGTAATGGTTAACTCTTTTGAAATTAGTGAAACTTTTCAAAAACAGAGAATGAGTGAATCGATGAAAGTGCACTTCCACATTATAGTGGGTTAAACTATAGAGTTTTTGAGCACTAACGAATGTGATTTTCCGCAAAATAAAGAAAACATAAAGTTTGCTTGGTCACCAAGCAATCCTACAAAACACTTCATTTTGGTATTTTAGTGGTTAAATGGCACTATTATAAAAAACAACAACCCTAGAACCAATGTGAATTGGTAATTGTTAACTCTTTTGCAATTAGTGAAACTTTTCAAAATGAGAGGACGATTGAATCGGAGAAAGTGCACTTCCACATTATAGTGGGATAAAACTATAGAGTTTTTTAGCACTAACGAATGTGATTTTCCGCAAAATAAAGAAAACATAAAGTTTGCTTGGTCACCAAGGAATCCTACAAAACACTTCATTTTGGTATTTTAGAGGTTAAATGGCACTATTATAGAAAACAACAACCCTAGAACCAATGTGAATTGGTAATGGTTAACTCTTTTGCAATTAGTGAAACTTTTCAAAAAGAGAGGATGAGTGAATCGGAGAAAGTGCACGTTCACATTATAGTGGGATAAACTATAGATTTTTTTAGCACTAACGAATGTGATTTTCCGCAAAATAAAGAAAACATAAAGTTTGCTTGGTCACCAAGCAATCCTACAAAACACTTCATTTAGGTATTTTAGAGGTTAAATGGCACTATTATAGAAAACAACAACCCTAGAACCAATGTGAATTGGTAATGGTTAACTCTTTTGCAATTAGTGAAACTTTTCAAAAAGAGAGGATGAGTGAATCGGAGAAAGTGCACGTTCACATTATAGTGGGATAAACTATAGATTTTTTTAGCACTAACGAATGTGATTTTCCGCAAAATAAAGAAAACATAAAGTTTGCTTGGTCACCAAGCAATCCTACAAAACACTTCATTTTGGTATTTTAGAGGTTAAATGGCACTATAAACGAGTTATAGAAAACAACAACCCTAGAACCAATGTGAATTGGTAATGGTTAACTCTTTTGAAATTAGTGAAACTTTTCAAAAACAGAGAATGAGTGAATCGATGAAAGTGCACTTCCACATTATAGTGGGTTAAACTATAGAGTTTTTGAGCACTAACGAATGTGATTTTCCGCAAAATAAAGAAAACATAAAGTTTGCTTGGTCACCAAGCAATCCTACAAAACACTTCATTTTGGTATTTTAGTGGTTAAATGGCACTATTATAAAAAACAACAACCCTAGAACCAATGTGAATTGGTAATTGTTAACTCTTTTGCAATTAGTGAAACTTTTCAAAATGAGAGGACGATTGAATCGGAGAAAGTGCACTTCCACATTATAGTGGGATAAAACTATAGAGTTTTTTAGCACTAACGAATGTAATTTTCCGCAAAATAAAGAAAACATAAAGTTTGCTTGGTCACCAAGCAATCCTACAAAACACTTCATTTTGGTATTTTAGAGGTTAAATGGCACTATAAACGAGTTATAGAAAACAACAACCCTAGAACCAATGTGAATTGGTAATGGTTAACTCTTTTGAAATTAGTGAAACTTTTCAAAAAGAGAGAATGTATGAATCGGAGAAAGTGCACTTCCACATTATAGTGGGATAAACTATAGAGTTTTTTAGCACTAACGAATGTGATTTTCCGCAAAATAAAGAAAACATAATGTTTGCTTGGTCACCAAGCAATCCTACAAAACACTTCATTTTGGTATTTTAGATGTTAAATGGCACTATAAACGAGTTATAGAAAACAACAACCCTAGAACCAATGTGAATTGGTAATGGTTAACTCTTTTGCAATTAGTGAAACTTTTCAAAAAGAGAGAATGTATGAATCGGAGAAAGTGCACTTCCACATTATAGTGGGATAAACTATAGAATTTTTTAGCACTAACGAATGTGATTTTCCGCAAAATAAAGAAAACATAAAGTTTGCTTGGTCACCAAGCAATCCTACAAAACACTTCATTTAGGTATTTTAGAGGTTAAATGGCACTATTATAGAAAACAACAACCCTAGAACCAATGTGAATTGGTAATGGTTAACTCTTTTGCAATTAGTGAAACTTTTCAAAAAGAGAGGATGAGTGAATCGGAGAAAGTGCACGTTCACATTATAGTGGGATAAACTATAGATTTTTTTAGCACTAACGAATGTGATTTTCCGCAAAATAAAGAAAACATAAAGTTTGCTTGGTCACCAAGCAATCCTACAAAACACTTCATTTTGGTATTTTAGAGGTTAAATGGCACTATAAACGAGTTATAGAAAACAACAACCCTAGAACCAATGTGAATTGGTAATGGTTAACTCTTTTGAAATTAGTGAAACTTTTCAAAAACAGAGAATGAGTGAATCGATGAAAGTGCACTTCCACATTATAGTGGGTTAAACTATAGAGTTTTTGAGCACTAACGAATGTGATTTTCCGCAAAATAAAGAAAACATAAAGTTTGCTTGGTCACCAAGCAATCCTACAAAACACTTCATTTTGGTATTTTAGTGGTTAAATGGCACTATTATAAAAAACAACAACCCTAGAACCAATGTGAATTGGTAATTGTTAACTCTTTCGCAATTAGTGAAACTTTTCAAAATGAGAGGACGATTGAATCGGAGAAAGTGCACTTCCACATTATAGTGGGATAAAACTATAGAGTTTTTTAGCACTAACGAATGTGATTTTCCGCAAAATAAAGAAAACATAAAGTTTGCTTGGTCACCAAGGAATCCTACAAAACACTTCATTTTGGTATTTTAGAGGTTAAATGGCACTATTATAGAAAACAACAACCCTAGAACCAATGTGAATTGGTAATGGTTAACTCTTTTGCAATTAGTGAAACTTTTCAAAAAGAGAGAATGTATGAATCGGAGAAAGTGCACTTCCACATTATAGTGGGATAAACTATAGAGTTTTTTAGCACTAACGAATGTGATTTTCCGCAAAATAAAGAAAACATAATGTTTGCTTGGTCACCAAGCAATCCTACAAAACACTTCATTTTGGTATTTTAGAGGTTAAATGGCACTATAAACGAGTTATAGAAAACAACAACCCTAGAACCAATGTGAATTGGTAATGGTTAACTCTTTTGCAATTAGTGAAACTTTTCAAAAAGAGAGAATGTATGAATCGGAGAAAGTGCACTTCCACATTATAGTGGGATAAACTATAGAATTTTTTAGCACTAACGAATGTGATTTTCCGCAAAATAAAGAAAACATAAAGTTTGCTTGGTCACCAAGCAATCCTACAAAACACTTCATTTAGGTATTTTAGAGGTTAAATGGCACTATTATAGAAAACAACAACCCTAGAACCAATGTGAATTGGTAATGGTTAACTCTTTTGCAATTAGTGAAACTTTTCAAAAAGAGAGGATGAGTGAATCGGAGAAAGTGCACGTTCACATTATAGTGGGATAAACTATAGATTTTTTTAGCACTAACGAATGTGATTTTCCGCAAAATAAAGAAAACATAAAGTTTGCTTGGTCACCAAGCAATCCTACAAAACACTTCATTTTGGTATTTTAGAGGTTAAATGGCACTATAAACGAGTTATAGAAAACAACAACCCTAGAACCAATGTGAATTGGTAATGGTTAACTCTTTTGAAATTAGTGAAACTTTTCAAAAACAGAGAATGAGTGAATCGATGAAAGTGCACTTCCACATTATAGTGGGTTAAACTATAGAGTTTTTGAGCACTAACGAATGTGATTTTCCGCAAAATAAAGAAAACATAAAGTTTGCTTGGTCACCAAGCAATCCTACAAAACACTTCATTTTGGTATTTTAGTGGTTAAATGGCACTATTATAAAAAACAACAACCCTAGAACCAATGTGAATTGGTAATTGTTAACTCTTTCGCAATTAGTGAAACTTTTCAAAATGAGAGGACGATTGAATCGGAGAAAGTGCACTTCCACATTATAGTGGGATAAAACTATAGAGTTTTTTAGCACTAACGAATGTGATTTTCCGCAAAATAAAGAAAACATAAAGTTTGCTTGGTCACCAAGGAATCCTACAAAACACTTCATTTTGGTATTTTAGAGGTTAAATGGCACTATTATAGAAAACAACAACCCTAGAACCAATGTGAATTGGTAATGGTTAACTCTTTTGCAATTAGTGAAACTTTTCAAAAAGAGAGGATGAGTGAATCGGAGAAAGTGCACGTTCACATTATAGTGGGATAAACTATAGATTTTTTTAGCACTAACGAATGTGATTTTCCGCAAAATAAAGAAAACATAAAGTTTGCTTGGTCACCAAGCAATCCTACAAAACACTTCATTTAGGTATTTTAGAGGTTAAATGGCACTATTATAGAAAACAACAACCCTAGAACCAATGTGAATTGGTAATGGTTAACTCTTTTGCAATTAGTGAAACTTTTCAAAAAGAGAGGATGAGTGAATCGGAGAAAGTGCACGTTCACATTATAGTGGGATAAACTATAGATTTTTTTAGCACTAACGAATGTGATTTTCCGCAAAATAAAGAAAACATAAAGTTTGCTTGGTCACCAAGCAATCCTACAAAACACTTCATTTTGGTATTTTAGAGGTTAAATGGCACTATAAACGAGTTATAGAAAACAACAACCCTAGAACCAATGTGAATTGGTAATGGTTAACTCTTTTGAAATTAGTGAAACTTTTCAAAAACAGAGAATGAGTGAATCGATGAAAGTGCACTTCCACATTATAGTGGGTTAAACTATAGAGTTTTTGAGCACTAACGAATGTGATTTTCCGCAAAATAAAGAAAACATAAAGTTTGCTTGGTCACCAAGCAATCCTACAAAACACTTCATTTTGGTATTTTAGTGGTTAAATGGCACTATTATAAAAAACAACAACCCTAGAACCAATGTGAATTGGTAATTGTTAACTCTTTTGCAATTAGTGAAACTTTTCAAAATGAGAGGACGATTGAATCGGAGAAAGTGCACTTCCACATTATAGTGGGATAAAACTATAGAGTTTTTTAGCACTAACGAATGTGATTTTCCGCAAAATAAAGAAAACATAAAGTTTGCTTGGTCACCAAGCAATCCTACAAAACACTTCATTTTGGTATTTTAGAGGTTAAATGGCACTATAAACGAGTTATAGAAAACAACAACCCTAGAACCAATGTGAATTGGTAATGGTTAACTCTTTTGAAATTAGTGAAACTTTTCAAAAAGAGAGAATGTATGAATCGGAGAAAGTGCAATTCCACATTATAGTGGGATAAACTATAGAGTTTTTTAGCACTAACGAATGTGATTTTCCGCAAAATAAAGAAAACATAATGTTTGCTTGGTCACCAAGCAATCCTACAAAACACTTCATTTTGGTATTTTAGAGGTTAAATGGCACTATAAACGAGTTATAGAAAACAACAACCCTAGAACCAATGTGAATTGGTAATGGTTAACTCTTTTGCAATTAGTGAAACTTTTCAAAAAGAGAGAATGTATGAATCGGAGAAAGTGCACTTCCACATTATAGTGGGATAAACTATAGAATTTTTTAGCACTAACGAATGTGATTTTCCGCAAAATAAAGAAAACATAAAGTTTGCTTGGTCACCAAGCAATCCTACAAAACACTTCATTTTGGTATTTTAGAGGTTAAATGGCACTATAAACGAGTTATAGAAAACAACAACCCTAGAACCAATGTGAATTGGTAATGGTTAACTCTTTTGAAATTAGTGAAACTTTTCAAAAACAGAGAATGAGTGAATCGATGAAAGTGCACTTCCACATTATAGTGGGTTAAACTATAGAGTTTTTGAGCACTAGCGAATGTGATTTTCCGCAAAATAAAGAAAACATAAAGTTTGCTTGGTCACCAAGCAATCCTACAAAACACTTCATTTTGGTATTTTAGAGGTTAAATGACACTATTATAGAAAACAACAACCCTAGAACCAATGTGAATTGGTAAATTGTTAACTCTTTTGCAATTAGTGGAACTTTTCAAAATGAGAGGATGAGTGAATCGGAGAAAGTGCACTTCCACATTATAGTGGGATAAAACTATAGAGTTTTTGAGCACTAACGAATGTGATGTTCCGCAAAATAAAGAAAACATAAAGTTTGCTTGGTCACCAAGCAATCCTACAAAACACTTCATTTTGGTATTTTAGAGGTTAAATGGCACTATTATAGAAAACAACAACCCTAGAACCAATGTGAATTGGTAATGGTTAACTCTCTTGCAATTAGTGAAACTTTTCAAAAAGAGAGGATGAGTGAAACGGAGAAAGTGCACGTTCACATTATAGTGGGATAAACTATAGATTTTTTTAGCACTAACGAATGTGATTTTCCGCAAAATAAAGAAAACATAAAGTTTGCTTGGTCACCAAGCAATCCTACAAAACACTTCATTTAGGTATTTTAGAGGTTAAATGGCACTATTATAGAAAACAACAACCCTAGAACCAATGTGAATTGGTAATGGTTAACTCTTTTGCAATTAGTGAAACTTTTCAAAAAGAGAGGATGAGTGAATCGGAGAAAGTGCACGTTCACATTATAGTGGGATAAACTATAGATTTTTTTAGCACTAACGAATGTGATTTTCCGCAAAATAAAGAAAACATAAAGTTTGCTTGGTCACCAAGCAATCCTACAAAACACTTCATTTAGGTATTTTAGAGGTTAAATGGCACTATAAACGAGTTATAGAAAACAACAACCCTAGAACCAATGTGAATTGGTAATGGTTAACTCTTTTGAAATTAGTGAAACTTTTCAAAAACAGAGAATGAGTGAATCGATGAAACTGCACTTCCACATTATAGTGGGTTAAACTATAGAGTTTTTGAGCACTAACGAATGTGATTTTCCGCAAAATAAAGAAAACATAAAGTTTGCTTGGTCACCAAGCAATCCTTCAAAACACTTCATTTTGGTATTTTAGTGGTTAAATGGCACTATTATAGAAAACAACAACCCTAGAACCAATGTGAATTGGTAATTGTTAACTCTTTTGCAATTAGTGAAACTTTTCAAAATGAGAGGACGATTGAATCGGAGAAAGTGCACTTCCACATTATAGTGGGATAAAACTATAGAGTTTTTTAGCACTAACGAATGTGATTTTCCGCAAAATAAAGAAAACATAAAGTTTGCTTGGTCACCAAGCAATCCTACAAAACACTTCATTTTGGTATTTTAGAGGTTAAATGGCACTATAAACGAGTTATAGAAAACAACAACCCTAGAACCAATGTGAATTGGTAATGGCTAACTCTTTTGAAATTAGTGAAACTTTTCAAAAAGAGAGAATGTATGAATCGGAGAAAGTGCACTTCCACATTATAGTGGGATAAACTATAGAGTTTTTTAGCACTAACGAATGTGATTTTCCGCAAAATAAAGAAAACATAAAGTTTGCTTGGTCACCAAGCAATCCTACAAAACACTTCATTTTGGTATTTTAGAGGTTAAATGGCACTATAAACGAGTTATAGAAAACAACAACCCTAGAACCAATGTGAATTGGTAATGGCTAACTCTTTTGAAATTAGTGAAACTTTTCAAAAAGAGAGAATGTATGAATCGGAGAAAGTGCACTTCCACATTATAGTGGGATAAACTATAGAGTTTTTTAGCACTAACGAATGTGATTTTCCGCAAAATAAAGAAAACATAAAGTTTGCTTGGTCACCAAGCAATCCTACAAAACACTTCATTTTGGTATTTTAGAGGTTAAATGGCACTATAAACGAGTTATAGAAAACAACAACCCTAGAAACAATGTGAATTGGTAATGGTTAACTCTTTTGCAATTAGTGAAACTTTTCAAAAAGAGAGAATGTATGAATCGGAGAAAGTGCACTTCCACATTATAGTGGGATAAACTATAGAGTTTTTTAGCACTAACGAATGTGATTTTCCGCAAAATAAAGAAAACATAAAGTTTGCTTGGTCACCAAGCAATCCTACAAAACACTTCATTTTGGTATTTTAGAGGTTAAATGGCACTATAAACGAGTTATAGAAAACAACAACCCTAGAACCAATGTGAATTGGTAATGGTTAACTCTTTTGAAATTAGTGAAACTTTTCAAAAACAGAGAATGAGTGAATCGATGAAAGTGCACTTCCACATTATAGTGGGTTAAACTATAGAGTTTTTGAGCACTAACGAATGCGATTTTCCGCAAAATAAAGAAAACATAAAGTTTGCTTGGTCACCAAGAAATCCTACAAAACACTTCATTTTGGTATTTTAGAGGTTAAATGACACTATTATAGAAAACAACAACCCTAGAACCAATGTGAATTGGTAATTGTTAACTCTTTTGCAATTAGTGAAACTTTTCAAAAAGAGAGGATGAGTGAATCGGAGAAAGTGCACTTCCACATTATAGTGGGATAAAACTATAGAGTTTTTTAGCACTAACGAATGTGATTTTCCGCAAAATAAAGAAAACATAAAGTTTGCTTGGTCACCAAGAAATCCTACAAAACACTTCATTTTGGTATTTTAGAGGTTAAATGACACTATTATAGAAAACAACAACCCTAGAACCAATGTGAATTGGTAATTGTTAACTCTTTTGCAATTAGTGAAACTTTTCAAAAAGAGAGGATGAGTGAATCGGAGAAAGTGCACTTCCACATTATAGTGGGATAAACTATAGATTTTTTTAGCACTAACGAATGTGATTTTCCGCAAAATAAAGAAAACATAAAGTTTTCTTGGTCACCAAGCAATCATACAAAACACTTCATCTTGGTAGTTTTGAGGTTAAATGGCACTATAAACGAGTTATAGAAAACAACAACCCTAGAACCAATGTGAATTGGTAATGATTAACTCTTTTGCAATTAGTGAAACTTTTCAAAAAGAGAGGATGAGTGAATCGGTGAAAGCGCACTTCCACATTATAGTGGGATAAACTAGAGTTTTTGAGCACTAACGAATGTGATTTTCCGCAGAATAAAGAAAACATAAAGTTTGCTTGGTCACCAAGCAATCCTACAAAACACTTCATTTTGGTATTTTAGAGGTTAAATGGCACTATTATAGAAAACAACAACCCTAGAACCAATGTGAATTGGTAATGGTTAACTCTTTTGCAATTAGTGAAACTTTTCAAAAAGAGAGGATGAGTGAATCGGATAAAGTGCACGTTCACATTATAGTGGGATAAACTATAGATTTTTTTAGCACTAACGAATGTGATTTTCCGCAAAATAAAGAAAACATAAAGTTTTCTTGGTCACCAAGCAATCCTACAAAACACTTCATTTTGGTATTTTAGAGGTTAAATGGCACTATAAACGAGTTATAGAGAACAACAACCCTAGAACCAATGTGAATTGGTAATGGTTAACTCTTTTGAAATTAGTGAAACTTTTCAAAAACAGAGAATGAGTGAATCGATGAAAGTGCACTTCCACATTATAGTGGGTTAAACTATAGAGTTTTTGAGCACTAGCGAATGTGATTTTCCGCAAAATAAAGAAAACATAAAGTTTGCTTGGTCACCAAGCAATCCTACAAAACACTTCATTTTGGTATTTTAGAGGTTAAATGACACTATTATAGAAAAAAACAACCCTAGAACCAATGTGAATTGGTAATTGTTAACTCTTTTGCAATTAGTGAAACTTTTCAAAAAGAGAGGATGAGTGAATCGGAGAAAGTGCACTTCCACATTATAGTGGGATAAAACTATAGAGTTTTTTAGCACTAACGAATGTGATTTTCCGCAAAATAAAGAAAACATAAAGTTTGCTTGGTCACCAAGCAATCCTACAAAACACTTCATTTTGGTATTTTAGAGGTTAAATGGCACTATTATAGAAAACAACAACCCTAGAACCAATGTGAATTGGTAATGGTTAACTCTTTTGCAATTAGTGAAACTTTTCAAAAAGAGAGGATGAGTGAATCGGAGAAAGTGCACGTTCACATTATAGTGGGATAAACTATAGATTTTTTTAGCACTAACGAATGTGATTTTCCGCAAAATAAAGAAAACATAAAGTTTGCTTGGTCACCAAGCAGTCCTACAAAACACTTCATTTTGGTATTTTAGAGGTTAAATGGCACTATAAACGAGTTATAGAAAACAACAACCCTAGAACCAATGTGAATTGGTAATGGTTAACTCTTTTGAAATTAGTGAAACTTTTCAAAAACAGAGAATGAGTGAATCGATGAAAGTGCACTTCCACATTATAGTGGGTTAAACTATAGAGTTTTTGAGCACTAACGAATGCGATTTTCCGCAAAATAAAGAAAACATAAAGTTTGCTTGGTCACCAAGCAATCCTACAAAACACTTCATTTTGGTATTTTAGAGGTTAAATGACACTATTATAGAAAACAACAACCCTAGAACCAATGTGAATTGGTAATTGTTAACTCTTTTGCAATTAGTGAAACTTTTCAAAAAGAGAGGATGAGTGAATCGGAGAAAGTGCACTTCCACATTATAGTGGGATAAAACTATAGAGTTTTTGAGCACTAACGAATGTGATTTTCCGCAAAATAAAGAAAACATAAAGTTTGCTTGGTCACCAAGCAATCCTACAAAACACTTCATTTTGGTATCTTAGAGGTTAAATGGCACTATTATAGAAAACAACAACCCTAGAACCAATGTGAATTGGTAATGGTTAACTCTTTTGCAATTAGTGAAACTTTTCAAAAAGAGAGGATGAGTGAATCGGAGAAAGTGCACGTTCACATTATAGTGGGATAAACTATAGAATTTTTTAGCACTAACGAATGTGATTTTCCGCAAAATAAAGAAAACATAAAGTTTGCTTGGTCACCAAGCAATCCTACAAAACACTTCATTTAGGTATTTTAGAGGTTAAATGGCACTATAAACGAGTTATAGAAAACAACAACCCTAGAACCAATGTGAATTGGTAATGGTGAAATCTTTTGAAATTAGTGAAACTTTTCAAAAACAGAGAATGAGTGAATCGATGAAAGTGCACTTCCACATTATAGTGGGTTAAACTATAGAGTTTTTGAGCACTAACGAATATGATTTTCCGCAAAATAAAGAAAACATAAAGTTTGCTTGGTCACCAAGCAATCCTACAAAACACTTCATTTTGGTATTTTAGTGGTTAAATGGCACTATTATAGAAAACAACAACCCTAGAACCAATGTGAATTGGTAATTGTTAACTCTTTTGCAATTAGTGAAACTTTTCAAAATGAGAGGACGATTGAATCGGAGAAAGTGCACTTCCACATTATAGTGGGATAAAACTATAGAGTTTTTTAGCACTAACGAATGTGATTTTCCGCAAAAGAAAGAAAACATAAAGTTTGCTTGGTCACCAAGCAATCCTACAAAACACTTCATTTTGGTATTTTAGAGGTTAAATGGCACTATAAACGAGTTATAGAAAACAACAACCCTAGAACCAATGTGAATTGGTAATGGTTAACTCTTTTGCAATTAGTGAAACTTTTCAAAAAGAGAGAATGTATGAATCGGAGAAAGTGCACTTCCACATTATAGTGGGATAAACTATAGAGTTTTTTAGCACTAACGAATGTGATTTTCCGCAAAATAAAGAAAACATAAAGTTTGCTTGGTCACCATGCAATCCTACAAAACACTTCATTTTGGTATTTTAGAGGTTAAATGGCACTATAAACGAGTTATAGAAAACAACAACCCTAGAACCAATGTGAATTGGTAATGGTTAACTCTTTTGAAATTAGTGAAACTTTTCAAAAACAGAGAATGAGTGAATCGATGAAAGTGCACTTCCACATTATAGTGGGTTAAACTATAGAATTTTTGAGCACTAACGAATGCGATTTTCCGCAAAATAAAGAAAACATAAAGTTTGCTTGGTCACCAAGCAATCCTACAAAACACTTCATTTTGGTATTTTAGAGGTTAAATGACACTATTATAGAAAACAACAACCCTAGAACCAATGTGAATTGGTAATTGTTAACTCTTTTGCAATTAGTGAAACTTTTCAAAAAGAGAGGATGAGTGAATCGGAGAAAGTGCACTTCCACATTATAGTGGGATAAAACTATAGAGTTTTTGAGCACTAACGAATGTGATTTTCCGCAAAATAAAGAAAACATAAAGTTTGCTTGGTCACCAAGCAATCCTACAAAACACTTCATTTTGTTATTTTAGAGGTTAAATGGCACTATTATAGAAAACAACAACCCTAGAACCAATGTGAATTGGTAATGGTTAACTCTTTTGCAATTAGTGAAACTTTTCAAAAAGAGAGGATGAGTGAATCGGAGAAAGTGCACGTTCACATTATAGTGGGATAAACTATAGATTTTTTTAGCACTAACGAATGTGATTTTCCGCAAAATAAAGAAAACATAAAGTTTGCTTGGTCACCAAGCAATCCTAAAAAACACTTCATTTTGGTATTTTAGAGGTTAAATGACACTATTATAGAAAACAACAACCCTAGAACCAATATGATTTGGTAATGGTTAACTCTTTTGCAATTAGTGAAACTTTTCAAAAACAGAGAATGAGTGAATCGGAGAAAGTGCACTTCCACATTATAGTGGGATAAACTATAGATTTTTTTAGCACTAACGAATGTGATTTTCTGCAAAATAAAGAAAACATAAAGTTTTCTTGGTCACCAAGCAATCATACAAAACACTTCATCTTGGTAGTTTTGAGGTTAAATGGCACTATAAACGAGTTATAGAAAACAACAACCCTAGAACAAATGTGAATTGGTAATGGTTAACTCTTTTGTAGTTAGTGAAACTTTTCAAAAAGAGAGAATGTGTGAATCGGAGAAAGTGCACTTCCACATTATAGTGGGATAAACTAGAGTTTTTGAGCACTAACGAATGTGATTTTCCGCAAAATAAAGAAAACATAAAGTTTGCTTGGTCACCAAGCAATCCTACAAAACACTTCTTTTTGGTATTTTAGAGGTTAAATAGCACTATTATAGAAAACAACAACCCTAGAACCAATGTGAATTGGTAATGGTTAACTCTTTTGCAATTAGTGAAACTTTTCAAAAAGAGAGGATTAGTGAATCGGAGAAAGTGCACGTCCACATTATAGTGGGATAAACTATAGATTTTTTTAGCACTAACGAATGTGATTTTCCGCAAAATAAAGAAAACATAAAGTTTGCTTGGTCACCAAGCAATCCTACAAAACACTTCTTTTAGGTATTTTAGAGGTTAAATGGCACTATAAACGAGTTATAGAAAACAACAACCCTAGAACCAATGTGAATTGGTAATGGTTAACTCTTTTGAAATTAGTGAAACTTTTCAAAAACAGAGAATGAGTGAATCGATGAAAGTGCACTTACACATTATAGTGGGTTAAACTATAGAGTTTTTGAGCACTGACGAATGCGATTTTTCGCAAAATAAAGAAAACATAAAGTTTGCTTGGTCACCAAGCAATCCTACAAAACACTTCATTTTGGTATTTTAGAGGTTAAATGGCACTATAAACGAGTTATAGAAAACAACAACCCTAGAACCAATGTGAATTGGTAATGGTTAACTCTTTTGAAATTAGTGAAACTTTTCAAAAACAGAGAATGAGTGAATCGATGAAAGTGCACTTCCACATTATAGTGGGTTAAACTATAGAGTTTTTGAGCACTAACGAATGCGATTTTCCGCAAAATAAAGAAAACATAAAGTTTGCTTGGTCACCAAGCAATCCTACAAAACACTCCATTTTAGTATTTTAGAGGTTAAATGACACTATAAACGAGTTATAGAAAACAACAACCCTAGAACCAATGTGAATTGGTAATGGTTAACTCTTTTGAAATTAGTGAAACTTTTCAAAAACAGAGAATGAGTGAATCGATGAAAGTGCACTTCCACATTATAGTGGGTTAAACTATAGAGTTTTTGAGCACTAACGAATGCGATTTTCCGCAAAATAAAGAAAACATAAAGTTTGCTTGGTCACCAAGCAATCCTACAAAACACTTCATTTTGGTATTTTAGTGGTTAAATGGCACTATTATAAAAAACAACAACCCTAGAACCAATGTGAATTGGTAATTGTTAACTCTTTTTCAATTAGTGAAACTTTTCAAAATGAGAGGACGATTGAATCGGAGAAAGTGCACTTCCACATTATAGTGGGATAAAACTATAGAGTTTTTTAGCACTAACGAATGTGATTTTCCGCAAAATAAAGAAAACATAAAGTTTGCTTGGTCACCAAGCAATCCTACAAAACACTTCATTTTGGTATTTTAGAGGTTAAATGGCACTATAAACGAGTTATAGAAAACAACAACCCTAGAACCAATGTGAATTGGTAATGGTTAACTCTTTTGAAATTAGTGAAACTTTTCAAAAAGAGAGAATGTATGAATCGGAGAAAGTGCACTTCCACATTATAGTGGGATAAACTATAGAGTTTTTTAGCACTAACGAATGTGATTTTCCGCAAAATAAAGAAAACATAAAGTTTGCTTGGTCACCAAGCAATCCTACAAAACACTTCATTTTGGTATTTTAGAGGTTAAATGGCACTATAAACGAGTTATAGAAAACAACAACCCTAGAACCAATGTGAATTGGTAATGGTTAACTCTTTTGCAATTAGTGAAACTTTTCAAAAAGAGAGAATGTATGAATCGGAGAAAGTGCACTTCCACATTATAGTGGGATAAACTATAGAGTTTTTTAGCACTAACGAATGTGATTTTCCGCAAAATAAAGAAAACATAAAGTTTGCTTGGTCACCAAGCAATCCTACAAAACACTTCATTTTGGTATTTTAGAGGTTAAATGGCACTATAAACGAGTTATAGAAAACAACAACCCTAGAACCAATGTGAATTGGTAATGGTTAACTCTTTTGAAATTAGTGAAACTTTTCAAAAACAGAGAATGAGTGAATTGATGAAAGTGCACTTCCACATTATAGTGGGTTAAACTATAGAGTTTTTGAGCACTAGCGAATGTGATTTTCCGCAAAATAAAGAAAACATAAAGTTTGCTTGGTCACCAAGCAATCCTACAAAACACTTCATTTTGGTATTTTAGAGGTTAAATGACACTATTATAGAAAACAACAACCCTAGAACCAATGTGAATTGGTAAATTGTTAACTCTTTTGCAATTAGTGGAACTTTTCAAAAAGAGAGGATGAGTGAATCGGAGAAAGTGCACTTCCACATTATAGTGGGATAAAACTATAGAGTTTTTGAGCACTAACGAATGTGATGTTCCGCAAAATAAAGAAAACATAAAGTTTGCTTGGTGACCAAGCAATCCTACAAAACACTTCATTTTGGTATTTTAGAGGTTAAATGGCACTATTATAGAAAACAACAACCCTAGAACCAATGTGAATTGGTAATGGTTAACTCTTTTGCAATTAGTGAAACTTTTCAAAAAGAGAGGATGAGTGAATCGGAGAAAGTGCACGTTCACATTATAGTGGGATAAACTATAGATTTTTTTAGCACTAACGAATGTGATTTTCCGCAAAATAAAGAAAACATAAAGTTTGCTTGGTCAACAAGCAATCCTACAAAACACTTCATTTAGGTATTTTAGAGGTTAAATGGCACTATTATAGAAAACAACAACCCTAGAACCAATGTGAATTGGTAATTGTTAACTCTTTTGCAATTAGTGAAACTTTTCAAAATGAGAGGACGATTGAATCGGAGAAAGTGCACTTCCACATTATAGTGGGATAAAACTATAGAGTTTTTTAGCACTAACGAATGTGATTTTCCGCAAAAGAAAGAAAACATAAAGTTTGCTTGGTCACCAAGCAATCCTACAAAACACTTCATTTTGGTATTTTAGAGGTTAAATGGCACTATAAACGAGTTATAGAAAACAACAACCCTAGAACAAATGTGAATTGGTAATGGTTAACTCTTTTGTAGTTAGTGAAACTTTTCAAAAAGAGAGAATGTGTGAATCGGAGAAAGTGCACTTCCACATTATAGTGGGATAAACTAGAGTTTTTGAGCACTAACGAATGTGATTTTCCGCAAAATAAAGAAAACATAAAGTTTGCTTGGTCACCAAGCAATCCTACAAAACACTTCTTTTTGGTATTTTAGAGGTTAAATAGCACTATTATAGAAAATAACAACCCTAGAACCAATGTGAATTGGTAATGGTTAACTCTTTTGCAATTAGTGAAACTTTTCAAAAAGAGAGGATTAGTGAATCGGAGAAAGTGCACGTCCACATTATAGTGGGATAAACTATAGATTTTTTTAGCACTAACGAATGTGATTTTCCGCAAAATAAAGAAAACATAAAGTTTGCTTGGTCACCAAGCAATCCTACAAAACACTTCTTTTAGGTATTTTAGAGGTTAAATGGCACTATAAACGAGTTATAGAAAACAACAACCCTAGAACCAATGTGAATTGGTAATGGTTAACTCTTTTGAAATTAGTGAAACTTTTCAAAAACAGAGAATGAGTGAATCGATGAAAGTGCACTTCCACATTATAGTGGGTTAAACTATAGAGTTTTTGAGCACTGACGAATGCGATTTTTCGCAAAATAAAGAAAACATAAAGTTTGCTTGGTCACCAAGCAATCCTACAAAACACTTCATTTTGGTATTTTAGAGGTTAAATGGCACTATAAACGAGTTATAGAAAACAACAACCCTAGAACCAATGTGAATTGGTAATGGTTAACTCTTTTGAAATTAGTGAAACTTTTCAAAAACAGAGAATGAGTGAATCGATGAAAGTGCACTTCCACATTATAGTGGGTTAAACTATAGAGTTTTTGAGCACTAACGAATGCGATTTTCCGCAAAATAAAGAAAACATAAAGTTTGCTTGGTCACCAAGCAATCCTACAAAACACTCCATTTTAGTATTTTAGAGGTTAAATGACACTATAAACGAGTTATAGAAAACAACAACCCTAGAACCAATGTGAATTGGTAATGGTTAACTCTTTTGAAATTAGTGAAACTTTTCAAAAACAGAGAATGAGTGAATCGATGAAAGTGCACTTCCACATTATAGTGGGTTAAACTATAGAGTTTTTGAGCACTAGCGAATGTGATTTTCCGCAAAATAAAGAAAACATAAAGTTTGCTTGGTCACCAAGCAATCCTACAAAACACTTCATTTTGGTATTTTAGAGGTTAAATGACACTATTATAGAAAACAACAACCCTAGAACCAATGTGAATTGGTAAATTGTTAACTCTTTTGCAATTAGTGGAACTTTTCAAAAAGAGAGGATGAGTGAATCGGAGAAAGTGCACTTCCACATTATAGTGGGATAAAACTATAGAGTTTTTGAGCACTAACGAATGTGATGTTCCGCAAAATAAAGAAAACATAAAGTTTGCTTGGTGACCAAGCAATCCTACAAAACACTTCATTTTGGTATTTTAGAGGTTAAATGGCACTATTATAGAAAACAACAACCCTAGAACCAATGTGAATTGGTAATGGTTAACTCTTTTGCAATTAGTGAAACTTTTCAAAAAGAGAGGATGAGTGAATCGGAGAAAGTGCACGTTCACATTATAGTGGGATAAACTATAGATTTTTTTAGCACTAACGAATGTGATTTTCCGCAAAATAAAGAAAACATAAAGTTTGCTTGGTCAACAAGCAATCCTACAAAACACTTCATTTAGGTATTTTAGAGGTTAAATGGCACTATTATAGAAAACAACAACCCTAGAACCAATGTGAATTGGTAATTGTTAACTCTTTTGCAATTAGTGAAACTTTTCAAAATGAGAGGACGATTGAATCGGAGAAAGTGCACTTCCACATTATAGTGGGATAAAACTATAGAGTTTTTTAGCACTAACGAATGTGATTTTCCGCAAAAGAAAGAAAACATAAAGTTTGCTTGGTCACCAAGCAATCCTACAAAACACTTCATTTTGGTATTTTAGAGGTTAAATGGCACTATAAACGAGTTATAGAAAACAACAACCCTAGAAACAATGTGAATTGGTAATGGTTAACTCTTTTGCAATTAGTGAAACTTTTCAAAAAGAGAGAATGTATGAATCGGAGAAAGTGCACTTCCACATTATAGTGGGATAAACTATAGAGTTTTTTAGCACTAACGAATGTGATTTTCCGCAAAATAAAGAAAACATAAAGTTTGCTTGGTCACCAAGCAATCCTACAAAACACTTCATTTTGGTATTTTAGAGGTTAAATGGCACTATAAACGAGTTATAGAAAACAACAACCCTAGAACCAATGTGAATTGGTAATGGTTAACTCTTTTGAAATTAGTGAAACTTTTCAAAAACAGAGAATGAGTGAATCGATGAAAGTGCACTTCCACATTATAGTGGGTTAAACTATAGAGTTTTTGAGCACTAACGAATGCGATTTTCCGCAAAATAAAGAAAACATAAAGTTTGCTTGGTCACCAAGCAATCCTACAAAACACTTCATTTTGGTATTTTAGAGGTTAAATGACACTATTATAGAAAACAACAACCCTAGAACCAATGTGAATTGGTAATTGTTAACTCTTTTGCAATTAGTGAAACTTTTCAAAAAGAGAGGATGAGTGAATCGGAGAAAGTGCACTTCCACATTATAGTGGGATAAAACTATAGAGTTTTTGAGCACTAACGAATGTGATTTTCCGCAAAATAAAGAAAACATAAAGTTTGCTTGGTCACCAAGCAATCCTACAAAACACTTCATTTTGTTATTTTAGAGGTTAAATGGCACTATTATAGAAAACAACAACCCTAGAACCAATGTGAATTGGTAATGGTTAACTCTTTTGCAATTAGTGAAACTTTTCAAAAAGAGAGGATGAGTGAATCGGAGAAAGTGCACGTTCACATTATAGTGGGATAAACTATAGATTTTTTTAGCACTAACGAATGTGATTTTCCGCAAAATAAAGAAAACATAAAGTT
Source organism: Galeopsis tetrahit (assembly GCA_963675135.1). Classification (NCBI taxonomy): domain Eukaryota; kingdom Viridiplantae; phylum Streptophyta; class Magnoliopsida; order Lamiales; family Lamiaceae; genus Galeopsis; species Galeopsis tetrahit. The sequence goes on along the minus strand of CAVLYN010000394.1, from coordinate 11,319 downwards.
TGCTTGGTCACCAAGCAATCCTAAAAAACACTTCATTTTGGTATTTTAGAGGTTAAATGACACTATTATAGAAAACAACAACCCTAGAACCAATATGATTTGGTAATGGTTAACTCTTTTGCAATTAGTGAAACTTTTCAAAAACAGAGAATGAGTGAATCGGAGAAAGTGCACTTCCACATTATAGTGGGATAAACTATAGATTTTTTTAGCACTAACGAATGTGATTTTCTGCAAAATAAAGAAAACATAAAGTTTTCTTGGTCACCAAGCAATCATACAAAACACTTCATCTTGGTAGTTTTGAGGTTAAATGGCACTATAAACGAGTTATAGAAAACAACAACCCTAGAACAAATGTGAATTGGTAATGGTTAACTCTTTTGTAGTTAGTGAAACTTTTCAAAAAGAGAGAATGTGTGAATCGGAGAAAGTGCACTTCCACATTATAGTGGGATAAACTAGAGTTTTTGAGCACTAACGAATGTGATTTTCCGCAAAATAAAGAAAACATAAAGTTTGCTTGGTCACCAAGCAATCCTACAAAACACTTCTTTTTGGTATTTTAGAGGTTAAATAGCACTATTATAGAAAACAACAACCCTAGAACCAATGTGAATTGGTAATTGTTAACTCTTTTGCAATTAGTGAAACTTTTCAAAAAGAGAGGATGAGTGAATCGGAGAAAGTGCACGTCCACATTATAGTGGGATAAACTATAGATTTTTTTAGCACTAACGAATGTGATTTTCCGCAAAATAAAGAAAACATAAAGTTTGCTTGGTCACCAAGCAATCCTACAAAACACTTCTTTTAGGTATTTTAGAGGTTAAATGGCACTATAAACGAGTTATAGAAAACAACAACCCTAGAACCAATGTGAATTGGTAATGGTTAACTCTTTTGAAATTAGTGAAACTTTTCAAAAACAGAGAATGAGTGAATCGATGAAAGTGCACTTCCACATTATAGTGGGTTAAACTATAGAGTTTTTGAGCACTGACGAATGCGATTTTTCGCAAAATAAAGAAAACATAAAGTTTGCTTGGTCACCAAGCAATCCTACAAAACACTTCATTTTGGTATTTTAGAGGTTAAATGGCACTATAAACGAGTTATAGAAAACAACAACCCTAGAACCAATGTGAATTGGTAATGGTTAACTCTTTTGAAATTAGTGAAACTTTTCAAAAACAGAGAATGAGTGAATCGATGAAAGTGCACTTCCACATTATAGTGGGTTAAACTATAGAGTTTTTGAGCACTAACGAATGCGATTTTCCGCAAAATAAAGAAAACATAAAGTTTGCTTGGTCACCAAGCAATCCTACAAAACACTTCATTTTGGTATTTTAGTGGTTAAATGGCACTATTATAAAAAACAACAACCCTAGAACCAATGTGAATTGGTAATTGTTAACTCTTTTGCAATTACTGAAACTTTTCAAAATGAGAGGACGATTGAATCGGAGAAAGTGCACTTCCACATTATAGTGGGATAAAACTATAGAGTTTTTTAGCACTAACGAATGTGATTTTCCGCAAAATAAAGAAAACATAAAGTTTGCTTGGTCACCAAGCAATCCTACAAAACACTTCATTTTGGTATTTTAGAGGTTAAATGGCACTATAAACGAGTTATAGAAAACAACAACCCTAGAACCAATGTGAATTGGTAATGGTTAACTCTTTTGAAATTAGTGAAACTTTTCAAAAAGAGAGAATGTATGAATCGGAGAAAGTGCACTTCCACATTATAGTGGGATAAACTATAGAGTTTTTTAGCACTAACGAATGTGATTTTCCGCAAAATAAAGAAAACATAAAGTTTGCTTGGTCACCAAGCAATCCTACAAAACACTTCATTTTGGTATTTTAGAGGTTAAATGGCACTATAAACGAGTTATAGAAAACAACAACCCTAGAACCAATGTGAATTGGTAATGGTTAACTCTTTTGCAATTAGTGAAACTTTTCAAAAAGAGAGAATGTATGAATCGGAGAAAGTGCACTTCCACATTATAGTGGGATAAACTATAGAGTTTTTTAGCACTAACGAATGTGATTTTCCGCAAAATAAAGAAAACATAAAGTTTGCTTGGTCACCAAGCAATCCTACAAAACACTTCATTTTGGTATTTTAGAGGTTAAATGGCACTATAAACGAGTTATAGAAAACAACAACCCTAGAACCAATGTGAATTGGTAATGGTTAACTCTTTTGAAATTAGTGAAACTTTTCAAAAACAGAGAATGAGTGAATCGATGAAAGTGCACTTCCACATTATAGTGGGTTAAACTATAGAGTTTTTGAGCACTAGCGAATGTGATTTTCCGCAAAATAAAGAAAACATAAAGTTTGCTTGGTCACCAAGCAATCCTACAAAACACTTCATTTTGGTATTTTAGAGGTTAAATGACACTATTATAGAAAACAACAACCCTAGAACCAATGTGAATTGGTAAATTGTTAACTCTTTTGCAATTAGTGGAACTTTTCAAAAAGAGAGGATGAGTGAATCGGAGAAAGTGCACTTCCACATTATAGTGGGATAAAACTATAGAGTTTTTGAGCACTAACGAATGTGATGTTCCGCAAAATAAAGAAAACATAAAGTTTGCTTGGTCACCAAGCAATCCTACAAAACACTTCATTTTGGTATTTTAGAGGTTAAATGGCACTATTATAGAAAACAACAACCCTAGAACCAATGTGAATTGGTAATGGTTAACTCTTTTGCAATTAGTGAAACTTTTCATAAAGAGAGGATGAGTGAATCGGAGAAAGTGCACGTTCACATTATAGTGGGATAAACTATAGATTTTTTTAGCACTAACGAATGTGATTTTCTGCAAAATAAAGAAAACATAAAGTTTGCTTGGTCAACAAGCAATCCTACAAAACACTTCATTTAGGTATTTTAGAGGTTAAATGGCACTATTATAGAAAACAACAACCCTAGAACCAATGTGAATTGGTAATTGTTAACTCTTTTGCAATTAGTGAAACTTTTCAAAATGAGAGGACGATTGAATCGGAGAAAGTGCACTTCCACATTATAGTGGGATAAAACTATAGAGTTTTTTAGCACTAACGAATGTGATTTTCCGCAAAAGAAAGAAAACATAAAGTTTGCTTGGTCACCAAGCAATCCTACAAAACACTTCATTTTGGTATTTTAGAGGTTAAATGGCACTATAAACGAGTTATAGAAAACAACAACCCTAGAACCAATGTGAATTGGTAATGGTTAACTCTTTTGCAATTAGTGAAACTTTTCAAAAAGAGAGAATGTATGAATCGGAGAAAGTGCACTTCCACATTATAGTGGGATAAACTATAGAGTTTTTTAGCACTAACGAATGTGATTTTCCGCAAAATAAAGAAAACATAAAGTTTGCTTGGTCACCAAGCAATCCTACAAAACACTTCATTTTGGTATTTTAGAGGTTAAATGGCACTATAAACGAGTTATAGAAAACAACAACCCTAGAACCAATGTGAATTGGTAATGGTTAACTCTTTTGAAATTAGTGAAACTTTTCAAAAACAGAGAATGAGTGAATCGATGAAAGTGCACTTCCACATTATAGTGGGTTAAACTATAGAGTTTTTGAGCACTAACGAATGCGATTTTCCGCAAAATAAAGAAAACATAAAGTTTGCTTGGTCACCAAGCAATCCTACAAAACACTTCATTTTGGTATTTTAGAGGTTAAATGACACTATTATAGAAAACAACAACCCTAGAACCAATGTGAATTGGTAATTGTTAACTCTTTTGCAATTAGTGAAACTTTTCAAAAAAGAGAGGATGAGTGAATCGGAGAAAGTGCACTTCCACATTATAGTGGGATAAAACTATAGAGTTTTTTAGCACTAACGAATGTGATTTTCCGCAAAATAAAGAAAACATAAAGTTTGCTTGGTCACCAAGCAATCCTACAAAACACTTCATTTTGGTATTTTAGAGGTTAAATGACACTATTATAGAAAACAACAACCCTAGAACCAATGTGAATTGGTAATGGTTAACTCTTTTGCAATTAGTGAAACTTTTCAAAAAGAGAGGATGAGTGAATCGGAGAAAGTGCACGTTCACATTATAGTGGGATAAACTATAGATTTTTTTAGCACTAACGAATGTGATTTTCCGCAAAATAAAGAAAACATAAAGTTTGCTTGGTCACCAAGCAATCCTAAAAAACACTTCATTTTGGTATTTTAGAGGTTAAATGACACTATTATAGAAAACAACAACCCTAGAACCAATATGATTTGGTAATGGTTAACTCTTTTGCAATTAGTGAAACTTTTCAAAAACAGAGAATGAGTGAATCGGAGAAAGTGCACTTCCACATTATAGTGGGATAAACTATAGATTTTTTTAGCACTAACGAATGTGATTTTCCGCAAAATAAAGAAAACATAAAGTTTTCTTGGTCACCAAGCAATCATACAAAACACTTCATCTTGGTAGTTTTGAGGTTAAATGGCACTATAAACGAGTTATAGAAAACAACAACCCTAGAACCAATGTGAATTGGTAATGGTTAACTCTTTTGTAGTTAGTGAAACTTTTCAAAAAGAGAGAATGTGTGAATCGGAGAAAGTGCACTTCCACATTATAGTGGGATAAACTAGAGTTTTTGAGCACTAACGAATGTGATTTTCCGCAAAATAAAGAAAACATAAAGTTTGCTTGGTCACCAAGCAATCTTACAAAACACTTCTTTTTGGTATTTTAGAGGTTAAATAGCACTATTATAGAAAACAACAACCCTAGAACCAATGTGAATTGGTAATGGTTAACTCTTTTGCAATTAGTGAAACTTTTCAAAAAGAGAGGATGAGTGAATCGATGAAAGTGCACTTCCACATTATAGTGGGTTAAACTATAGAGTTTTTGAGCACTAACGAATGCGATTTTCCGCAAAATAAAGAAAACATAAAGTTTGCTTGGTCACCAAGCAATCCTACAAAACACTTCATTTTGGTATTTTAGAGGTTAAATGACACTATTATAGAAAACAACAACCCTAGAACCAATGTGAATTGGTAATTGTTAACTCTTTTGCAATTAGTGAAACTTTTCAAAAAGAGAGGATGAGTGAATCGGAGAAAGTGCACTTCCACATTATAGTGGGATAAAACTATAGAGTTTTTGAGCACTAAAGAATGTGATTTTCCGCAAAATAAAGAAAACATAAAGTTTGCTTGGTCACCAAGCAATCCTACAAAACACTTCATTTTGGTATTTTAGAGGTTAAATGGCACTATTATAGAAAACAACAACCCTAGAACCAATGTGAATTGGTAATGGTTAACTCTTTTGTAATTAGTGAAACTTTTCAAAAAGAGAGGATGAGTGAATCGGAGAAAGTGCACGTTCACATTATAGTGGGATAAACTATAGATTTTTTTAGCACTAACGAATGTGATTTTCCGCAAAATAAAGAAAACATAAAGTTTGCTTGGTCACCAAGCAATCCTAAAAAACACTTCATTTTGGTATTTTAGAGGTTAAATGACACTATTATAGAAAACAACAACCCTAGAACCAATATGATTTGGTAATGGTTAACTCTTTTGCAATTAGTGAAACTTTTCAAAAACAGAGAATGAGTGAATCGGAGAAAGTGCACTTCCACATTATAGTGGGATAAACTATAGATTTTTTTAGCACTAACGAATGTGATTTTCCGCAAAATAAAGAAAACATAAAGTTTTCTTGGTCACCAAGCAATCATACAAAACACTTCATCTTGGTAGTTTTGAGGTTAAATGGCACTATAAACGAGTTATAGAAAACAACAACCCTAGAACCAATGTGAATTGGTAATGGTTAACTCTTTTGTAGTTAGTGAAACTTTTCAAAAAGAGAGAATGTGTGAATCGGAGAAAGTGCACTTCCACATTATAGTGGGATAAACTAGAGTTTTTGAGCACTAACGAATGTGATTTTCCGCAAAATAAAGAAAACATAAAGTTTGCTTGGTCACCAAGCAATCCTACAAAACACTTCTTTTTGGTATTATAGAGGTTAAATAGCACTATTATAGAAAACAACAACCCTAGAACCAATGTGAATTGGTAATGGTTAACTCTTTTGCAATTAGTGAAACTTTTCAAAAAGAGAGGATGAGTGAATCGGAGAAAGTGCACGTCCACATTATAGTGGGATAAACTATAGATTTTTTTAGCACTAACGAATGTGATTTTCCGCAAAATAAAGAAAACATAAAGTTTGCTTGGTCACCAAGCAATCCTACAAAACACTTCTTTTAGGTATTTTAGAGGTTAAATGGCACTATAAACGAGTTATAGAAAACAACAACCCTAGAACCAATGTGAATTGGTAATGGTTAACTCTTTTGAAATTAGTGAAACTTTTCAAAAACAGAGAATGAGTGAATCGATGAAAGTGCACTTCCACATTATAGTGGGTTAAACTATAGAGTTTTTGAGCACTAACGAATGCGATTTTCCGCAAAATAAAGAAAACATAAAGTTTGCTTGGTCACCAAGCAATCCTACAAAACACTTCATTTTAGTATTTTAGAGGTTAAATGACACTATAAACGAGTTATAGAAAACAACAACCCTAGAACCAATGTGAATTGGTAATGGTTAACTCTTTTTAAATTAGTGAAACTTTTCAAAAACAGAGAATGAGTGAATCGATGAAAGTGCACTTCCACATTATAGTGGGTTAAACTATAGAGTTTTTGAGCACTAACGAATGCGATTTTCCGCAAAATAAAGAAAACATAAAGTTTGCTTGGTCATCAAGCAATCCTACAAAACACTTCATTTTGGTATTTTAGTGGTTAAATGGCACTATTATAAAAAACAACAACCCTAGAACCAATGTGAATTGGTAATTGTTAACTCTTTTGCAATTAGTGAAACTTTTCAAAATGAGAGGACGATTGAATCGGAGAAAGTGCACTTCCACATTATAGTGGGATAAAACTATAGAGTTTTTTAGCACTAACGAATGTGATTTTCCGCAAAATAAAGAAAACATAAAGTTTGCTTGGTCACCAAGCAATCCTACAAAACACTTCATTTTGGTATTTTAGAGGTTAAATGGCACTATAAACGAGTTATAGAAAACAACAACCCTAGAACCAATGTGAATTGGTAATGGTTAACTCTTTTGAAATTAGTGAAACTTTTCAAAAAGAGAGAATGTATGAATCGGAGAAAGTGCACTTCCACATTATAGTGGGATAAACTATAGAGTTTTTTAGCACTAACGAATGTGATTTTCCGCAAAATAAAGAAAACATAAAGTTTGCTTGGTCACCAAGCAATCCTACAAAACACTTCATTTTGGTATTTTAGAGGTTAAATGGCACTATAAACGAGTTATAGAAAACAACAACCCTAGAACCAATGTGAATTGGTAATGGTTAACTCTTTTGCAATTAGTGAAACTTTTCAAAAAGAGAGAATGTATGAATCGGAGAAAGTGCACTTCCACATTATAGTGGGATAAACTATAGAGTTTTTTAGCACTAACGAATGTGATTTTCCGCAAAATAAAGAAAACATAAAGTTTGCTTGGTCACCAAGCAATCCTACAAAACACTTCATTTTGGTATTTTAGAGGTTAAATGGCACTATAAACGAGTTATAGAAAACAACAACCCTAGAACCAATGTGAATTGGTAATGGTTAACTCTTTTGAAATTAGTGAAACTTTTCAAAAACAGAGAATGAGTGAATCGATGAAAGTGCACTTCCACATTATAGTGGGTTAAACTATAGAGTTTTAGAGCACTAACGAATGCGATTTTCCGCAAAATAAAGAAAACATAAAGTTTGCTTGGTCACCAAGAAATCCTACAAAACACTTCATTTTGGTATTTTAAGAGGTTAAATGACACTATTATAGAAAACAACAACCCTAGAACCAATGTGAATTGGTAATTGTTAACTCTTTTGCAATTAGTGAAACTTTTCAAAAAGAGAGGATGAGTGAATCGGAGAAAGTGCACTTCCACATTATAGTGGGATAAAACTATAGAGTTTTTTAGCACTAACGAATGTGATTTTCCGCAAAATAAAGAAAACATAAAGTTTGCTTGGTCACCAAGAAATCCTACAAAACACTTCATTTTGGTATTTTAGAGGTTAAATGACACTATTATAGAAAACAACAACCCTAGAACCAATATGATTTGGTAATGGTTAACTCTTTTGCAATTAGTGACACTTTTCAAAAATAGAGAATGAGTGAATCGGAGAAAGTGCACCTCCACATTATAGTGGGATAAACTATAGATTTTTTTAGCACTAACGAATGTGATTTTCCGCAAAATAAAGAAAACATAAAGTTTTCTTGGTCACCAAGCAATCCAACAAAACACTTCTTTTTGGTATTTTAGAGGTTAAATAGCACTATTATAGAAAACAACAACCCTAGAACCAATGTGAATTGGTAATGGTTAACTCTTTTGCAATTAGTGAAACTTTTCAAAAAGAGAGGATGAGTGAATCGGAGAAAGAGCACGTCCACATTATAGTGGGATAAACTATAGATTTTTTTAGCACTAACGAATGTGATTTTCCGCAAAATAAAGAAAACATAAAGTTTGCTTGGTCACCAAGCAATCCTACAAAACACTTCTTTTAGGTATTTTAGAGGTTAAATGGCACTATAAACGAGTTATAGAAAACAACAACCCTAGAACCAATGTGAATTGGTAATGGTTAACTCTTTTGAAATTAGTGAAACTTTTCAAAAACAGAGAATGAGTGAATCGATGAAAGTGCACTTCCACATTATAGTGGGTTAAACTATAGAGTTTTTGAGCACTAACGAATGTGATTTTCCGCAAAATAAAGAAAACATAAAGTTTGCTTGGTCACCAAGCAATCCTACAAAACACTTCATTTTGTTATTTTAGAGGTTAAATGACACTATTATAGAAAACAACAACCCTAGAACCAATGTGAATTGGTAATTGTTAACTCTTTTGCAATTAGTGAAACTTTTCAAAATGAGAGGACGATTGAATCGGAGAAAGTGCACTTCCACATTATAGTGGGATAAAACTATAGAGTTTTTTAGCACTAACGAATGTGATTTTCCGCAAAATAAAAAAAACATAAAGTTTGCTTGGTCACCAAGCAATCCTACAAAACACTTCATTTTGGTATTTTAGAGGTTAAATGGCACTATAAACGAGTTATAGAAAACAACAACCCTAGAACCAATGTGAATTGGTAATGGTTAACTCTTTTGAAATTAGTGAAACTTTTCAAAAAGAGAGAATGTATGAATCGGAGAAAGTGCACTTCCACATTATAGTGGGATAAACTATAGAGTTTTTTAGCACTAACGAATGTGATTTTCCGCAAAATAAAGAAAACATAAAGTTTGCTTGGTCACCAAGCAATCCTACAAAACACTTCATTTTGGTATTTTAGAGGTTAAATGGCACTATAAACGAGTTATAGAAAACAACAACCCTAGAACCAATGTGAATTGGTAATGGTTAACTCTTTTGCAATTAGTGAAACTTTTCAAAAAGAGAGGATGAGTGAATCGGAGAAAGAGCACGTCCACATTATAGTGGGATAAATTATAGAGTTTTTTAGCACTAACGAATGTGATTTTCCGCAAAATAAAGAAAACATAAAGTTTGCTTGGTCACCAAGCAATCCTACAAAACACTTCATTTTGGTATTTTAGAGGTTAAATGGCACTATAAACGAGTTATAGAAAACAACAACCCTAGAACCAATGTGAATTGGTAATGGTTAACTCTTTTGAAATTAGTGAAACTTTTCAAAAACAGAGAATGAGTGAATCGATGAAAGTGCACTTCCACATTATAGTGGGTTAAACTATAGAGTTTTAGAGCACTAACGAATGCGATTTTCCGCAAAATAAAGAAAACATAAAGTTTGCTTGGTCACCAAGAAATCCTACAAAACACTTCATTTTGGTATTTTAAGAGGTTAAATGATACTATTATAGAAAACAACAACCCTAGAACCAATGTGAATTGGTAATTGTTAACTCTTTTGCAATTAGTGAAACTTTTCAAAAAGAGAGGATGAGTGAATCGGAGAAAGTGCACTTCCACATTATAGTGGGATAAAACTATAGAGTTTTTTAGCACTAACGAATGTGATTTTCCGCAAAATAAAGAAAACATAAAGTTTGCTTGGTCACCAAGAAATCCTACAAAACACTTCATTTTGGTATTTTAGAGGTTAAATGACACTATTATAGAAAACAACAACCCTAGAACCAATATGATTTGGTAATTGTTAACTCTTTTGCAATTAGTGACACTTTTCAAAAACAGAGAATGAGTGAATCGGAGAAAGTGCACCTCCACATTATAGTGGGATAAACTATAGATTTTTTTAGCACTAACGAATGTGATTTTCCGCAAAATAAAGAAAACATAAAGTTTTCTTGGTCACCAAGCAATCATACAAAACACTTCATCTTGGTAGTTTTGAGGTTAAATGGCACTATAAACGAGTTATAGAAAACAACAACCCTAGAACCAATGTGAATTGGTAATGATTAACTCTTTTGCAATTAGTGAAACTTTTCAAAAAGAGAGGATGAGTGAATCGGTGAAAGCGCACTTCCACATTATAGTGGGATAAACTAGAGTTTTTGAGCACTAACGAATGTGATTTTCCGCAGAATAAAGAAAACATAAAGTTTGCTTGGTCACCAAGCAATCCTACAAAACACTTCATTTTGGTATTTTAGAGGTTAAATGGCACTATTATAGAAAACAACAACCCTAGAACCAATGTGAATTGGTAATGGTTAACTCTTTTGCAATTAGTGAAACTTTTCAAAAAGAGAGGATGAGTGAATCGGTGAAAGCGCACTTCCACATTATAGTGGGATAAACTAGAGTTTTTGAGCACTAACGAATGTGATTTTCCGCAGAATAAAGAAAACATAAAGTTTGCTTGGTCACCAAGCAATCCTACAAAACACTTCATTTTGGTATTTTAGAGGTTAAATGGCACTATTATAGAAAACAACAACCCTAGAACCAATGTGAATTGGTAATGGTTAACTCTTTTGCAATTAGTGAAACTTTTCAAAAAGAGAGGATGAGTGAATCGGAGAAAGTGCACGTTCACATTATAGTGGGATAAACTATAGATTTTTATAGCACTAACGAATGTGATTTTCCGCAAAATAAAGAAAACATAAAGTTTTCTTGGTCACCAAGCAATCCTACAAAACACTTCATTTTGGTATTTTAGAGGTTAAATGGCACTATAAATGAGTTATAGAGAACAACAACCCTGGAACCAATGTG
>CAVLYN010000393.1:35000-37473 GCA_963675135.1 Galeopsis tetrahit | reverse complement strand
AATTCCGACAACTTTGAAAAAACGGTGCCCAAGGCTGCCCAAGACAGCCTAGGCCGAAGGCACAATTGTGGTGCACCGCTGCAACAACTCCGCACCCGAGGCCTCAAATCGAAATTCCGCCTCGACACAAGTGATTTTTTTGTCGATTCAGGGGGGTATGCAAGAATTGAGGGAATTCCGACAACTTTGAAAAAATGGTGCCCAAGGCTGCCCAAGACAGCCTAGGCCGAAGGCACAATTGTGGTGCACCGCTGCAACAACTCCGCACCCGAGGCCTCAAATCGAAATTCCGCCTCGACACAAGTGATTGTTTTGTCGATTCAGGGGGGTATTCAAGAATTGAGAGAATTCCGACAACTTTGAAAAAATGGTGCCCAAGGCTGCCCAAGACAGCCTAGGCCGATGGCACAATTGTGGTGCACCGCTGCAACAACTCCGCACCCGAGGCCTCAAATCGAAATTCCGCCTCGACACAAGTGATTTTTTTGTCGATTCAGGGGGGTATGCAAGAATTGAGGGAATTCCGACAACTTTGAAAAAATGGTGCCCAAGGCTGCCCAAGACAGCCTAGGCCGAAGGCACAATTGTGGTGCACCGCTGCAACAACTCCGCACCCGAGGCCTCAAATCGAAATTCCGCCTCGACACAAGTGATTTTTTTGTCGATTTAGGGGGGTATGCAAGAATTGAGAGAATTCCGACAACTTTGAAAAAATGGTGCACAAGGCTGCCCAAGACAGCCTAGGCCGATGGCACAATTGTGGTGCACCGCTGCAACAACTCCGCACCCGAGGCCTCAAATCGAAATTCCGCCTCGACACAAGTGATTTTTTTGTCGATTCAGGGGGGTATGCAAGAATTGAGGGAATTCCGACAACTTTGAAAAAATGGTGCCCAAGGCTGCCCAAGACAGCCTAGGCCGAAGGCACAATTGTGGTGCACCGCTGCAACAACTCCGCCCCCGAGGCCTCAAATCGAAATTCCGCCTCGACACAAGTGATTTTTTTGTCGATTTAGGGGGGTATGCAAGAATTGAGAGAATTCCGACAACTTTGAAAAAATGGTGCACGAGGCTGCCCAAGACAGCCTAGGTCGATGGCACAATTGTGGTGCACCGCTGCAACAACTCCGCACCCGAGGCCTCAAATCGAAATTCCGCCTCGACACAAGTGATTTTTTTGTCGATTCAGGGGGGTATGCAAGAATTGAGGGAATTCCGACAACTTTGAAAAAACGGTGCCCAAGGCTGCCCAAGACAGCCTAGGCCGATGGCACAATTGTGGTGCACCGCTGCAACAACGCCGCACCCGAGGCCTCAAATCGAAATTCCGCCTCGACACAAGTGATTTTTTTGTCGATTTAGGGGGGGTATGCAAGAATTGAGAGAATTCCGACAACTTTGAAAAAATGGTGCACGAGGCTGCCCAAGACAGCAGCCTAGGGGGGCCGGCGGCCCCCCGTGTGGTGCACGACGTCGAAAACTCCGCACCCGAGGCCTCAAATCGAAATTCCGCCTCGACACAAGTGATTATTTTGTCGATTTAGGGGGGTATGCAAGCTTTCGAAGAATTCCGACAACTTCGAAAAACGGGCCCCACGAACGCTGCCCCCGTCAAAACTCCCGTCCCGGGACCTCGGATGCTAAATTTAACGCTGGAAATGGATTCCTGGGCTGATTTTAGGGGGGGGTGCATAGGCTCACTGAAATTTGGGGTGTCTAAATAGGTAATCTAATAGTACTACCTCCTCGGCCATTTTAATATCTAGTGCTGTCACCTGGGATTTTTTTTTTTAAGCATATATAGGGGAGGGGGTGCTCACTAGGCAGCATGGGCGGAGGATGCGCGCGCAAGGGGCCTGCGGCCCCCCAAGCGCCCGCACATGCGCGCACAAGTGAGCTCGCCCCCGAACCTCTTCCGCACGGGCCCCCGCCGTGCGGTCGTAGGCGGCCGGCCACCCACCGGCGGCACCGCGCTCCGGCGCGGCGGGGGGCGTCCCACTCCGGCGAAATTTTTTTTTTTAAAAAATTTCGATGCTTGGCCACGCGAAGGCCGTGCAAAGGCCCCTTCTCGAGAAAATAGGCACACGTTCGGACGTTGAGCTCACGCATTCGATGGGGATGGACGCCAATATATACGGCCTCCGCTTGTCGATTGCGGTGCTCAAGCAGGAAGAGCAACGTGCCCTTACCTTATCTCCCGAATAGGGCCGATGCGCGGCCGAGGGTGGCGGGGCATATCGTGGCGCAATCGGTCTGGCCTCGGCCATTCGGCGCCCCGCGTCGGGCAACTCGGGAGAGAACAAGCCAGCGTTCGGATGCGGTAGCTAAGCCTTCGATGGGTACGGGGGGCCAATTTAAACGGCCTCCCTCTTGTCGATCGCGGTGCTAAGCGGAAGGACAGCGAGCCCAATTCACTCCCGAATTTCCCGACGCACGGGCGCGACGGTTGCAACACCCCGTGGGATCCGGTTTC
>CAVLYN010000391.1:137500-140589 GCA_963675135.1 Galeopsis tetrahit | reverse complement strand
GGAACCGTTGATTCGCACAATTGGTCATCGCGCTTGGTTGAAAAGCCAGTGGCGCGAAGCTACCGTGCGCTGGATTATGACTGAACGCCTCTAAGTCAGAATCCGAGCTAGAAGCGACGCGTGCGCCCGCCGTCCGCTTGCCGACCCGCAGTAGGGGCCCCCCGGGGCCCCCAAGGGCACGTGTCGTTGGCCAAGCCCGCGCGGCGGAACAGCCGCGTCGGCCGCCTTGAAGTACAATTCCCATCGAGCGGCGGGTAGAATCCTTTGCAGACGACTTAAATACGCGACGGGGTATTGTAAGCGGCAGAGTGGCCTTGCTGCCACGATCCTCTGAGATTCAGCCCTTCGTCGCTTCGATTCGTCCCTCCCCCCCCAACCCCCACCCAATCCATTCCAACAACCCCCATTCCCAACAACCCCCCCTACCAATCCCCAATCCAACAAACCCCCCCAACTTTTTCCCCCGTTTTCAGTGCGAGGTTTGTAATTGATGTGAAGGTGTAGGCATCCCGCGAGATTTGCCCAAGTCCACGCCCAAGTCTTAGGAAACTGCCCACGGAAATTTGCCCAAGTCTTACGAAATTTGTCCAAGTCTTGTGAAATTTTCCCGAGTCTTGTGAAATTTTCCCAAGTCTTGGGAATTTTCCCAAGTGTGGGGCACGACGGTGCACAACGTGCCCAAACATGGGGGACGACGGTCCACATGCGTGCCCAAGTTTGGGCAAGTCTTATGAAGTTGTGCAAGTATTGGGCACGACGGTGCCCACGTTGGCCATGGAAGAATTTAGCCAAAAATCACTATCATCGATTGAAAATCCGGCATTTTAAATGGATTCTATGGCCGGTTCTAGCGGGGGATGCAAACTCTTGTGACCATCCGACAACATTGAAAAAACACCGCACCCGAGACCTCAAATCGAAAATCCGCCTCGACACAAGTGATTTTTTTGTCGATTTAGGGGTGTATGCAAGCTGGTGTGAAGTTCCGACAACTTTGAAAAAACGGTGCAAAACATGCCCAAAATCGTGTGCATTAGCCCACAAATGGGGCACGACTTGCTCAAAAAAAAAACTCCGCACCCGAGGCCTCAAATCGAAATTCCGCCTCGACACAAGTGATTTTTTCGTCGATTTATGGGGGTATGCAAGGCGGCCATGAGTTCCGACAACTTTGAAAAAATGGTGCTTGGACGGTGCCCAAGACAGCCTAGGACGGTGGCACACGTGTGGTGCACCGCTGCAACAACTCCGCACCCGAGGCCTCAAATCGAAATTCCGCCTCGACACAAGTGATTTTTTCGTCGATTTAGGGGGGTATGCAAGCCGGTTAAGCATTTCGACAACTTTGAAAAAACGGTGCCCAAGCGTGGGCTTGGACGGTGCCCACGTATGGGGGACGACGTCAAAAACTCCGCACCCGAGGCCTCAAATCGAAATTCCGCCTCGACACAAGTTATTTTTTCGTCGATTTAGGGGGGTATGCAAGCCGGTTAAGCATTTCGACAACTTTGAAAAAACGGTGCCCAAGCGTGGGCTTGGACGGTGCCCACGTATGGGGGACGACGTCAAAAACTCCGCACCCGAGGCCTCAAATCGAAATTCCGCCTCGACACAAGTGATTTTTTCGTCGATTTAGGGGGGTATGCAAGCCGGTTAAGCATTTCGAAAACTTTGAAAAAACGGTGCCCAAGCGTGGGCTTGGACGGTGCCCACGTATGGGGGACGACGTCAAAAACTCCGCACCCGAGGCCTCAAATCGAAATTCCGCCTCGACACAAGTGATTTTTTCGTCGATTTAGGGGGGTATGCAAGCCGGTTAAGCATTTCGACAACTTTGAAAAAACGGTGCCCAAGCGTGGGCTTGGACGGTGCCCACGTATGGGGGACGACGTCAAAAACTCCGCACCCGAGGCCTCAAATCGAAATTCCGCCTCGACACAAGTGATTTTTTCGTCGATTTATGGGGGTATGCAAGGCGGCCATGAGTTCCGACAACTTTGAAAAAATGGTGCTTGGACGGTGCCCAAGACAGCCTAGGACGGTGGCACACGTGTGGTGCACCGCTGCAACAACTCCGCACCCGAGGCCTCAAATCGAAATTCCGCCTCGACACAAGTGATTTTTTCGTCGATTTATGGGGGTATGCAAGGCGGCCATGAGTTCCGACAACTTTGAAAAAATGGTGCTTGGACGGTGCCCAAGACAGCCTAGGACGGTGGCACACGTAGGGTGCACCGCTGCAACAACTCCGCACCCGAGGCCTCAAATCGAAATTCCGCCTCGACACAAGTGATTTTTTTGTCGATTTATGGGGGTATGCAAGGCGGCCATGAATTCCGACAACTTTGAAAAAATGGTGCCCAAGCATGCCCAAGGCAGCCTAGGACGGTGGCACACGTGTGGTGCACCGCTGCAACAACTCCGCACCCGAGGCCTCAAATCGAAATTCCGCCTCGACACAAGTGATTTTTTTGTCGATTTATGGGGGTATGCAAGGCGGCCATGAATTCCGACAACTTTGAAAAAACGGTGCCCAAGCATGGGCTTGGACGGTGCCCACGTATGGGGGACGACGTCAAAAACTCCGCACCCGAGGCCTCAAATTAAAATTCCGCCTCGACACAAGTTATTTTTTTGTCGATTTAGGGGGGTATGCAAGCCGGTTAAGCATTTCGACAACTTTGAAAAATGGGCCCCACGAACGCTGCCCCCGTCAAAACTCACGTCCCGGGACCCCGAATCGAAAATCCAAGGCTGGAAATGAATTCCTGGGCTGATTTTAGGGGGGGGTACTGTTATGCTCGAGAGGGTTGGAGGTGTTTTTGTGGGAATTTTGAAGGATTACCTCCTCGGCTTTTTAATGTCTACTGCTGTCACTTGGGATTTTTTTTTTTTAACATATATAGGGGAGGGGGTGTTCACTAGGCAGGCTGGGCGGGGGTGCGCGCGCGAGGGGCCACCGGCCCCCCCAGCGCGCGCACATGCGCGCACACTGCCTAGGCACTCCTTTCCCTCTTCCGCACGGTAGGCCACGGGGCCGTGCGGTCGTAGTCGGCCACCCGTCGGCCACCCCCCGCTCCGGCGCGGCG
>CAVLYN010000390.1:25000-27500 GCA_963675135.1 Galeopsis tetrahit | reverse complement strand
CTCGCATACCCCCCTAAATCGACAAAAAAATCACTTGTGTCGAGGCGGAATTTCGATTTGAGGCCTCGGGTGCGGAGTTGTTGCAGCGGTGCACCACAATTGTGCCATCGGCCTAGGCTGTCTTGGGCAGCCTTGGGCACCGTTTTTTCAAAGTTGTCGGAATTCCCTCAATTCTTGCATACCCCCCTAAATCGACAAAAAAATCACTTGTGTCGAGGCGGAATTTCGATTTGAGGCCTCGGGTGCGGAGTTGTTGCAGCGGTGCACCACAATTGTGCCTTCGGCCTAGGCTGTCTTGGGCAGCCTTGGGCACCGTTTTTTCAAAGTTGTCGGAATTCCCTCAATTCTCGCATACCCCCCTAAATCGACAAAAAAATCACTTGTGTCGAGGCGGAATTTCGATTTGAGGCCTCGGGTGCGGAGTTGTTGCAGCGGTGCACCACAATTGTGCCTTCGGCCTAGGCTGTCTTGGGCAGCCTTGGGCACCGTTTTTTCAAAGTTGTCGGAATTCCCTCAATTCTCGCATACCCCCCTAAATCGACAAAAAAATCACTTGTGTCGAGGCGGAATTTCGATTTGAGGCCTCGGGTGCGGAGTTGTTGCAGCGGTGCACCACAATTGTGCCTTCGGCCTAGGCTGTCTTGGGCAGCCTTGGGCACCGTTTTTTCAAAGTTGTCGGAATTCCCTCAATTCTCGCATACCCCCCTAAATCGACAAAAAAATCACTTGTGTCGAGGCGGAATTTCGATTTGAGGCCTCGGGTGCGGAGTTGTTGCAGCGGTGCACCACAATTGTGCCTTCGGCCTAGGCTGTCTTGGGCAGCCTTGGGCACCGTTTTTTCAAAGTTGTCGGAATTCCCTCAATTCTCGCATACCCCCCTAAATCGACAAAAAAATCACTTGTGTCGAGGCGGAATTTCGATTTGAGGCCTCGGGTGCGGAGTTGTTGCAGCGGTGCACCACAATTGTGCCTTCGGCCTAGGCTGTCTTGGGCAGCCTTGGGCACCGTTTTTTCAAAGTTGTCGGAATTCCCTCAATTCTCGCATACCCCCCTAAATCGACAAAAAAATCACTTGTGTCGAGGCGGAATTTCGATTTGAGGCCTCGGGTGCGGAGTTGTTGCAGCGGTGCACCACAATTGTGCCTTCGGCCTAGGCTGTCTTGGGCAGCCTTGGGCACCATTTTTTCAAAGTTGTCGGAATTCTCTCAATTCTCGCATACCCCCCTAAATCGACAAAAAAATCACTTGTGTCGAGGCGGAATTTCGATTTGAGGCCTCGGGTGCGGAGTTGTTGCAGCGGTGCACCACAATTGTGCCATCGGCCTAGGCTGTCTTGGGCAGCCTTGGGCACCGTTTTTTCAAAGTTGTCGGAATTCCCTCAATTCTTGCATACCCCCCTAAATCGACAAAAAAATCACTTGTGTCGAGGCGGAATTTCGATTTGAGGCTCGGGTGCGGAGTTGTTGCAGCGGTGCACCACAATTGTGCCTTCGGCCTAGGCTGTCTTGGGCAGCCTTGGGCACCGTTTTTTCAAAGTTGTCGGAATTCCCTCAATTCTCGCATACCCCCCTAAATCGACAAAAAAATCACTTGTGTCGAGGCGGAATTTCGATTTGAGGCCTCGGGTGCGGAGTTGTTGCAGCGGTGCACCACAATTGTGCCTTCGGCCTAGGCTGTCTTGGGCAGCCTTGGGCACCGTTTTTTCAAAGTTGTCGGAATTCCCTCAATTCTCGCATACCCCCCTAAATCGACAAAAAAATCACTTGTGTCGAGGCGGAATTTCGATTTGAGGCCTCGGGTGCGGAGTTGTTGCAGCGGTGCACCACAATTGTGCCTTCGGCCTAGGCTGTCTTGGGCAGCCTTGGGCACCGTTTTTTCAAAGTTGTCGGAATTCCCTCAATTCTCGCATACCCCCCTAAATCGACAAAAAAATCACTTGTGTCGAGGCGGAATTTCGATTTGAGGCCTCGGGTGCGGAGTTGTTGCAGCGGTGCACCACAATTGTGCCTTCGGCCTAGGCTGTCTTGGGCAGCCTTGGGCACCGTTTTTTCAAAGTTGTCGGAATTCCCTCAATTCTCGCATACCCCCCTAAATCGACAAAAAAATCACTTGTGTCGAGGCGGAATTTCGATTTGAGGCCTCGGGTGCGGAGTTGTTGCAGCGGTGCACCACAATTGTGCCTTCGGCCTAGGCTGTCTTGGGCAGCCTTGGGCACCGTTTTTTCAAAGTTGTCGGAATTCCCTCAATTCTCGCATACCCCCCTAAATCGACAAAAAAATCACTTGTGTCGAGGCGGAATTTCGATTTGAGGCCTCGGGTGCGGAGTTGTTGCAGCGGTGCACCACAATTGTGCCTTCGGCCTAGGCTGTCTTGGGCAGCCTTGGGCACCGTTTTTTCAAAGTTGTCGGAATTCCCTCAATTCTTGCATACCCCCCTAAATCGACAAAAAAATCACTTGTGTCGAGGCGGAATTTCGATTTGAGGCCTCGGGTGCGGAGTT
>CAVLYN010000390.1:12500-15000 GCA_963675135.1 Galeopsis tetrahit | reverse complement strand
AAAAAAATCACTTGTGTCGAGGCGGAATTTCGATTTGAGGCCTCGGGTGCGGAGTTGTTGCAGCGGTGCACCACGATTGTGCCTTCGGCCTAGGCTGTCTTGGGCAGCCTTGGGCACCGTTTTTTCAAAGTTGTCGGAATTCCCTCAATTCTCGCATACCCCCCTAAATCGACAAAAAAATCACTTGTGTCGAGGCGGAATTTCGATTTGAGGCCTCGGGTGCGGAGTTGTTGCAGCGGTGCACCACAATTGTGCCTTCGGCCTAGGCTGTCTTGGGCAGCCTTGGGCACCGTTTTTTCAAAGTTGTCGGAATTCCCTCAATTCTCGCATACCCCCCTAAATCGACAAAAAAATCACTTGTGTCGAGGCGGAATTTCGATTTGAGGCCTCGGGTGCGGAGTTGTTGCAGCGGTGCACCACAATTGTGCCTTCGGCCTAGGCTGTCTTGGGCAGCCTTGGGCACCGTTTTTTCAAAGTTGTCGGAATTCCCTCAATTCTCGCATACCCCCCTAAATCGACAAAAAAATCACTTGTGTCGAGGCGGAATTTCGATTTGAGGCCTCGGGTGCGGAGTTGTTGCAGCGGTGCACCACAATTGTGCCTTCGGCCTAGGCTGTCTTGGGCAGCCTTGGGCACCGTTTTTTCAAAGTTGTCGGAATTCCCTCAATTCTCGCATACCCCCCTAAATCGACAAAAAAATCACTTGTGTCGAGGCGGAATTTCGATTTGAGGCCTCGGGTGCGGAGTTGTTGCAGCGGTGCACCACAATTGTGCCTTCGGCCTAGGCTGTCTTGGGCAGCCTTGGGCACCGTTTTTTCAAAGTTGTCGGAATTCCCTCAATTCTCGCATACCCCCCTAAATCGACAAAAAAATCACTTGTGTCGAGGCGGAATTTCGATTTGAGGCCTCGGGTGCGGAGTTGTTGCAGCGGTGCACCACAATTGTGCCTTCGGCCTAGGCTGTCTTGGGCAGCCTTGGGCACCATTTTTTCAAAGTTGTCGGAATTCTCTCAATTCTCGCATACCCCCCTAAATCGACAAAAAAATCACTTGTGTCGAGGCGGAATTTCGATTTGAGGCCTCGGGTGCGGAGTTGTTGCAGCGGTGCACCACAATTGTGCCATCGGCCTAGGCTGTCTTGGGCAGCCTTGGGCACCGTTTTTTCAAAGTTGTCGGAATTCCCTCAATTCTTGCATACCCCCCTAAATCGACAAAAAAATCACTTGTGTCGAGGCGGAATTTCGATTTGAGGCCTCGGGTGCGGAGTTGTTGCAGCGGTGCACCACAATTGTGCCTTCGGCCTAGGCTGTCTTGGGCAGCCTTGGGCACCGTTTTTTCAAAGTTGTCGGAATTCCCTCAATTCTCGCATACCCCCCTAAATCGACAAAAAAATCACTTGTGTCGAGGCGGAATTTCGATTTGAGGCCTCGGGTGCGGAGTTGTTGCAGCGGTGCACCACAATTGTGCCTTCGGCCTAGGCTGTCTTGGGCAGCCTTGGGCACCGTTTTTTCAAAGTTGTCGGAATTCCCTCAATTCTCGCATACCCCCCTAAATCGACAAAAAAATCACTTGTGTCGAGGCGGAATTTCGATTTGAGGCCTCGGGTGCGGAGTTGTTGCAGCGGTGCACCACAATTGTGCCTTCGGCCTAGGCTGTCTTGGGCAGCCTTGGGCACCGTTTTTTCAAAGTTGTCGGAATTCCCTCAATTCTCGCATACCCCCCTAAATCGACAAAAAAATCACTTGTGTCGAGGCGGAATTTCGATTTGAGGCCTCGGGTGCGGAGTTGTTGCAGCGGTGCACCACAATTGTGCCTTCGGCCTAGGCTGTCTTGGGCAGCCTTGGGCACCGTTTTTTCAAAGTTGTCGGAATTCCCTCAATTCTCGCATACCCCCCTAAATCGACAAAAAAATCACTTGTGTCGAGGCGGAATTTCGATTTGAGGCCTCGGGTGCGGAGTTGTTGCAGCGGTGCACCACAATTGTGCCTTCGGCCTAGGCTGTCTTGGGCAGCCTTGGGCACCGTTTTTTCAAAGTTGTCGGAATTCCCTCAATTCTCGCATACCCCCCTAAATCGACAAAAAAATCACTTGTGTCGAGGCGGAATTTCGATTTGAGGCCTCGGGTGCGGAGTTGTTGCAGCGGTGCACCACAATTGTGCCTTCGGCCTAGGCTGTCTTGGGCAGCCTTGGGCACCATTTTTTCAAAGTTGTCGGAATTCTCTCAATTCTCGCATACCCCCCTAAATCGACAAAAAAATCACTTGTGTCGAGGCGGAATTTCGATTTGAGGCCTCGGGTGCGGAGTTGTTGCAGCGGTGCACCACAATTGTGCCATCGGCCTAGGCTGTCTTGGGCAGCCTTGGGCACCGTTTTTTCAAAGTTGTCGGAATTCCCTCAATTCTTGCATACCCCCCTAAATCGACAAAAAAATCACTTGTGTCGAGGCGGAATTTCGATTTGAGGCCTCGGGTGCGGAGTTGTTGCAGCGGTGCACCACAATT
>CAVLYN010000390.1:0-2500 GCA_963675135.1 Galeopsis tetrahit | reverse complement strand
GCGCGCGCATCCTCCGCCCATGCTGCCTAGTGAGCACCCCCTCCCCTATATATGCTTAAAAAAAAAAATCCCAGGTGACAGCACTAGATATTAAAATGGCCGAGGAGGTAGTACTATTAGATTACCTATTTATACACCCCAAATTTCAGTGAGCCTATGCACCCCCCCCTAAAATCAGCCCAGGAATCCATTTCCATCGTTAAATTTAGCATCCGAGGTCCCGGGACGGGAGTTTTGACGGGGGCAGCGTTCGTGGGGCCCGTTTTTCGAAGTTGTCGGAATTCATCGAAAGCTTGCATACCCCCCTAAATCGACAAAATAATCACTTGTGTCGAGGCGGAATTTCGATTTGAGGCCACGGGTGCGGAGTTTTCGACGTCGTGCACCACACGGGGGGCCGCCGGCCCCCCCTAGGCTGCTGTCTTGGGCAGCCTCGTGCACCATTTTTTCAAAGTTGTCGGAATTCTCTCAATTCTTGCATACCCCCCTAAATCGACAAAAAAATCACTTGTGTCGAGGCGGAATTTCGATTTGAGGCCTCGGGTGCGGAGTTGTTGCAGCGGTGCACCACAATTGTGCCATCGGCCTAGGCTGTCTTGGGCAGCCTTGGGCACCGTTTTTTCAAAGTTGTCGGAATTCCCTCAATTCTCGCATACCCCCCTAAATCGACAAAAAAATCACTTGTGTCGAGGCGGAATTTCGATTTGAGGCCTCGGGTGCGGAGTTGTTGCAGCGGTGCACCACAATTGTGCCTTCGGCCTAGGCTGTCTTGGGCAGCCTTGGGCACCATTTTTTCAAAGTTGTCGGAATTCTCTCAATTCTCGCATACCCCCCTAAATCGACAAAAAAATCACTTGTGTCGAGGCGGAATTTCGATTTGAGGCCTCGGGTGCGGAGTTGTTGCAGCGGTGCACCACAATTGTGCCATCGGCCTAGGCTGTCTTGGGCAGCCTTGGGCACCGTTTTTTCAAAGTTGTCGGAATTCCCTCAATTCTTGCATACCCCCCTAAATCGACAAAAAAATCACTTGTGTCGAGGCGGAATTTCGATTTGAGGCCTCGGGTGCGGAGTTGTTGCAGCGGTGCACCACAATTGTGCCTTCGGCCTAGGCTGTCTTGGGCAGCCTTGGGCACCGTTTTTTCAAAGTTGTCGGAATTCCCTCAATTCTCGCATACCCCCCTAAATCGACAAAAAAATCACTTGTGTCGAGGCGGAATTTCGATTTGAGGCCTCGGGTGCGGAGTTGTTGCAGCGGTGCACCACAATTGTGCCTTCGGCCTAGGCTGTCTTGGGCAGCCTTGGGCACCGTTTTTTCAAAGTTGTCGGAATTCCCTCAATTCTCGCATACCCCCCTAAATCGACAAAAAAATCACTTGTGTCGAGGCGGAATTTCGATTTGAGGCCTCGGGTGCGGAGTTGTTGCAGCGGTGCACCACAATTGTGCCTTCGGCCTAGGCTGTCTTGGGCAGCCTTGGGCACCGTTTTTTCAAAGTTGTCGGAATTCCCTCAATTCTCGCATACCCCCCTAAATCGACAAAAAAATCACTTGTGTCGAGGCGGAATTTCGATTTGAGGCCTCGGGTGCGGAGTTGTTGCAGCGGTGCACCACAATTGTGCCTTCGGCCTAGGCTGTCTTGGGCAGCCTTGGGCACCGTTTTTTCAAAGTTGTCGGAATTCCCTCAATTCTCGCATACCCCCCTAAATCGACAAAAAAATCACTTGTGTCGAGGCGGAATTTCGATTTGAGGCCTCGGGTGCGGAGTTGTTGCAGCGGTGCACCACAATTGTGCCTTCGGCCTAGGCTGTCTTGGGCAGCCTTGGGCACCGTTTTTTCAAAGTTGTCGGAATTCCCTCAATTCTCGCATACCCCCCTAAATCGACAAAAAAATCACTTGTGTCGAGGCGGAATTTCGATTTGAGGCCTCGGGTGCGGAGTTGTTGCAGCGGTGCACCACAATTGTGCCTTCGGCCTAGGCTGTCTTGGGCAGCCTTGGGCACCATTTTTTCAAAGTTGTCGGAATTCTCTCAATTCTCGCATACCCCCCTAAATCGACAAAAAAATCACTTGTGTCGAGGCGGAATTTCGATTTGAGGCCTCGGGTGCGGAGTTGTTGCAGCGGTGCACCACAATTGTGCCATCGGCCTAGGCTGTCTTGGGCAGCCTTGGGCACCGTTTTTTCAAAGTTGTCGGAATTCCCTCAATTCTTGCATACCCCCCTAAATCGACAAAAAAATCACTTGTGTCGAGGCGGAATTTCGATTTGAGGCCTCGGGTGCGGAGTTGTTGCAGCGGTGCACCACAATTGTGCCTTCGGCCTAGGCTGTCTTGGGCAGCCTTGGGCACCGTTTTTTCAAAGTTGTCGGAATTCCCTCAATTCTCGCATACCCCCCTAAATCGACAAAAAAATCACTTGTGTCGAGGCGGAATTTCGATTTGAGGCCTCGGGTGCGGAGTTGTTGCAGCGGTGCACCACAATTGTGCCTTCGGCCTAGGCTGTCT
>CAVLYN010000389.1:52500-55000 GCA_963675135.1 Galeopsis tetrahit | reverse complement strand
ATGCAAGAATGAGGGAATTCCGACAACTTTGAAAAACGGTGCCAAGGCTGCCCAAGGACAGCCTAGGCCGAAGGCACAATTGTGGTGCACCGCTGCAACAACTCCGCACCCGAGGCCTCAAATCGAAATTCCGCCTCGACACAAGTGATTTTTTTGTCGATTTAGGGGGGTATGCGAGAATTGAGGGAATTCCGACAACTTTGAAAAAACGGTGCCCAAGGCTGCCCAAGACAGCCTAGGCCGAAGCACAATTGTGGTGCACCGCTGCAACAACTCCGCACCCGAGGCCTCAAATCGAAATTCCGCCTCGACACAAGTGATTTTTTTGTCGATTTAGGGGGGTATGCGAGAATTGAGGGAATTCCGACAACTTTGAAAAAACGGTGCCCAAGGCTGCCCAAGACAGCCTAGGCCGAAGGCACAATTGTGGTGCACCGCTGCAACAACTCCGCACCCGAGGCCTCAAATCGAAATTCCGCCTCGACACAAGTGATTTTTTGTCGATTTAGGGGGGTATGCGAGAATTGAGGGAATTCCGACAACTTTGAAAAAACGGTGCCCAAGGCTGCCCAAGACAGCCTAGGCCGAAGGCACAATTGTGGTGCACCGCTGCAACAACTCCGCACCCGAGGCCTCAAATCGAAATTCCGCCTCGACACAAGTGATTTTTTTGTCGATTTAGGGGGGTATGCGAGAATTGAGGGAATTCCGACAACTTTGAAAAAACGGTGCCCAAGGCTGCCCAAGACAGCCTAGGCCGAAGGCACAATTGTGGTGCACCGCTGCAACAACTCCGCACCCGAGGCCTCAAATCGAAATTCCGCCTCGACACAAGTGATTTTTTGTCGATTTAGGGGGGTATGCGAGAATTGAGGGAATTCCGACAACTTTGAAAAAACGGTGCCCAAGGCTGCCCAAGACAGCCTAGGCCGAAGGCACAATTGTGGTGCACCGCTGCAACAACTCCGCACCCGAGGCCTCAAATCGAAATTCCGCCTCGACACAAGTGATTTTTTTGTCGATTTAGGGGGTATGCAAGAATTGAGGGAATTCCGACAACTTTGAAAAAACGGTGCCCAAGGCTGCCCAAGACAGCCTAGGCCGATGGCACAATTGTGGTGCACCGCTGCAACAACTCCGCACCCGAGGCCTCAAATCGAAATTCCGCCTCGACACAAGTGATTTTTTTGTCGATTAGGGGGGTATGCGAGAATTGAGAGAATTCCGACAACTTTGAAAAAATGGTGCCCAAGGCTGCCCAAGACAGCCTAGGCCGAAGGCACAATTGTGGTGCACCGCTGCAACAACTCCGCACCCGAGGCCTCAAATCGAAATTCCGCCTCGACACAAGTGATTTTTTTGTCGATTTAGGGGGGTATGCGAGAATTGAGGGAATTCCGACAACTTTGAAAAAACGGTGCCCAAGGCTGCCCAAGACAGCCTAGGCCGAAGGCACAATTGTGGTGCACCGCTGCAACAACTCCGCACCCGAGGCCTCAAATCGAAATTCCGCCTCGACACAAGTGATTTTTTGTCGATTTAGGGGGGTATGCGAGAATTGAGGGAATTCCGACAACTTTGAAAAAACGGTGCCAAGGCTGCCCAAGACAGCCTAGGCCGAAGGCACAATTGTGGTGCACCGCTGCAACAACTCCGCACCCGAGGCCTCAAATCGAAATTCCGCCTCGACACAAGTGATTTTTTGTCGATTTAGGGGGGTATGCGAGAATTGAGGGAATTCCGACAACTTTGAAAAAACGGTGCCCAAGGCTGCCCAAGACAGCCTAGGCCGAAGGCACAATGTGGTGCACCGCTGCAACAACTCCGCACCCGAGGCCTCAAATCGAAATTCCGCCTCGACACAAGTGATTTTTTTGTCGATTTAGGGGGGTATGCGAGAATTGAGGGAATTCCGACAACTTTGAAAAAACGGTGCCCAAGGCTGCCCAAGACAGCCTGGCCGAAGGCACAATTGTGGTGCACCGCTGCAACAACTCCGCACCCGAGGCCTCAAATCGAAATTCCGCCTCGACACAAGTGATTTTTTTGTCGATTTAGGGGGGTATGCGAGAATTGAGGGAATTCCGACAACTTTGAAAAAACGGTGCCCAAGGCTGCCCAAGACAGCCTAGGCCGAAGGCACAATTGTGGTGCACCGCTGCAACAACTCCGCACCCGAGGCCTCAAATCGAAATTCCGCCTCGACACAAGTGATTTTTTTGTCGATTTAGGGGGGTATGCAAGAATTGAGGGAATTCCGACAACTTTGAAAAAACGGTGCCCAAGGCTGCCCAAGACAGCCTAGGCCGATGGCACAATTGTGGTGCACCGCTGCAACAACTCCGCACCCGAGGCCTCAAATCGAAATTCCGCCTCGACACAAGTGATTTTTTTGTCGATTTAGGGGGGTATGCGAGAATTGAGAGAATTCCGACAACTTTGAAAAAATGGTGCCCAAGGCTGCCCAAGACAGCCTAGGCCGAAGGCACAATTGTGGTGC
>CAVLYN010000389.1:40000-42500 GCA_963675135.1 Galeopsis tetrahit | reverse complement strand
AAACGGTGCCCAAGGCTGCCCAAGACAGCCTAGGCCGAAGGCACAATTGTGGTGCACCGCTGCAACAACTCCGCACCCGAGGCCTCAAATCGAAATTCCGCCTCGACACAAGTGATTTTTTTGTCGATTTAGGGGGGTATGCGAGAATTGAGGGAATTCCGACAACTTTGAAAAAACGGTGCCCAAGGCTGCCCAAGACAGCCTAGGCCGAAGGCACAATTGTGGTGCACCGCTGCAACAACTCCGCACCCGAGGCCTCAAATCGAAATTCCGCCTCGACACAAGTGATTTTTTTGTCGATTTAGGGGGGTATGCGAGAATTGAGGGAATTCCGACAACTTTGAAAAAACGGTGCCCAAGGCTGCCCAAGACAGCCTAGGCCGAAGGCACAATTGTGGTGCACCGCTGCAACAACTCCGCACCCGAGGCCTCAAATCGAAATTCCGCCTCGACACAAGTGATTTTTTTGTCGATTTAGGGGGGTATGCGAGAATTGAGGGAATTCCGACAACTTTGAAAAAACGGTGCCCAAGGCTGCCCAAGACAGCCTAGGCCGAAGGCACAATTGTGGTGCACCGCTGCAACAACTCCGCACCCGAGGCCTCAAATCGAAATTCCGCCTCGACACAAGTGATTTTTTTGTCGATTTAGGGGGGTATGCGAGAATTGAGGGAATTCCGACAACTTTGAAAAAACGGTGCCCAAGGCTGCCCAAGACAGCCTAGGCCGAAGGCACAATTGTGGTGCACCGCTGCAACAACTCCGCACCCGAGGCCTCAAATCGAAATTCCGCCTCGACACAAGTGATTTTTTTGTCGATTTAGGGGGGTATGCAAGAATTGAGGGAATTCCGACAACTTTGAAAAAACGGTGCCCAAGGCTGCCCAAGACAGCCTAGGCCGATGGCACAATTGTGGTGCACCGCTGCAACAACTCCGCACCCGAGGCCTCAAATCGAAATTCCGCCTCGACACAAGTGATTTTTTTGTCGATTTAGGGGGGTATGCGAGAATTGAGAGAATTCCGACAACTTTGAAAAAATGGTGCCCAAGGCTGCCCAAGACAGCCTAGGCCGAAGGCACAATTGTGGTGCACCGCTGCAACAACTCCGCACCCGAGGCCTCAAATCGAAATTCCGCCTCGACACAAGTGATTTTTTTGTCGATTTAGGGGGGTATGCGAGAATTGAGGGAATTCCGACAACTTTGAAAAAACGGTGCCCAAGGCTGCCCAAGACAGCCTAGGCCGAAGGCACAATTGTGGTGCACCGCTGCAACAACTCCGCACCCGAGGCCTCAAATCGAAATTCCGCCTCGACACAAGTGATTTTTTTGTCGATTTAGGGGGGTATGCGAGAATTGAGGGAATTCCGACAACTTTGAAAAAACGGTGCCCAAGGCTGCCCAAGACAGCCTAGGCCGAAGGCACAATTGTGGTGCACCGCTGCAACAACTCCGCACCCGAGGCCTCAAATCGAAATTCCGCCTCGACACAAGTGATTTTTTTGTCGATTTAGGGGGGTATGCGAGAATTGAGGGAATTCCGACAACTTTGAAAAAACGGTGCCCAAGGCTGCCCAAGACAGCCTAGGCCGAAGGCACAATTGTGGTGCACCGCTGCAACAACTCCGCACCCGAGGCCTCAAATCGAAATTCCGCCTCGACACAAGTGATTTTTTTGTCGATTTAGGGGGGTATGCGAGAATTGAGGGAATTCCGACAACTTTGAAAAAACGGTGCCCAAGGCTGCCCAAGACAGCCTAGGCCGAAGGCACAATTGTGGTGCACCGCTGCAACAACTCCGCACCCGAGGCCTCAAATCGAAATTCCGCCTCGACACAAGTGATTTTTTTGTCGATTTAGGGGGGTATGCGAGAATTGAGGGAATTCCGACAACTTTGAAAAAACGGTGCCCAAGGCTGCCCAAGACAGCCTAGGCCGAAGGCACAATTGTGGTGCACCGCTGCAACAACTCCGCACCCGAGGCCTCAAATCGAAATTCCGCCTCGACACAAGTGATTTTTTTGTCGATTTAGGGGGGTATGCAAGAATTGAGGGAATTCCGACAACTTTGAAAAAACGGTGCCCAAGGCTGCCCAAGACAGCCTAGGCCGATGGCACAATTGTGGTGCACCGCTGCAACAACTCCGCACCCGAGGCCTCAAATCGAAATTCCGCCTCGACACAAGTGATTTTTTTGTCGATTTAGGGGGGTATGCGAGAATTGAGAGAATTCCGACAACTTTGAAAAAATGGTGCCCAAGGCTGCCCAAGACAGCCTAGGCCGAAGGCACAATTGTGGTGCACCGCTGCAACAACTCCGCACCCGAGGCCTCAAATCGAAATTCCGCCTCGACACAAGTGATTTTTTTGTCGATTTAGGGGGGTATGCGAGAATTGAGGGAATTCCGACAACTTTGAAAAAACGGTGCCCAAGGCTGCCCAAGACAGCCTAGGCCGATG
This sequence comes from Galeopsis tetrahit, assembly GCA_963675135.1. Taxonomy (NCBI): domain Eukaryota; kingdom Viridiplantae; phylum Streptophyta; class Magnoliopsida; order Lamiales; family Lamiaceae; genus Galeopsis; species Galeopsis tetrahit. The sequence goes on along the minus strand of CAVLYN010000389.1, from coordinate 40,038 downwards.
GCACAATTGTGGTGCACCGCTGCAACAACTCCGCACCC
>CAVLYN010000389.1:27500-30000 GCA_963675135.1 Galeopsis tetrahit | reverse complement strand
GGCTGCCCAAGACAGCCTAGGCCGAAGGCACAATTGTGGTGCACCGCTGCAACAACTCCGCACCCGAGGCCTCAAATCGAAATTCCGCCTCGACACAAGTGATTTTTTTGTCGATTTAGGGGGGTATGCGAGAATTGAGGGAATTCCGACAACTTTGAAAAAACGGTGCCCAAGGCTGCCCAAGACAGCCTAGGCCGAAGGCACAATTGTGGTGCACCGCTGCAACAACTCCGCACCCGAGGCCTCAAATCGAAATTCCGCCTCGACACAAGTGATTTTTTTGTCGATTTAGGGGGGTATGCGAGAATTGAGGGAATTCCGACAACTTTGAAAAAACGGTGCCCAAGGCTGCCCAAGACAGCCTAGGCCGAAGGCACAATTGTGGTGCACCGCTGCAACAACTCCGCACCCGAGGCCTCAAATCGAAATTCCGCCTCGACACAAGTGATTTTTTTGTCGATTTAGGGGGGTATGCGAGAATTGAGGGAATTCCGACAACTTTGAAAAAACGGTGCCCAAGGCTGCCCAAGACAGCCTAGGCCGAAGGCACAATTGTGGTGCACCGCTGCAACAACTCCGCACCCGAGGCCTCAAATCGAAATTCCGCCTCGACACAAGTGATTTTTTTGTCGATTTAGGGGGGTATGCAAGAATTGAGGGAATTCCGACAACTTTGAAAAAACGGTGCCCAAGGCTGCCCAAGACAGCCTAGGCCGATGGCACAATTGTGGTGCACCGCTGCAACAACTCCGCACCCGAGGCCTCAAATCGAAATTCCGCCTCGACACAAGTGATTTTTTTGTCGATTTAGGGGGGTATGCGAGAATTGAGAGAATTCCGACAACTTTGAAAAAATGGTGCCCAAGGCTGCCCAAGACAGCCTAGGCCGAAGGCACAATTGTGGTGCACCGCTGCAACAACTCCGCACCCGAGGCCTCAAATCGAAATTCCGCCTCGACACAAGTGATTTTTTTGTCGATTTAGGGGGGTATGCGAGAATTGAGGGAATTCCGACAACTTTGAAAAAACGGTGCCCAAGGCTGCCCAAGACAGCCTAGGCCGAAGGCACAATTGTGGTGCACCGCTGCAACAACTCCGCACCCGAGGCCTCAAATCGAAATTCCGCCTCGACACAAGTGATTTTTTTGTCGATTTAGGGGGGTATGCGAGAATTGAGGGAATTCCGACAACTTTGAAAAAACGGTGCCCAAGGCTGCCCAAGACAGCCTAGGCCGAAGGCACAATTGTGGTGCACCGCTGCAACAACTCCGCACCCGAGGCCTCAAATCGAAATTCCGCCTCGACACAAGTGATTTTTTTGTCGATTTAGGGGGGTATGCGAGAATTGAGGGAATTCCGACAACTTTGAAAAAACGGTGCCCAAGGCTGCCCAAGACAGCCTAGGCCGAAGGCACAATTGTGGTGCACCGCTGCAACAACTCCGCACCCGAGGCCTCAAATCGAAATTCCGCCTCGACACAAGTGATTTTTTTGTCGATTTAGGGGGGTATGCGAGAATTGAGGGAATTCCGACAACTTTGAAAAAACGGTGCCCAAGGCTGCCCAAGACAGCCTAGGCCGAAGGCACAATTGTGGTGCACCGCTGCAACAACTCCGCACCCGAGGCCTCAAATCGAAATTCCGCCTCGACACAAGTGATTTTTTTGTCGATTTAGGGGGGTATGCGAGAATTGAGGGAATTCCGACAACTTTGAAAAAACGGTGCCCAAGGCTGCCCAAGACAGCCTAGGCCGAAGGCACAATCGTGGTGCACCGCTGCAACAACTCCGCACCCGAGGCCTCAAATCGAAATTCCGCCTCGACACAAGTGATTTTTTTGTCGATTTAGGGGGGTATGCAAGAATTGAGGGAATTCCGACAACTTTGAAAAAACGGTGCCCAAGGCTGCCCAAGACAGCCTAGGCCGATGGCACAATTGTGGTGCACCGCTGCAACAACTCCGCACCCGAGGCCTCAAATCGAAATTCCGCCTCGACACAAGTGATTTTTTTGTCGATTTAGGGGGGTATGCGAGAATTGAGAGAATTCCGACAACTTTGAAAAAATGGTGCCCAAGGCTGCCCAAGACAGCCTAGGCCGAAGGCACAATTGTGGTGCACCGCTGCAACAACTCCGCACCCGAGGCCTCAAATCGAAATTCCGCCTCGACACAAGTGATTTTTTTGTCGATTTAGGGGGGTATGCGAGAATTGAGGGAATTCCGACAACTTTGAAAAAACGGTGCCCAAGGCTGCCCAAGACAGCCTAGGCCGATGGCACAATTGTGGTGCACCGCTGCAACAACTCCGCACCCGAGGCCTCAAATCGAAATTCCGCCTCGACACAAGTGATTTTTTTGTCGATTTAGGGGGGTATGCAAGAATTGAGAGAATTCCGACAACTTTGAAAAAATGGTGCACGAGGCTGCCCAAGACAGCAGCCTAGGGGGGGCCGGCGGCCCCCCGTGTGGTGCACGACGTCGAAAACTCCGCACCCGTGG
>CAVLYN010000389.1:15000-17500 GCA_963675135.1 Galeopsis tetrahit | reverse complement strand
CGAAGGCACAATTGTGGTGCACCGCTGCAACAACTCCGCACCCGAGGCCTCAAATCGAAATTCCGCCTCGACACAAGTGATTTTTTTGTCGATTTAGGGGGGTATGCGAGAATTGAGGGAATTCCGACAACTTTGAAAAAACGGTGCCCAAGGCTGCCCAAGACAGCCTAGGCCGAAGGCACAATTGTGGTGCACCGCTGCAACAACTCCGCACCCGAGGCCTCAAATCGAAATTCCGCCTCGACACAAGTGATTTTTTTGTCGATTTAGGGGGGTATGCGAGAATTGAGGGAATTCCGACAACTTTGAAAAAACGGTGCCCAAGGCTGCCCAAGACAGCCTAGGCCGAAGGCACAATTGTGGTGCACCGCTGCAACAACTCCGCACCCGAGGCCTCAAATCGAAATTCCGCCTCGACACAAGTGATTTTTTTGTCGATTTAGGGGGGTATGCAAGAATTGAGGGAATTCCGACAACTTTGAAAAAACGGTGCCCAAGGCTGCCCAAGACAGCCTAGGCCGATGGCACAATTGTGGTGCACCGCTGCAACAACTCCGCACCCGAGGCCTCAAATCGAAATTCCGCCTCGACACAAGTGATTTTTTTGTCGATTTAGGGGGGTATGCGAGAATTGAGAGAATTCCGACAACTTTGAAAAAATGGTGCCCAAGGCTGCCCAAGACAGCCTAGGCCGAAGGCACAATTGTGGTGCACCGCTGCAACAACTCCGCACCCGAGGCCTCAAATCGAAATTCCGCCTCGACACAAGTGATTTTTTTGTCGATTTAGGGGGGTATGCGAGAATTGAGGGAATTCCGACAACTTTGAAAAAACGGTGCCCAAGGCTGCCCAAGACAGCCTAGGCCGAAGGCACAATTGTGGTGCACCGCTGCAACAACTCCGCACCCGAGGCCTCAAATCGAAATTCCGCCTCGACACAAGTGATTTTTTTGTCGATTTAGGGGGGTATGCGAGAATTGAGGGAATTCCGACAACTTTGAAAAAACGGTGCCCAAGGCTGCCCAAGACAGCCTAGGCCGAAGGCACAATTGTGGTGCACCGCTGCAACAACTCCGCACCCGAGGCCTCAAATCGAAATTCCGCCTCGACACAAGTGATTTTTTTGTCGATTTAGGGGGGTATGCGAGAATTGAGGGAATTCCGACAACTTTGAAAAAACGGTGCCCAAGGCTGCCCAAGACAGCCTAGGCCGAAGGCACAATTGTGGTGCACCGCTGCAACAACTCCGCACCCGAGGCCTCAAATCGAAATTCCGCCTCGACACAAGTGATTTTTTTGTCGATTTAGGGGGGTATGCGAGAATTGAGGGAATTCCGACAACTTTGAAAAAACGGTGCCCAAGGCTGCCCAAGACAGCCTAGGCCGAAGGCACAATTGTGGTGCACCGCTGCAACAACTCCGCACCCGAGGCCTCAAATCGAAATTCCGCCTCGACACAAGTGATTTTTTTGTCGATTTAGGGGGGTATGCGAGAATTGAGGGAATTCCGACAACTTTGAAAAAACGGTGCCCAAGGCTGCCCAAGACAGCCTAGGCCGAAGGCACAATTGTGGTGCACCGCTGCAACAACTCCGCACCCGAGGCCTCAAATCGAAATTCCGCCTCGACACAAGTGATTTTTTTGTCGATTTAGGGGGGTATGCAAGAATTGAGGGAATTCCGACAACTTTGAAAAAACGGTGCCCAAGGCTGCCCAAGACAGCCTAGGCCGATGGCACAATTGTGGTGCACCGCTGCAACAACTCCGCACCCGAGGCCTCAAATCGAAATTCCGCCTCGACACAAGTGATTTTTTTGTCGATTTAGGGGGGTATGCGAGAATTGAGAGAATTCCGACAACTTTGAAAAAATGGTGCCCAAGGCTGCCCAAGACAGCCTAGGCCGAAGGCACAATTGTGGTGCACCGCTGCAACAACTCCGCACCCGAGGCCTCAAATCGAAATTCCGCCTCGACACAAGTGATTTTTTTGTCGATTTAGGGGGGTATGCGAGAATTGAGGGAATTCCGACAACTTTGAAAAAACGGTGCCCAAGGCTGCCCAAGACAGCCTAGGCCGATGGCACAATTGTGGTGCACCGCTGCAACAACTCCGCACCCGAGGCCTCAAATCGAAATTCCGCCTCGACACAAGTGATTTTTTTGTCGATTTAGGGGGGTATGCAAGAATTGAGAGAATTCCGACAACTTTGAAAAAATGGTGCACGAGGCTGCCCAAGACAGCAGCCTAGGGGGGGCCGGCGGCCCCCCGTGTGGTGCACGACGTCGAAAACTCCGCACCCGTGGCCTCAAATCGAAATTCCGCCTCGACACAAGTGATTATTTTGTCGATTTAGGGGGGTATGCAAGCTTTCGATGAATTCCGACAACTTCGAAAAACGGGCCCCACGAACGCTGCCCCCGTCAAAACTCCCGTCCCGGGACCTCGGATGCTAAATTTAACGATGGAAATGGATTCCTGGGCTGATTTTAGGGGGGGGT
>CAVLYN010000389.1:2500-5000 GCA_963675135.1 Galeopsis tetrahit | reverse complement strand
CGCTGCAACAACTCCGCACCCGAGGCCTCAAATCGAAATTCCGCCTCGACACAAGTGATTTTTTTGTCGATTTAGGGGGGTATGCGAGAATTGAGGGAATTCCGACAACTTTGAAAAAACGGTGCCCAAGGCTGCCCAAGACAGCCTAGGCCGAAGGCACAATTGTGGTGCACCGCTGCAACAACTCCGCACCCGAGGCCTCAAATCGAAATTCCGCCTCGACACAAGTGATTTTTTTGTCGATTTAGGGGGGTATGCAAGAATTGAGGGAATTCCGACAACTTTGAAAAAACGGTGCCCAAGGCTGCCCAAGACAGCCTAGGCCGATGGCACAATTGTGGTGCACCGCTGCAACAACTCCGCACCCGAGGCCTCAAATCGAAATTCCGCCTCGACACAAGTGATTTTTTTGTCGATTTAGGGGGGTATGCGAGAATTGAGAGAATTCCGACAACTTTGAAAAAATGGTGCCCAAGGCTGCCCAAGACAGCCTAGGCCGAAGGCACAATTGTGGTGCACCGCTGCAACAACTCCGCACCCGAGGCCTCAAATCGAAATTCCGCCTCGACACAAGTGATTTTTTTGTCGATTTAGGGGGGTATGCGAGAATTGAGGGAATTCCGACAACTTTGAAAAAACGGTGCCCAAGGCTGCCCAAGACAGCCTAGGCCGAAGGCACAATTGTGGTGCACCGCTGCAACAACTCCGCACCCGAGGCCTCAAATCGAAATTCCGCCTCGACACAAGTGATTTTTTTGTCGATTTAGGGGGGTATGCGAGAATTGAGGGAATTCCGACAACTTTGAAAAAACGGTGCCCAAGGCTGCCCAAGACAGCCTAGGCCGAAGGCACAATTGTGGTGCACCGCTGCAACAACTCCGCACCCGAGGCCTCAAATCGAAATTCCGCCTCGACACAAGTGATTTTTTTGTCGATTTAGGGGGGTATGCGAGAATTGAGGGAATTCCGACAACTTTGAAAAAACGGTGCCCAAGGCTGCCCAAGACAGCCTAGGCCGAAGGCACAATTGTGGTGCACCGCTGCAACAACTCCGCACCCGAGGCCTCAAATCGAAATTCCGCCTCGACACAAGTGATTTTTTTGTCGATTTAGGGGGGTATGCGAGAATTGAGGGAATTCCGACAACTTTGAAAAAACGGTGCCCAAGGCTGCCCAAGACAGCCTAGGCCGAAGGCACAATTGTGGTGCACCGCTGCAACAACTCCGCACCCGAGGCCTCAAATCGAAATTCCGCCTCGACACAAGTGATTTTTTTGTCGATTTAGGGGGGTATGCGAGAATTGAGGGAATTCCGACAACTTTGAAAAAACGGTGCCCAAGGCTGCCCAAGACAGCCTAGGCCGAAGGCACAATTGTGGTGCACCGCTGCAACAACTCCGCACCCGAGGCCTCAAATCGAAATTCCGCCTCGACACAAGTGATTTTTTTGTCGATTTAGGGGGGTATGCAAGAATTGAGGGAATTCCGACAACTTTGAAAAAACGGTGCCCAAGGCTGCCCAAGACAGCCTAGGCCGATGGCACAATTGTGGTGCACCGCTGCAACAACTCCGCACCCGAGGCCTCAAATCGAAATTCCGCCTCGACACAAGTGATTTTTTTGTCGATTTAGGGGGGTATGCGAGAATTGAGAGAATTCCGACAACTTTGAAAAAATGGTGCCCAAGGCTGCCCAAGACAGCCTAGGCCGAAGGCACAATTGTGGTGCACCGCTGCAACAACTCCGCACCCGAGGCCTCAAATCGAAATTCCGCCTCGACACAAGTGATTTTTTTGTCGATTTAGGGGGGTATGCGAGAATTGAGGGAATTCCGACAACTTTGAAAAAACGGTGCCCAAGGCTGCCCAAGACAGCCTAGGCCGATGGCACAATTGTGGTGCACCGCTGCAACAACTCCGCACCCGAGGCCTCAAATCGAAATTCCGCCTCGACACAAGTGATTTTTTTGTCGATTTAGGGGGGTATGCAAGAATTGAGAGAATTCCGACAACTTTGAAAAAATGGTGCACGAGGCTGCCCAAGACAGCAGCCTAGGGGGGGCCGGCGGCCCCCCGTGTGGTGCACGACGTCGAAAACTCCGCACCCGTGGCCTCAAATCGAAATTCCGCCTCGACACAAGTGATTATTTTGTCGATTTAGGGGGGTATGCAAGCTTTCGATGAATTCCGACAACTTCGAAAAACGGGCCCCACGAACGCTGCCCCCGTCAAAACTCCCGTCCCGGGACCTCGGATGCTAAATTTAACGATGGAAATGGATTCCTGGGCTGATTTTAGGGGGGGGTGCATAGGCTCACTGAAATTTGGGGTGTATAAATAGGTAATCTAATAGTACTACCTCCTCGGCCATTTTAATATCTAGTGCTGTCACCTGGGATTTTTTTTTTTAAGCATATATAGGGGAGGGGGTGCTCACTAGGCAGCATGGGCGGAGGATGCGCGCGCAAGGGGCCTGCGGCCCCCCAAGCGCCCGCACATGC
>CAVLYN010000388.1:65000-66565 GCA_963675135.1 Galeopsis tetrahit | reverse complement strand
GTGATTTATTTGTCGATTTAGGGGGGTATGCAAGAATTGAGAGAATTCCGACAACTTTGAAAAAATGGTGCACGAGGCTGCCCAAGACAGCCTAGGCCGATGGCACAATTGTGGTGCACCGCTGCAACAACTCCGCACCCGAGGCCTCAAATCGAAATTCCGCCTCGACACAAGTGATTTTTTTGTCGATTTAGGGGGGTATGCAAGAATTGTGAGAATTCCGACAACTTTGAAAAAATGGTGCACGAGGCTGCCCAAGACAGCCTAGGCCGATGGCACAATTGTGGTGCACCGCTGCAACAACTCCGCACCCGAGGCCTCAAATCGAAATTCCGCCTCGACACAAGTGATTTTTTGTCGATTTAGGGGGGTATGCAAGAATTGAGAGAATTCCGACAACTTTGAAAAAATGGTGCCCAAGGCTGCCCAAGACAGCCTAGGCCGATGGCACAATTGTGGTGCACCGCTGCAACAACCCCGCACCCGAGGCCTCAAATCGAAATTCCGCCTCGACACAAGTGATTTTTTTGTCGATTTAGGGGGGTATGCAAGAATTGAGAGCATTCCGACAACTTTGAAAAAATGGTGCCCAAGGCTGCCCAAGACAGCCTAGGCCGATGGCACAATTGTGGTGCACCGCTGCAACAACTCCGCACCCGAGGCCTCAAATCGAAATTCCGCCTCGACACAAGTGATTTTTTTGTCGATTTAGGGGGGTAATGCAAGAATTGAGAGAATTCCGACAACTTTGAAAAAATGGTGCACGAGGCTGCCCAAGACAGCAGCCTAGGGGGGGCCGGCGGCCCCCCTGTGGTGCACGACGTCGAAAACTCCGCACCCGAGGCCTCAAATCGAAATTCCGCCTCGACACAAGTGATTATTTTGTCGATTTAGGGGGGTATGCAAGCTTTCGATGAATTCCGACAACTTCGAAAAACGGGCCCCACGAACGCTGCCCCCGTCAAAACTCCCGTCCCGGGACCTCGGATGCTAAATTTAACGATGGAAATGGATTCCTGGGCTGATTTTAGGGGGGGTTGCATAGGCTCACTGAAATTTGGGGTGTATAAATAGGTAATCTAATAGTACTACCTCCTCGGCCATTTTAATATCTAGTGCTGTCACCTGGGATTTTTTTTTTTAAGCATATATAGGGGAGGGGGTGCTCACTAGGCAGCATGGGCGGAGGATGCGCGCGCAAGGGGCCTGCGGCCCCCCAAGCGCCCGCACATGCGCGCCCAAGTGAGCTCGCACTCGATGAACCTCTTCCGCACGGTAGGCCACGGGGCCGTGCGGTCGTAGTCGGCCACCCGTCGGCCACCCCCCGCTCCGGCGCGGCGGGGGCGGTCCCACTCCGGCGAGATTTTTTTTTTTTTTTTTTTTTTTTTTTTTAAAAAAAAAAAATTCGATGCTTGGCCACTCGATGGCTGTGCAAAGGCCCTTTCTCGAGAAAATAGGCACACGTTCGGACGTTGAGCTCACGCATTCGATGGGGATGGACGCCAATATATACGGCCTCCGCTTGTCGATTGCGGTGCTCAAGCAGGAAGAGCAACGTGCCCTTA
>CAVLYN010000388.1:22500-25000 GCA_963675135.1 Galeopsis tetrahit | reverse complement strand
GGTATGCAAGAATTGAGAGAATTCCGACAACTTTGAAAAAATGGTGCACGAGGCTGCCCAAGACAGCCTAGGCCGATGGCACAATTGTGGTGCACCGCTGCAACAACTCCGCACCCGAGGCCTCAAATCGAAATTCCGCCTCGACACAAGTGATTTTTTTGTCGATTTAGGGGGGTATGCAAGAATTGAGAGAATTCCGACAACCTTGAAAAAATGGTGCACAAGGCTGCCCAAGACAGCCTAGGCCGATGGCACAATTGTGGTGCACCGCTGCAACAACTCCGCACCCGAGGCCTCAAATCGAAATTCCGCCTCGACACAAGTGATTTTTTTGTCGATTTAGGGGGGTATGCAAGAATTGAGAGAATTCCGACAACTTTGAAAAAAATGGTGCACGAGGCTGCCCAAGACAGCCTAGGCCGATGGCACAATTGTGGTGCACCGCTGCAACAACCCCGCACCCGAGGCCTCAATTCGAAATTCCGCCTCGACACAAGCGATTTTTTTGTCGATTTAGGGGGGTATGCAAGAATTGAGGGAATTCCGACAACTTTGAAAAAATGGTGCCCAAGGCTGCCCAAGACAGCCTAGGCCGATGGCACAATTGTGGTGCACCGCTGCAACAACCCCGCACCCGAGGCCTCAAATCGAAATTCCGCCTCGACACAAGTGATTTATTTGTCGATTTAGGGGGGTATGCAAGAATTGAGAGAATTCCGACAACTTTGAAAAAATGGTGCACGAGGCTGCCCAAGACAGCCTAGGCCGATGGCACAATTGTGGTGCACCGCTGCAACAACTCCGCACCCGAGGCCTCAAATCGAAATTCCGCCTCGACACAAGTGATTTTTTTGTCGATTTAGGGGGGTATGCAAGAATTGTGAGAATTCCGACAACTTTGAAAAAATGGTGCACGAGGCTGCCCAAGACAGCCTAGGCCGATGGCACAATTGTGGTGCACCGCTGCAACAACTCCGCACCCGAGGCCTCAAATCGAAATTCCGCCTCGACACAAGTGATTTTTTTGTCGATTTAGGGGGGTATGCAAGAATTGAGAGAATTCCGACAACTTTGAAAAAATGGTGCCCAAGGCTGCCCAAGACAGCCTAGGCCGATGGCACAATTGTGGTGCACCGCTGCAACAACCCCGCACCCGAGGCCTCAAATCGAAATTCCGCCTCGACACAAGTGATTTTTTTGTCGATTTAGGGGGGTATGCAAGAATTGAGAGCATTCCGACAACTTTGAAAAAATGGTGCCCAAGGCTGCCCAAGACAGCCTAGGCCGATGGCACAATTGTGGTGCACCGCTGCAACAACTCCGCACCCGAGGCCTCAAATCGAAATTCCGCCTCGACACAAGTGATTTTTTTGTCGATTTAGGGGGGTAATGCAAGAATTGAGAGAATTCCGACAACTTTGAAAAAATGGTGCACGAGGCTGCCCAAGACAGCAGCCTAGGGGGGGCCGGCGGCCCCCCGTGTGGTGCACGACGTCGAAAACTCCGCACCCGAGGCCTCAAATCGAAATTCCGCCTCGACACAAGTGATTATTTTGTCGATTTAGGGGGGTATGCAAGCTTTCGATGAATTCCGACAACTTCGAAAAACGGGCCCCACGAACGCTGCCCCCGTCAAAACTCCCGTCCCGGGACCTCGGATGCTAAATTTAACGATGGAAATGGATTCCTGGGCTGATTTTAGGGGGGGGTGCATAGGCTCACTGAAATTTGGGGTGTATAAATAGGTAATCTAATAGTACTACCTCCTCGGCCATTTTAATATCTAGTGCTGTCACCTGGGATTTTTTTTTTAAGCATATATAGGGGAGGGGGTGCTCACTAGGCAGCATGGGCGGAGGATGCGCGCGCAAGGGGCCTGCGGCCCCCCAAGCGCCCGCACATGCGCGCCCAAGTGAGCTCGCACTCGATGAACCTCTTCCGCACGGTAGGCCACGGGGCCGTGCGGTCGTAGTCGGCCACCCGTCGGCCACCCCCCGCTCCGGCGCGGCGGGGGCGGTCCCACTCCGGCGAGATTTTTTTTTTTTTTTTTTTTTTTTTTTTAAAAAAAAAAAATTCGATGCTTGGCCACTCGATGGCTGTGCAAAGGCCCTTTCTCGAGAAAATAGGCACACGTTCGGACGTTGAGCTCACGCATTCGATGGGGATGGACGCCAATATATACGGCCTCCGCTTGTCGATTGCGGTGCTCAAGCAGGAAGAGCAACGTGCCCTTACCTTATCTCCCGAATAGGGCCGATGCGCGGCCGAGGGTGGCGGGGCATATCGTGGCGCAATCGGTCTGGCCTCGGCCATTCGGCGCCCCGCGTCGGGCAACTCGGGAGAGAACAAGCCAGCGTTCGGATGCGGTGCTAAGCCTTCGATGGGTACGGGGGGCCAATTTAAACGGCCTCCCTCTTGTCGATCGCGGTGCTAAGCGGAAGGACAGCGAGCCCAATTCACTCCCGAATTTCCCGACGCACGGGCGCGACGGTTGCAACAC
>CAVLYN010000388.1:0-2500 GCA_963675135.1 Galeopsis tetrahit | reverse complement strand
TTTTGTCGATTTAGGGGGGTAATGCAAGAATTGAGAGAATTCCGACAACTTTGAAAAAATGGTGCACGAGGCTGCCCAAGACAGCAGCCTAGGGGGGGCCGGCGGCCCCCCGTGTGGTGCACGACGTCGAAAACTCCGCACCCGAGGCCTCAAATCGAAATTCCGCCTCGACACAAGTGATTATTTTGTCGATTTAGGGGGGTATGCAAGCTTTCGATGAATTCCGACAACTTCGAAAAACGGGCCCCACGAACGCTGCCCCCGTCAAAACTCCGTCCCGGGACCTCGGATGCTAAATTTAACGATGGAAATGGATTCCTGGGCTGATTTTAGGGGGGGTGCATAGGCTCACTGAAATTTGGGGTGTATAAATAGGTAATCTAATAGTACTACCTCCTCGGCCATTTTAATATCTAGTGCTGTCACCTGGGATTTTTTTTTTTAAGCATATATAGGGGAGGGGGTGCTCACTAGGCAGCATGGGCGGAGGATGCGCGCGCAAGGGGCCTGCGGCCCCCCAAGCGCCCGCACATGCGCGCCCAAGTGAGCTCGCACTCGATGAACCTCTTCCGCACGGTAGGCCACGGGGCCGTGCGGTCGTAGTCGGCCACCCGTCGGCCACCCCCGCTCCGGCGCGGCGGGGGCGGTCCCACTCCGGCGAGATTTTTTTTTTTTTTTTTTTTTTTTTTTTAAAAAAAAAAAATTCGATGCTTGGCCACTCGATGGCTGTGCAAAGGCCCTTTCTCGAGAAAATAGGCACACGTTCGGACGTTGAGCTCACGCATTCGATGGGGATGGACGCAATATATACGGCCTCCGCTTGTCGATTGCGGTGCTCAAGCAGGAAGAGCAACGTGCCCTTACCTTATCTCCCGAATAGGGCCGATGCGCGGCCGAGGGTGGCGGGGCATATCGTGGCGCAATCGGTCTGGCCTCGGCCATTCGGCGCCCGCGTCGGGCAACTCGGGAGAGAACAAGCCAGCGTTCGGATGCGGTGCTAAGCCTTCGATGGGTACGGGGGGCCAATTTAACGGCCTCCTCTTGTCGATCGCGTGCTAAGCGGAAGGACAGCGAGCCCAATTCACTCCCGAATTTCCCGACGCACGGGCGCGACGGTTGCAACACCCCGTGGGATTCGGTTTCGGCGCCCCGCGTCGGGCAACTCGGGAGAGAACACGCCAGCGTTCGGATGCGGTAGCTAAGCCTTCGATGGGTACGGGGGGCCAATTTAAACGGCCTCCCTCTTGTCGATCGCGGTGCTAAGCGGAAGGACAGCGAGCCCAATTCACTCCCGAATTTCCCGACGCACGGGCGCGGCGGTAGCAAAAACAACTCGTGGGATTCGGTTTCGGCGCCCCGCGTCGGGCAACTCGGGAGAGAACAAGCCAGCATTCGGATGCGGTAGCTAAGCCTTCGATGGGTACGGGGGGCCAATTTAAACGGCCTCCCTCTTGTCGATCGCGGTGCTAAGCGGAAGGACAGCGAGCCCAATTCACTCCCGAATTTCCCGACGCACGGGCGCGGCGGTAGCAAAAACAACTCGTGGGTTTCGGTTGGGCGCCCCGCTTGCCCCTTCGTCCCCTGTAGGCCCGAGCAGCCCACTGCTGCGACGGTCGAACGGGCGAGGGACGGGCGGGGCGTCGCGTCGGGCGGCACACTGCCCGGGTTCATCGGCCCTCGCTTCGGCGCCCGCGTTGCCTCGCATCGCGGAACGCCGAGCGTCGGGTTTGTGTTCTCGGGCGGTGCTGACGTAAGCGGCGCGTGAGTGGTGTTCGGCTCGCATCGGACGTCGGATCCCTGCCTCGGCAGCGACCGCGCCCCGAGCGGTGCCCCTTCAGTTTTCGGCCCAAGCGCGAGCACGCCTTGGCCGACGTCGGTTTCCTGTGCTGAATTCCCAGCGAACGGCAGTCCCTCGGCGACCCTAGCCCCTCGCTCCTCCCCTCGAAGCGGCTCCGCCAGGAGACGCGGCGCGGGGAGGACATCGAAAGCCGCCCCCGCGTCTCGCGCTCCGAGCACTCGTCAAGCGCGATCGCTCGGCCCGTCGACCCGCGGGGGCGCGCTCGGTCCCCTCGGATGCGGAAAATCAAGCGGCTACGAGGCCACGGCCTCTACACGTCCCTCTAGTAATAAGAGCTCCCTGCGGACGACCGTCGCCCGGGCCTCGCTCCGCTTGCCCCCGCGGCTCGGAGCGTGCCCGGCCGGCGTCGACGAGGAATGCTACCTGGTTGATCCTGCCAGTAGTCATATGCTTGTCTCAAAGATTAAGCCATGCATGTGTAAGTATGAACTAATTCAGACTGTGAAACTGCGAATGCTCATTAAATCAGTTATAGTTTGTTTGATGGTACCTGCTACTCGGATAACCGTAGTAATTCTAGAGCTAATACGTGCAACAAACCCGACTTCCGGAAGGGATGCATTTATTAGATAAAAGGTCGACACGGGCTCCGCCCGTTGCTGCGATGATTCATGATAACTCGACGGATCGCACGGCCCTCGT
>CAVLYN010000386.1:35000-37500 GCA_963675135.1 Galeopsis tetrahit | reverse complement strand
ACCGCATCCGAACGCTGGCGTGTTCTCTCCCGAGTTGCCCGACGCGGGGCGCCGAAACCGAATCCCACGGGGTGTTGCAACCGTCGCGCCCGTGCGTCGGGAAATTCGGGAGTGAATTGGGCTCGCTGTCCTTCCGCTTAGCACCGCAATCGACAAGAGGGAGGCCGTTTAAATTGGCCCCCCGTACCCATCGAAGGCTTAGCTACCGCATCCGAACGCTGGCTTGTTCTCTCCCGAGTTGCCCGACGCGGGGCGCCGAATGGCCGAGGCCAGACCGATTGCGCCACGATATGCCCCGCCACCCTCGGCCGCGCATCGGCCCTATTCGGGAGATAAGGTAAGGGCACGTTGCTCTTCCTGCTTGAGCACCGCAATCGACAAGCGGAGGCCGTATATATTGGCGTCCATCCCCATCGAATGCGTGAGCTCAACGTCCGAACGTGTGCCTATTTTCTCGAGAAGGGGCCTTTGCACGGCCTTCGCGTGGCCAAGCATCGAAATTTTTAAAAAAAAAAAATTTCGCCGGAGTGGGACGCCCCCCGCCGCGCCGGAGCGCGGTGCCGCCGGTGGGTGGCCGGCCGCCTACGACCGCACGGCGGGGGCCCGTGCGGAAGAGGTTCGGGGGCGAGCTCACTTGTGCGCGCATGTGCGGGCGCTTGGGGGGCCGCAGGCCCCTTGCGCGCGCATCCTCCGCCCATGCTGCCTAGTGAGCACCCCCTCCCCTATATATGCTTAAAAAAAAAGATCCCAGGTGACAGCACTAGATATTAAAATGGCCGAGGAGGTAGTACTATTAGATTACCTATTTATACACCCCAAATTTCAGTGAGCCTATGCACCCCCCCCTAAAATCAGCCCAGGAATCCATTTCCAGCGTTAAATTTAGCATCCGAGGTCCCGGGACGGGAGTTTTGACGGGGGCAGCGTTCGTGGGGCCCGTTTTTCGAAGTTGTCGGAATTCTTCGAAAGCTTGCATACCCCCCTAAATCGACAAAATAATCACTTGTGTCGAGGCGGAATTTCGATTTGAGGCCTCGGGTGCGGAGTTTTCGACGTCGTGCACCACACGGGGGGCCGCCGGCCCCCCCTAGGCTGCTGTCTTGGGCAGCCTCGTGCACCATTTTTTCAAAGTTGTCGGAATTCTCTCAATTCTTGCATACCCCCCTAAATCGACAAAAAAATCACTTGTGTCGAGGCGGAATTTCGATTTGAGGCCTCGGGTGCGGAGTTGTTGCAGCGGTGCACCACAATTGTGCCATCGGCCTAGGCTGTCTTGGGCAGCCTTGGGCACCGTTTTTTCAAAGTTGTCGGAATTCCCTCAATTCTTGCATACCCCCCTAAATCGACAAAAAAATCACTTGTGTCGAGGCGGAATTTCGATTTGAGGCCTCGGGTGCGGAGTTGTTGCAGCGGTGCACCACAATTGTGCCATCGGCCTAGGCTGTCTTGGGCAGCCTCGTGCACCATTTTTTCAAAGTTGTCGGAATTCTCTCAATTCTTGCATACCCCCCTAAATCGACAAAAAAATCACTTGTGTCGAGGCGGAATTTCGATTTGAGGCCTCGGGTGCGGAGTTGTTGCAGCGGTGCACCACAATTGTGCCTTCGGCCTAGGCTGTCTTGGGCAGCCTTGGGCACCATTTTTTCAAAGTTGTCGGAATTCCCTCAATTCTTGCATACCCCCCTGAATCGACAAAAAAATCACTTGTGTCGAGGCGGAATTTCGATTTGAGGCCTCGGGTGCGGAGTTGTTGCAGCGGTGCACCACAATTGTGCCATCGGCCTAGGCTGTCTTGGGCACCATTTTTTCAAAGTTGTCGGAATTCTCTAAATTCTTGCATACCCCCCTAAATCGACAAAAAAATCACTTGTGTCGAGGCGGAATTTCGATTTGAGGCCTCGGGTGCGGAGTTGTTGCAGCGGTGCACCACAATTGTGCCATCGGCCTAGGCTGTCTTGGGCAGCCTTGTGCACCATTTTTTCAAAGTTGTCGGAATTCTCTCAATTCTTGCATACCCCCCTAAATCGACAAAAAAATCACTTGTGTCGAGGCGGAATTTCGATTTGAGGCCTCGGGTGCGGAGTTGTTGCAGCGGTGCACCACAATTGTGCCTTCGGCCTAGGCTGTCTTGGGCAGCCTTGGGCACCATTTTTTCAAAGTTGTCGGAATTCCCTCAATTCTTGCATACCCCCCTGAATCGACAAAAAAATCACTTGTGTCGAGGCGGAATTTCGATTTGAGGCCTCGGGTGCGGAGTTGTTGCAGCGGTGCACCACAATTGTGCCATCGGCCTAGGCTGTCTTGGGCAGCCTTGGGCACCATTTTTTCAAAGTTGTCGGAATTCTCTCAATTCTTGAATACCCCCCTAAATCGACAAGAAAATCACTTGTGTCGAGGCGGAATTTCGATTTGAGGCCTCGGGTGCGGAGTTGTTGCAGCGGTGCACCACAATTGTGCCATCGGCCTAGGCTGTCTTGGGCAGCCTTGGGCACCGTTTTTT
>CAVLYN010000386.1:2500-5000 GCA_963675135.1 Galeopsis tetrahit | reverse complement strand
GGCTTGTTCTCTCCCGAGTTGCCCGACGCGGGGCGCCGAATGGCCGAGGCCAGACCGATTGCGCCACGATATGCCCCGCCACCCTCGGCCGCGCATCGGCCCTATTCGGGAGATAAGGTAAGGGCACGTTGCTCTTCCTGCTTGAGCACCGCAATCGACAAGCGGAGGCCGTATATATTGGCGTCCATCCCCATCGAATGCGTGAGCTCAACGTCCGAACGTGTGCCTATTTTCTCGAGAAGGGGCCTTTGCACGGCCTTCGCGTGGCCAAGCATCGAAATTTTTAAAAAAAAAAAATTTCGCCGGAGTGGGACGCCCCCCGCCGCGCCGGAGCGCGGTGCCGCCGGTGGGTGGCCGGCCGCCTACGACCGCACGGCGGGGGCCCGTGCGGAAGAGGTTCGGGGGCGAGCTCACTTGTGCGCGCATGTGCGGGCGCTTGGGGGGCCGCAGGCCCCTTGCGCGCGCATCCTCCGCCCATGCTGCCTAGTGAGCACCCCCTCCCCTATATATGCTTAAAAAAAAAGATCCCAGGTGACAGCACTAGATATTAAAATGGCCGAGGAGGTAGTACTATTAGATTACCTATTTATACACCCCAAATTTCAGTGAGCCTATGCACCCCCCCCTAAAATCAGCCCAGGAATCCATTTCCAGCGTTAAATTTAGCATCCGAGGTCCCGGGACGGGAGTTTTGACGGGGGCAGCGTTCGTGGGGCCCGTTTTTCGAAGTTGTCGGAATTCTTCGAAAGCTTGCATACCCCCCTAAATCGACAAAATAATCACTTGTGTCGAGGCGGAATTTCGATTTGAGGCCTCGGGTGCGGAGTTTTCGACGTCGTGCACCACACGGGGGGCCGCCGGCCCCCCCTAGGCTGCTGTCTTGGGCAGCCTCGTGCACCATTTTTTCAAAGTTGTCGGAATTCTCTCAATTCTTGCATACCCCCCTAAATCGACAAAAAAATCACTTGTGTCGAGGCGGAATTTCGATTTGAGGCCTCGGGTGCGGAGTTGTTGCAGCGGTGCACCACAATTGTGCCATCGGCCTAGGCTGTCTTGGGCAGCCTTGGGCACCGTTTTTTCAAAGTTGTCGGAATTCCCTCAATTCTTGCATACCCCCCTAAATCGACAAAAAAATCACTTGTGTCGAGGCGGAATTTCGATTTGAGGCCTCGGGTGCGGAGTTGTTGCAGCGGTGCACCACAATTGTGCCATCGGCCTAGGCTGTCTTGGGCAGCCTCGTGCACCATTTTTTCAAAGTTGTCGGAATTCTCTCAATTCTTGCATACCCCCCTAAATCGACAAAAAAATCACTTGTGTCGAGGCGGAATTTCGATTTGAGGCCTCGGGTGCGGAGTTGTTGCAGCGGTGCACCACAATTGTGCCTTCGGCCTAGGCTGTCTTGGGCAGCCTTGGGCACCATTTTTTCAAAGTTGTCGGAATTCCCTCAATTCTTGCATACCCCCCTGAATCGACAAAAAAATCACTTGTGTCGAGGCGGAATTTCGATTTGAGGCCTCGGGTGCGGAGTTGTTGCAGCGGTGCACCACAATTGTGCCATCGGCCTAGGCTGTCTTGGGCACCATTTTTTCAAAGTTGTCGGAATTCTCTAAATTCTTGCATACCCCCCTAAATCGACAAAAAATCACTTGTGTCGAGGCGGAATTTCGATTTGAGGCCTCGGGTGCGGAGTTGTTGCAGCGGTGCACCACAATTGTGCCATCGGCCTAGGCTGTCTTGGGCAGCCTTGTGCACCATTTTTTCAAAGTTGTCGGAATTCTCTCAATTCTTGCATACCCCCCTAAATCGACAAAAAAATCACTTGTGTCGAGGCGGAATTTCGATTTGAGGCCTCGGGTGCGGAGTTGTTGCAGCGGTGCACCACAATTGTGCCTTCGGCCTAGGCTGTCTTGGGCAGCCTTGGGCACCATTTTTTCAAAGTTGTCGGAATTCCCTCAATTCTTGCATACCCCCCTGAATCGACAAAAAAATCACTTGTGTCGAGGCGGAATTTCGATTTGAGGCCTCGGGTGCGGAGTTGTTGCAGCGGTGCACCACAATTGTGCCATCGGCCTAGGCTGTCTTGGGCAGCCTTGGGCACCATTTTTTCAAAGTTGTCGGAATTCTCTCAATTCTTGAATACCCCCCTAAATCGACAAGAAAATCACTTGTGTCGAGGCGGAATTTCGATTTGAGGCCTCGGGTGCGGAGTTGTTGCAGCGGTGCACCACAATTGTGCCATCGGCCTAGGCTGTCTTGGGCAGCCTTGGGCACCGTTTTTTCAAAGTTGTCGGAATTCCCTCAATTCTCGCATACCCCCTAAATCGACAAAAAAATCACTTGTGTCGAGGCGGAATTTCGATTTGAGGCCTCGGGTGCGGAGTTGTTGCAGCGGTGCACCACAATTGTGCCTTCGGCCTAGGCTGTCTTGGGCAGCCTTGGGCACCGTTTTTTCAAAGTTGTCGGAATTCTCTCAATTCTTGCATACCCCCCTAAATCGACA
>CAVLYN010000385.1:307500-309666 GCA_963675135.1 Galeopsis tetrahit | reverse complement strand
GACGGGAGTTTTGACGGGGGCAGCGTTCGTGGGGCCCGTTTTTCGAAGTTGTCGGAATTCATCGAAAGCTTGCATACCCCCCTAAATCGACAAAATAATCACTTGTGTCGAGGCGGAATTTCGATTTGAGGCCACGGGTGCGGAGTTTTCGACGTCGTGCACCACACGGGGGGCCGCCGGCCCCCCCTAGGCTGCTGTCTTGGGCAGCCTCGTGCACCATTTTTTCAAAGTTGTCGGAATTCTCTCAATTCTTGCATACCCCCCTAAATCGACAAAAAAATCACTTGTGTCGAGGCGGAATTTCGATTTGAGGCCTCGGGTGCGGAGTTGTTGCAGCGGTGCACCACAATTGTGCCATCGGCCTAGGCTGTCTTGGGCAGCCTTGGGCACCGTTTTTTCAAAGTTGTCGGAATTCCCTCAATTCTCGCATACCCCCCTAAATCGACAAAAAAATCACTTGTGTCGAGGCGGAATTTCGATTTGAGGCCTCGGGTGCGGAGTTGTTGCAGCGGTGCACCACAATTGTGCCTTCGGCCTAGGCTGTCTTGGGCAGCCTTGGGCACCATTTTTTCAAAGTTGTCGGAATTCTCTCAATTCTCGCATACCCCCCTAAATCGACAAAAAAATCACTTGTGTCGAGGCGGAATTTCGATTTGAGGCCTCGGGTGCGGAGTTGTTGCAGCGGTGCACCACAATTGTGCCATCGGCCTAGGCTGTCTTGGGCAGCCTTGGGTACCGTTTTTTCAAAGTTGTCGGAATTCCCTCAATTCTTGCATACCCCCCTAAATCGACAAAAAAATCACTTGTGTCGAGGCGGAATTTCGATTTGAGGCCTCGGGTGCGGAGTTGTTGCAGCGGTGCACCACAATTGTGCCTTCGGCCTAGGCTGTCTTGGGCAGCCTTGGGCACCGTTTTTTCAAAGTTGTCGGAATTCCCTCAATTCTCGCATACCCCCCTAAATCGACAAAAAAATCACTTGTGTCGAGGCGGAATTTCGATTTGAGGCCTCGGGTGCGGAGTTGTTGCAGCGGTGCACCACAATTGTGCCTTCGGCCTAGGCTGTCTTGGGCAGCCTTGGGCACCGTTTTTTCAAAGTTGTCGGAATTCCCTCAATTCTCGCATACCCCCCTAAATCGACAAAAAAATCACTTGTGTCGAGGCGGAATTTCGATTTGAGGCCTCGGGTGCGGAGTTGTTGCAGCGGTGCACCACAATTGTGCCTTCGGCCTAGGCTGTCTTGGGCAGCCTTGGGCACCGTTTTTTCAAAGTTGTCGGAATTCCCTCAATTCTCGCATACCCCCCTAAATCGACAAAAAAATCACTTGTGTCGAGGCGGAATTTCGATTTGAGGCCTCGGGTGCGGAGTTGTTGCAGCGGTGCACCACAATTGTGCCTTCGGCCTAGGCTGTCTTGGGCAGCCTTGGGCACCGTTTTTTCAAAGTTGTCGGAATTCCCTCAATTCTCGCATACCCCCCTAAATCGACAAAAAAATCACTTGTGTCGAGGCGGAATTTCGATTTGAGGCCTCGGGTGCGGAGTTGTTGCAGCGGTGCACCACAATTGTGCCTTCGGCCTAGGCTGTCTTGGGCAGCCTTGGGCACCGTTTTTTCAAAGTTGTCGGAATTCCCTCAATTCTCGCATACCCCCCTAAATCGACAAAAAAATCACTTGTGTCGAGGCGGAATTTCGATTTGAGGCCTCGGGTGCGGAGTTGTTGCAGCGGTGCACCACAATTGTGCCTTCGGCCTAGGCTGTCTTGGGCAGCCTTGGGCACCATTTTTTCAAAGTTGTCGGAATTCTCTCAATTCTCGCATACCCCCCTAAATCGACAAAAAAATCACTTGTGTCGAGGCGGAATTTCGATTTGAGGCCTCGGGTGCGGAGTTGTTGCAGCGGTGCACCACAATTGTGCCATCGGCCTAGGCTGTCTTGGGCAGCCTTGGGCACCGTTTTTTCAAAGTTGTCGGAATTCCCTCAATTCTTGCATACCCCCCTAAATCGACAAAAAAATCACTTGTGTCGAGGCGGAATTTCGATTTGAGGCCTCGGGTGCGGAGTTGTTGCAGCGGTGCACCACAATTGTGCCTTCGGCCTAGGCTGTCTTGGGCAGCCTTGGGCACCGTTTTTTCAAAGTTGTCGGAATTCCCTCAATTCTCGCATACCCCC